>JAJJWW010012239.1:0-600000 GCA_023531295.1 Papaver armeniacum | reverse complement strand
TAACATCTTATCGAATTCCTTCATAACAATTTGGTAATAAGATATCTGCACAAAACAAACGGAGAAAGGTGAAGTTATCTCCTTGACACATAATCGTACTCAACAAAAAAAAAAAAAAAAAAAAAAAAGAAAGGGGAAGGAGCACGTATTCTATTCGGGTTCAAGACTATAAACAACAGTATTCTATTTGGGTTCAAGATTATATACACAGCATTTTCTTCGGGTTCGAGACTATATACGCGGCATTCTATACGGGTACAAGTGTGTCTACAGTATCCTTCTTCGGGTGTCTACAGTATCCTTCTTCGGGTTCAAAATTATATATGGAGCATTTTCTATTTGGTTCAAAAAACTGCACGCGCGGTACTTCCTTCAAGAAGCAAAATCATATATACAATATTTTCTAGTGGGTTGAAGTCATATGAAGCATATACATAGTATTCTTCTTCGGGATTCATACAATGTTCTCTACGGGTTCAAAATACACATGCAGTATTTCGTACGGGCTCAAATGCGCCTATAGTATCATTCTTCGGGTTCGGAATTATATACGGAGCATTCTCTACGGGTTCAAAGTACACACGCAGTATTTTCTTCAGGTTTCAAATATTTCTTTCAGGGCCGAAAATTCATATATGCAATATTTCCTACGGGTTCAAACGATATATGCAGTACTTCCCTTGGTTGCATACATACAATATTTTCTATAAGAGGCACGCCAAGAAATCATATGCAAGGATTGTGGAAGCGCCTACTCTTAAGGTTTACACCTACGAAAAAAAAAAAAGAGAAGAGAAAAGTACTGGAAGACATACCTGGAAGCCGGTTTCTCTTTGACGCTAGTATGAAAAGAGGAAAGAATAAAGCGCAGGATGGGGAGAAAGGGGCTTTATATATATATAGGCGTGAAGACTTTGAAATAGGGAAGGATTTCCCTTTTTGCAAAAATCACGCGTGTAAGAAGCGGGCCCACAAAGGGTGCGACTTCCCAATGTCACCCAAGTCACGCCTGCAAGCACGGTTTCCAAGCTGTACCGGCCCCACCAATTGCGACTTCCCAATGTCGCCCAAGTCACGCCTGCAAGCACGCACGGTTTCTACACTTTACGCCGGGCCCACCAGCTAGCGCACTCAGTTTCCCAAATTCATGCCAACTTCCTGACGTCGCCCAAGCTGCACCGGCCCCACCAATTGTGCCAGCCTCCCGATTCGTGCAAAACTACCAAAGGCAAGGATTCCAAATCCTATTTATAAAAGGTCAGACAAGCAAGGATTCCAAATCCTATTTATAAAAGGTCATACAAGCCTCCTTCAATTTTCTCTACGTTTTGCTGTTAATAGTTTGTCACCATCTTATGCTTACCTCGCAACAAAGCCCCTGTTCCGAGCTAAGCAGGGGACTTAATGTTGATGGTGGTTTTTAGACAAGGGTAAAATCGTAAAACCCCATGACCTAGTGTTACCCGCACACATTAACTAAGGGCATTTAACTCAGGTGTAAATAATTAATAGGGGTATTTTTTCAAAATACCAGATTAGGGTTTTTTCAATACAGAACCCTAATTCCAAAACCAAGCCACACTCTGCGCACCATGGCAACCATGCCAAACCAAGCCGCACTATGCGCACCATGGCAACCATGCCAAACAAAGCCGCACTCTGCGCATCATGGCAACCATGCCAAACCAAGCCGCACTATGCTCACCATGGCAACCATGCCAAACCAAGCCGCACTCTGCGCACCATGGCAACCATGCCAAACCAAGCCGCACTCGCGCGCACCATGGCGACCATGCCAAACCAAGCCGCACTGCAACGCACCATGGAAACCATGCCAAACCAAGCCGCACTCTGCGCACCATGGCAACCATGCCAAACCAAGCCGCACTCGCGCACCATGGCAACCATGCCAAACCAAGCCGCATTCTCGCGCACCATGGTAATCATGCCAAACCAAGCCGCACTCTGCGCACCATGGCAACCATGCCAAACCAAGCCGCACTCGCGCACCATGGCAACCATGCCAAACCAAGCCGCACTCGCGCACCATGGCAACCATGCCAAACCAAGCCGCACTCGTGTACCATGGCAACCATGCCAAACCAAGCCGCACTCTGCGCACCATGGCAACCATGCCAAACCAAGCCGCACTCTGCGCACCATGGCGACCATGCCAAACCAAGCCGCACTCTGCGCACCATGGCAACCATGCCAAACCAAGCCGCACTCTGCGCACCGTGGCGACCATGCCAAACCAAGCCGCACTCTGCGCACCGTGGCGACCATGCCAAACCAAGTCGCACTCTGCGCACCATGGCAACCATGCCAAACCAAGCCGCACTCTGCGCACCATGGCAACCATGCCAAATCAAGCCGCACTCTGCGCACCATGGCAACCATGCCAAACCCAAACTACGTATCACATTCATTGGCAACCATGCCAAACTAAGCCGCCATGCCTTTGGCACATACCAAATATAGCGCCCTAGGCTTGCAAAAACGTGCAACTAGGTCAACATGGCCGCATGTGCCATTGGCACATGCCAACACGTGTCGCAAACCCATATTTCCAAGCCGCTATGCCTTTGGCCCACGCCAAATATAGCGCCCTAGGCTTGCAAAAAACGTGCAACTAGGTCAACATGGCCGCACGTGCCATTGGGACATGCCAACACGTGTCGCAAGCCATATTTCCAAGCCGCTATGCCTTTGGCCCACGCCAAATATAGCGCCTAGGCTTGCAAAAACGTGCAACTAGGTCAACATGGCCACACGTGCCATTGGCACATGCCAACACGTGTTGCAAGCCATATTTCCAAGCCGCTATGCCTTTGGCCCGCGCCAAATATAGCGCCCTAGGCTTGCAAGACTTGCAACTAGGTCAACATGGCCGCACGTGCCATTGGCACATGCCAACACGTGTTGCAAGCCATATTTCCAAGCCGCTATGCCTTTGGCCCACGCCAAATATAGCGCCCTAGGCTTGCAAGACTTGCAACTAGGTCAACATGGCCGCACGTGCCATTGGCACATGCCAACACGTGTTGCAAGCCATATTTCCAAGCCGCTATGCCTTTGGCCCACGCCAAATATAGCGCCCTAGGCTTGCAAGACTTGCAACTAGGTCAACATGGCCGCACGTGCCATTGGCACATGCCAACACGTGTTGCAATCCATATTTCCAAGCCGCTATGCCTTTGGCCCACGCCAAATATAGCGCCTAGGCTTTGCAAGACTTGCAACTAGGTCAACATGGCCGCACGTGCCATTGGCACATGCCAACACGTGTTTCAAGCCATATTTCCAAGCCGCTATGCCTTTGGCCCACGCCAAATATAGCGCCCTAGGCTTGCAAGACTTGCAACTAGGTCAACATGGCCGCACGTGCCATTGGCACATGCCAACACGTGTCGCAAGCCATATTTCCAAGCCGCTATGCCTTTGGCCCACGCCAAATATAGCGCCCTAGGCTTGCAAGACTTGCAACTAGGTCAACATGGCCACACATGCCATTGGCACATGCCAAACACACACGCTGGTATCTTAACTTGCAAACCGTGCAACCTACCACCAAGGCATTCCGCACATGGCGTTGGCACATGCCAAACCTACACGCTGGTAGCCTAACTTGCAAACCGTGCAACCTACCACCAAGGCATTCCGCACATGCCAAACCCACACGCTGGTAGCCTAACTTGCAAACCGTGCAACCTACCACCAAGGCATTCCGCACATGCCGTTGGCACATGCCAAACCCACACGCTGGTAACCTAACTTGCAAACCGTGCAACCTACCACCAAGGCATTCCGCACATGCCATTGGCACATGCCACACGCGCCACTAGCAGCACCACTTGCACTCAAGATGCAACCAACACTCGAGACATCAACACAAACTGGGGGATGCTTCTTTAGGGTTTTGGTTTGACGGTCACAACATGCAGCGTACAGTACGCTCACATTAAGAAAGCGTGAAAAGGAATAAAGCGGTCAAATAAAAGAGGAAATAATGGTGAAAAACGTTTTCACCCATTAAACCATGCGGTTACCACCTCCTCCCATTATTTCACCCTTTACTCTCTTCCTTCATGAGGCCAGGGTACGTTTCAATCTCGACTTGTATAAATAGGTCTTACCTATTTCCACCAGACAACAAGTCTCGGTCAGGAGAAAAATACTACACTCTCAGAAAGGCAACTTTGCAAGCTCTCCCAAAAAATCTTCCACCTCTTGCAAGCTTCCTAAGCTTTCACTTTATGATACAAGTCGAGACGCTACTCTCCCAGAATTATTCTGGCCTCAACACCTTTCTTTGCTTCCCTCCCCAAATCAACCCTTCTCCTCCACTTTGTGACCGAAGCAAGTCTGGAACGGCCATTTCTTGGTTTAGGACGGACTTGTACAGATTGATCTCTCGAATCTGTAAAGTGCTCACGTGCAACACATTTGTTTAGGGTTTGAACCAGTTTCTCACTCACCTACCGAATTTACCGAAATCGGCTGAAACGATTTTTACCCATAAACAAGCATTTTATAATGTTAAATGCTTAGAGTTACATCCTAGCTGGGGTTACAAAGTTGGTGTAAGAGGGATCTCTGATCATGGTGTTCTTCATGGTGCCAATGCATCAATTCCAAAGCCCTTAAATGTGCCCTTCAGATCTGTAAAAGTATGGCTTAAGCGTGAGGGATTCTTGAAAGTAGTAGAGGACCATTGGAAGCAACACAGGTTACTAGTAATCCTGTTTTTTTTTTTCTTGAATAAATTGAAAAATCTTAAAAAGTTGATAAATGACTGGAACTGGAATGTGTTTAGAGATAATACGCAACTTAAAAAGGCTTAAGATGATGTTTTGGAAGCTGCATTAGTTTAAGATAAGACTCCAAAAGATATAGTTTTAATGGATAAAATGGTTAGAATACCTAGAGGGAGACTTGAAGTTCTAACTCACCAAAATAATCAAATTGTGAAACAAAAATCAAGAATTAGATGGGTGAAGGACGGAGCTTCAAATACCAGATTTTTTCATGTTAATATGATAACAAACAAGCACAGAACTCTATTGTTGAGCTAGAAAATAATGAAGGATCTCTAATTACTAGTCAACACGGGATATCTAATATAACGGTATCATATTTTGAAGACAAGTTCAAATTTCAGGAGACTCATATAATAGAATATGTTTTTGATGATGTCCCTCAAAAAGTCACATCAAAAGATAACACCTTACGTGAGACAACTCCTTCTGCTGAAGAAATAAAAAAGCTATTTTTGACATAGATCCTGATAGTGCTCATGGTTCTGATGGATTTAGTGGATGGTTTTTACAGATGGGCATGGAACATAATTGGTGAAGATTTTATTAATGCCATCCAATACTGTTGGTCCAAAGGCTTCATTCCATCTGGTATGAATTCCAACTTCTTAATGTTACTTCCCAAAGTTTAAAATGCTAAGAGAGGAAATTAATTTAGACCCATTGGTTGATGAATTTCAGCTTTAGGTGTTTACCAAAATTATTACTTCTAGACTGTGTCTGATAATAGATAAAATAGTTTCTCAACAACAAGGAGCTTTTATAAAAGGTAGAAATATACAAGAACAGATTGTGCTAGCTTCAGAAATGGTGAATAAGCTTGATCAAAAGAAGAGGAGGTAATGTGGGTCGAAAACTGGACATACTCAAGCTTATGATTCACTTAGGTGGGAGTTTCTTTTTCAAGCTATGAAGACACTTGGTTTCTCTGCAAATTTATCAAATGGATCCATATTTTACTTAAATCTTCCAAAATCTCTGTTTTAATTAATGGTGGTCCCGCTAGCTACTTTGGAGTGAGTATAGGTTTCAGACAGGGTGATCCACTACCACCTTTGCTATTTGTCATTGCATAAGATGTTCTAAGTATACAGTTAAGCTCAATGGTCTTAAATAATAAATTGATATCAATGGTTAATAGAAATGGGGTGCAACCAACTCATATCGTTTTTGCTAATGACGTTTTCATTTTTTGCAATGGTGATTAAAGAAATGTTAGAAGACTGATGCAAGTGCTGAATGATTATCAAAAATCCTTTGGTCAAACTATTAGATTAACAAAGAGTAAATGCTTTATTGGGGGCACAAGTGAAACCAGAAAATTGCAGGTGGCAAAATAATGTAATATGTCTCTAGATTCTTTTCCTGAAAAATATCTTGGAGTAATGTTAATTCCTGAGGGTATTAAAGCATCTCATGTGTGGGAGTGTGTAGAATATCTTCAAGATAAGCTAGCAGGATGGAAAGGGAATCTACTTTCATTCCGAGAAAGACTGATTCTTGTGAAATTTGTTTTAAGCAGCATTCCCATTTATAATATGTCTGTCTATAAGTGGCCATAAAGAGTGCTAAAGGAATGTGAGAAAATTATAAGGAATTTTCTGTGGTCTGGTGGCCCTTATGTGAGAAAAGTTATCACTCTAAAATGGAAAAATTCTGTTCTCCTTTAACTGAAGGTGGTTCGGGAATTATAAGACTTGAGATAATCAACAAAGCTCTACTAATGAATTATTACTGGAAGATTCTAAAAGGTGAAGAAAAATTGACAAAATTCTTTCAAGTCGAGTTAAAAAACAGTAGAGGTGAATGGATCACTTATTACAAAAAATCTTCCATATGGCCTGGTATAAGACAAGTAATAAATGAAGTGGATATTAATTCAAGATGGTTGGTAGGTGATGGGCAATAAATCTTAGTGTGGCATGATACATGGATAAAAAAACAGACACTATGTGAATTTTTTCCAGGAAATATCTTGTGAACTCTAATCCTAATGTGAAAGTGTCAGATCTGTTGATTAATGGTGAATGGGTTGTGCCTCCAGCTTATGCTCAATTCTTTAGAGCAAATGAACTTCCAGTGGCTGATATGCAAGTGACATAATAATTTGGTGTGGCTCTTCAACAGGTACATTTTCCGTAGATTCTGCTTGTGAAGTAATAAGAATAAAATATGCAACTCTGCAATGGACTAAACAAGTATGACATACTAGTGTACATCCTATCATATCTAGTAATGTGTGGAAATTGGTTAGGAAGGTGGTGCCACTACGGGAAAAATCATCATTGACGACATTGTATTAGCGTTGTAGTACCCCTACAACAACTCTATTTTATGCATTGTGGATGGGGGGTATTGTAGAAAGTCCAATCTTTTCTACAATACTTGACTAAGAGTTGTAAAGGGTGATGTGATTCATGGTTCGACAATATTTTTCCAAAGTTGTGATTCTTTTTCGATTTTTTTTTGAAAGCCTAACACAACTCTTGCTTGTGTTGTACGACTATTTTACACAACAATGGATATGTATCGTAGAAATATATAACAGAACACTTGTATAAGTTGAACGACTATCTTAGACAACCTAGGATGTGTATTGTAGAAATATGTAACAACTCTTATTACTATTATGAATAAGATTTGCACGACACTTGTTATAGTTGTAGAACTATGTTGGACAACACCTAGTTATGTCGTAAAGACATTCTTTCCCAACCTCTGGTTTGTGTATTTGAAATATGGAACACAACTCTTGTTAGAAGTTGTGTGCATATAACTATTTTGAAAAAAAATTTATAGTTTGAAACCAAATTGCCGAAAATATTTCACATTCACATTAACTCGCCAAAGGTAACATATTTACATTCATTCTAACATTTTACGTTCATAAAGAAAGTTCAGTTCCCAATTCTTTACCCACCAATGAATACATGCCTATAATACCACACTACAATTATTCCTATAACATTCGTTCTAGAACTATATAAAGAGCAACGTTTTCATTTCTTTCTTTTTTTTCACTTTTCCCCCTTCCCCTAAAGAAGAGCGGAGCTATTAAGCTGCCAATATCAAATGACATATTTGGTCTGCGACTACCAGTATTCTTTAGATTGTTTGACCATCTAAGAATGTTCCTCAAGCATACGCTCTTTCCAATAATCCTTATGCATGTAATGCTGAAGTGTTTTAGTAAAGATTAAAGCTTCTCAAATAAAGGATTGACCAGTATTCCTAGTTTCATGTTCTTACCTGTTTTTCAAGAGAAGATCTAGCTCAATCATGTGAATTGGATTGGCATATAATCCAACCTGCAAAGAAAGAACGTATAATTTGATTAGCTGATAATATCATAGTTTTTTGTTGTTGTTTTTTCTATTTTGAAAAAGTCCAAATTTATAGCTGGGTCGTTCACACCAGATAGCAGATCAGCTGATAGATGACAAAACGAAGATTTCCTAGCAAGCAACAAAATCAGAAAACCATTACGGGAGAACTAGATCCTAACTGAAGATCCAGCAAAAATATAATATATGAATTAGTACCTCTCTACAAACATGGAACTTGCATTTTGGTTCAGCAGCCTTATGACCGTGGAATATCATCACAGAAGCTGCAGAACAAGCACATGATTCGCAGAAAATATGGCCGCAACTCAAAGCGTAAGGATTAAAAGCAATCTCCTGCAAAAAAAAAAAACCCGAAAAATTGGCATAAGTATATCTGATATCTTATTAGTTAACCACCCCCATAATAAAACATCGCAAGTCAGGCTATACTCCAGTTTCACAGAATCCAAACCATCAATGTCATTAAAGGATGATCTGACTCAAGATCACAAGAGAACTGATAGAAAAACTTGCCACTAAAAATAAGATAAAACCAATTTAAACCTTTTCTTTGGTGAAGTTGTTGTGATTGCAGAATATGGAAGATTTTGCTAAGCAATAGGAGAGCAGATTGAGAAGTACTTGGCTTATGCGATACCAATGCTTAAAAGTGCAATTGAGGTTTCAGGCCATGCGTTCATCAACTAATAGATATGAAATGATATGCATTGTGATTGTAGAATGTATGTGATTGTTTACAGAGAAGGCTTCGCGCTGTTTGCGGCTCAGTCACCTGAGCATTTTTTTTTTTTGAACATTATATTTTGTTTTACAACTCTTATAAAGGGTTGTCATAAAGTTAGTATATTAAACAACCACAAACTTCACAGAACTTGTGATAGTGTATGAATGGTTAGTGGTGTAGACTTCCGTGCAGGAGGCTGAGGATCGAATCCCCCCCAACCTCATTTTCCAACATTCTATATTTTCATTTCAACAACTCTTATAAGTGTTGTTATACCTTTTTATTAAAAAAAAAAACAAAACGAAAAACAAAACTTGTGAACTGTAAGGATGGTTGATGAGCTAGACATCCATGCACTAGGTTCATTTTCGAATCTCCACTCTAACACTATTTTTCATTATCATATTTTGGTGTTCGTAAACAACTCTTGTGAGAATTGTGATAGACTAAGCCACTACATTTATGGAACAAAGTTGTCATAGCTAAATGTCGCCACAACTCTTTTGCTTAATGAGTTGTCGTTTTTTTTCTTAGCGCAACCCCTTGTTCCTAAGGGTTGGTAGTGATGATATACGACAACTCTTCCTTTGAAACCAGTTGTAAAACATATGACTTTGTACGATATTTAGCGAGGAGTTGTAAATCTCCAGTTGTAGATGTATATTTTTCCCGTAGTGTGCCATCAGATGATAACACGAAGAAGAGAAAATTCCAAATGCCTTCAAGATACCCATTTTGTAGAAAATCATAGGAAACACTTGAACATGTATTATGATTTTGTGACTATAGTAAAATTATTTAGAAATGGCTTGGTGAAGATTTCCAGTTTCTTAATCCAATTTCCTTTGAAGAAATTATTTCATTTGCAAAGTCGAAAAGCCCTGCTGTGAATGAGATTTGGAGAAATGCTACCGTCATTACCATGAAAGAAATATGGTTTAGAAGAAACAAAGTGGTCTATGATGAAGAACTATTTAATTTAGAGATGCTCAAGAAAAGAATACTAAATTTCATTACTGACAGTGATGTTAGAATGACTTCTTTTATGTGGAACTCATCCTATGATCTCCAGGTTATCAAATTCTTTAATCTCAGATGTAGAAAAGTTAGATATCTGTCATATGTCTGTCTAATTATGTGAGAAGGGTGTCGTTAATAATGTCATCAGGATGTTCTAGTAGAAATGTTGGTAGCTATTGATTAGCCGTTATGATCTGGACATGTGTCCATTTATAGTTAGCCTTCTTTGATTAGGGTTGAACCAATAAATGTGTAAGAAAAACACATGAGGCGGCTAGGAATTAAATGAGATAAAATTTAGTTTTCTTCTTCTCTCTCCCAGACTGGTTTTGAACCCGATTTCTCTTAATTAATCCGATTTGAGAGTTAGTTTTTGTGGAAACACAATAATTGGCCTCAAAGACGTTCTATCCTCACCATGGGTGTTGCTAATCATCCCACCATCAAGGAGGTGAATGAAGATCTTCATAAATTCTTAGAAAAATTCAGTAAACAAATTGAAGATCTCGCTTCACAAAACATCGAACTCGATGCGCAGAATAAGGAAATAAGGGAATCAATGCTCTCTCGAGATGATTTTTTCAAGTATATGGAGAGTTTTATAAGCAAAAAAATTGGTGAACATGTAGATCCATGAGCAGAAACTTCTCACTCAGAAATTTTCTCACCATAATGGTGTGATGTTCAACATTCAACAGGGAGGTCGTGAACCCAACAACATCTATCGAATGCCAAAATTAGACTTCCCAAGGTTTGACGGAGAGAACCCAAAAGGTTGGATTCAGAAATGTGACAGATACTTCCTACTCAACAATATCAGAGATGAGCATCAGAAGGTGACCATGGCGGCGATGCACTTAGATGGGAAGGCAGATAGATGGTTAACGAATCTCCAATTAAACAACTAGATCTATTACTTCATGGTATGAACTAGCTGAGCACGCCTGTATTAGATTCGAAAATCCTGCTAATGACAACATCTTGGGCATATTTAGTAAGTTATCTCAAACTACTAGAATAGATGAGTATTTTGAACAATTCGAAAATCTTAAAGCTCTGTTGTTCCGCTAATTTCTTATGCTTACTGAACATTATTATGTGATGAGTTTTATTGGAGGTTTAAAAGACGACATTAAGCATGCTGTCATATGTTCAATCCCACTACCCTAATGCAAGCATTTTCACTTGCTAGGATGCAAGAGCAAACCATCAATACCCAACAGAATCCAGGGAGAGGCTCAAATAAATTTTTCCAAAATAATAGACCATCCAACACTTCGAATTTTTCTCCAAAACCTATCACCCTCCCACCCTTCCTCCCATTACCATCCATTTCTCCTCAATCTCCTACTTCCAATCCACTTCCCATTTGCCAACTCACACCTGAACAAATGAAAAAATGCAAATCTCAAGGGTTGTGTTTTAATTGTGATGAGTTTTATCGTCCAAGACATTTTTGCAAGAAAAAACAATTGTTCTTGATGGTAGCCACAAAAGAGGAGGCAGAAACTAGTACCCAAGCAGAAGAAGTTACTGATACTGAAGACACTCCTGCAGTGGAAAGTTATATGGAAATCTTCCTTAATGCTCTTACAGGTAACTTCATTGGAGATACAATTCGAATCCTAGGCCTCATTAACAAACAACAAATTTCTATTCTCATTGATACTGGTAGCACACACAGTTTCATTGACTCAGATTTGGCTAAATCTCTTGGATGCTGCATTCTCCCAACTCCGAACTTGCTAGTTACAGTAGCTAATGGAGAACATATAGTTAGTTGTGGTCTTTGTAAATCCTTACAATGGACAATGCAGGATTATCAGTTTAAAGGGTATTTGAGATGACTTACTTTGGGTGGCTGTGATGTGGTCCTTGGAGAAGATTGGCTGAGAGGTTTAGGTGACATCATATTCAATTTGTCCACATTGAGTATCTCCTTCTTACATCATGGAGAGAAAATTACACTTGTTGGGGCTCATAAACCTCCTTCCTTAATGATGATGGGCAACAAAGGAGTTCAACATTTTTTCAACACCAATTCACATGGCATTGTGGGATAATTATTCTCTGTCACTGAAATTAAGTCCCCATCACCTATTCCTCCTATTATTGATGATGTTCTCAAAGACTTTCAAGATGTTTTTTCTGAACCTACTCAATTACCACCACATATATCACTTGATCATTCCATTCCCCTTCAACCAAATTCAACACCTATTAACCAAAGACCATACAAATGTCCTTAAGTGAAAAAATCTGTTATTGAGCATCTAGTGAAGGAAATTTTGCAAACTGGATTAATTCATCCAAGCCATAACCCATTTGCTTCACCAATTCTCTTAGTCAAGAAGAAGGACAATAGTTGGAGGTTTTGTGTGGATTACAGGAAGCTCAACAACATCACCATTAAAGATAAGTTTTCTATACCAATCATTGATGAACTCTTAGATGAATGACATGGTGCTTGTGTCTTTATAAGAATTGATTGAAGATCAGGTTATCATCATATCGGGGTTACACTTAAAAATATATACAAAACAGCTTTCGGAACTCATCAAGGACACTATGAGTTCAATGTTATGCCATTTGGCTTTACCAATGCTCCTGCAACCTTTCAGGCCTTGATGAATGAAATTTTTTAGCCCCATTTGAGGAAATTCATTTTGGTCTTCTTTGATGACATAGTGGTTTATAGCCCTGACTTGCAAACTCATGCTCAACACTTACAGATTACTCTTTCTCTCCTTAGACAACATCAGTTGTATGCAAAAATCTCCAAATGTTGTTTTGGTCAATCTGAATTGGAGTATTTGGGACATATCATCACTGCACAAGGAGTGGCTGCTGATCCTTCTAAAGTTACTGCAATGACTACTTGGCCTCCAACAAAGTGGCTTCTGTTCTCTTAAAGGTTTGGGAATGTTTCTTTCATATTCCAAAAAGTGATCAAATACTTATGTGTTGTGATGGTGTTGTAAGAGGGAATCCTGGAGATCTTTGGTTTTGGTTTCATATGAAGAGATTGGACCGAGATGTTAAAGTAGGCGTTCTAGGGTGGCTTGGGTATTGTAACAAATTTCTTAGCAGAGATCATGACAGTTTTGTTTGCAGGTGAACGGGCAATTGCTAATAATTTTCTGAGTGTCTATTTTACAACTGACTCAAATGCAGACATATCGGCATTTAAGAGTGGAAAACTTCCTTCGATACAATGCGAAGGAGATTCTCGGAAAATCTGCAGCAAAATACAATGCGAATTCATACACAACTTTAGGGAGGTAAATTCTCAGTAGATTCTTTAGCTAAGAAAGGTGCGGGGATGAATAAAGGGGAGTATATTGTATATCTATACTGAAAGGGCTCCTTTCCTATCAAAACTTGAAATTCCTTTTTTTACATATTTTATTAACATTCCTTTACTCGTAAGCCTATACCCTATAAAGGCTTGTGTTTCTTAGTTCCTTGCTCGAGGCCTATGTAGGCAATTTTTTTTTTGGATTATTATTTGGTTTAATAAAATAGTATTATTAGGCAAAAAAAAATTAAAAATTTTGAAATTTTTTGAAGAACACCAACCCAGAATCGGTTTATGTTGACATTAGTATCAACCGATTATAACTTCAAAAACATACAATAATTTTTTGAAATTTGCTTTTACCCATAATAGGTTTATATGGACATGAAAATCTAACGATTACCCAGAATCGTTTTATATGGACATGAACATAAACTGATTTTGGATAAAAAAATATCTTTTTTAACGGTAAATTATGTGTTGTTAGTCATCAAATAAAACTAAAATTCATTCTGCTCCATATAAAACTAAAATTCTTTCTACTCCATATATATATACCCGAGTTAAGAATGAGTATGATTTCATACTCATTTTCAGATCGTTGAGAAGTCATACTCGTTTTCAATTCGAGTATAAAATTATACTCATTTCCAAATTGGGTGTAAAATTATATGCATTTTCAATTCGGGTATAAAACTATTTTCATTTTTTTTTTTTTTTTTTTGAAGCTGAAAGTTTCATTGATTAAGAGATGGGAGTTACATAATGTGCATCTTCTTGAAGTTGATGTGCAATCCTCTCAAAAATTGTAGAAATCCAAACACTACTTAAAAAAGAAGTCCTAGCTAACTTAGCTAAAATATCAGCCACTTTATTTTGTTCTTTTGGCACATAGTTGCATTGCCAGTGAGTTTTATTCTTAATCATACTCTTTATGTCTAAGATCAAATTGTAGATCCTCCAGTCTGAATTGAAGTTATCTTGATTCACTGCATTAGCTACAAGTTTAGAGTCCAGTTCAAAAATCACCTTGTCAATCTTCTTTTCTTCTGCCCATTGTAAAGCTTCCCATAAACCTTTGCACTCCACCCGTCTGGACTACGAGCTTTGTCTAAGAAGATGCATTTGGATCCCCCGTGATCACCTGCAAAATCACGAAGAATTAGACCAATGCCGCCTAATTTAGTGGAATAATTAAAAGAGCCATCAACATTCATTTTATAAGTTCCTATTCTAGGAGGTTTCCAGTGCAGGTTCATCCTGCTTTGTCTGACAGTATATTGAATAGCAATAGATCTTCTAGTGTTCAGTAGCTCTATTTCCAACCTACTCTTCTTAATAATTGAGTCTGGAGTTGCCTTTTTCCTTTAAACACATTGTCACATCTTGCATTCCAGAGACACCAAGCTGTGATGGCTATTCTACACAACTGATCTTCTTGAATTTGATGTTCTTTTAGCTTGTCAAACCAGTCACAAAACCATTCCTCAACATATGTATCATCTCGAATATGAATACCCAGAACAGCAAACCAGACAGCTTTTGAGAGATTGCAGTGCAGAATAATGTGGGAAGAAGTTTCTTGGGTGTGTGAACAGAAAGGGCAACTGTAATCTCCATTTTGAATGACATAAGTCAATTTATCGCTGGTTTGGAGTATATCCTTCAGACATGTCCATATGAATTGTGCAATCCTAGGTAAAATAGGTAATCTCCAGAGCTTTTTGAAGATAGATTGCATTCTTTGGCCAACAGATTGGTGTGTATTCTGGTCCTCAAACATTTTTTTATAAGCTGATTTTACTGAGAAGACTCCATTCTTTTCTAGAGTCCAAACCATTTTATCTGCCTGATTTAAATGAATTGAAGTACTCAGAATTGATCTTGCAACTGAAGCTTCGAAGAGAGCAAAATTGAGAGTATAGTTCCATCCTCCTGAATCTGAGAAAAGTTGACTGACATACTTATAATATTGATAGTTACTGCAACCCTGTTTAGGCAAAGGAGGTGTTGATAAATTTGGAATCCATTTGTAACTCCATATTAAGATGGTTCTCCCATTGCCAATGCACCAGCAGCTGTTGTCTTTAATGAAGGGGAGTTCTGAACTAATGCTTGTCCATGACCATGTTGAGTTGGAATTGTTTTTGATATCAAAAATCTTTCCATCTCAGGAAGTACTTAGCTTGAAGGAATTTGTGCACATATAGAGAAGTTATCTGCAAAGTCTCCATGCGAATTTAGCTAGTAAAGCTCGTTAAAGAGATTGAGATCCACGAAACCAAGACCTCCCTCCTCTTTTGGCTTGTTTACATCTTTCCAAGAAATTGGTGGCTCGCCTTTATTTGTCTTCTTCTTCCTCCAAAATTTCTTTTGAATTGAATTCGTTTGCCTGATAGTAACCTCTGGTAGCTTGAAACTTAACATGTGATAGACTGGTATGGCATTTTTAACATTTCTCACCATTACAGATCTTCCTGCTTCAGACATATTTATTGAGCACCATTTTGTCATTCTATTTTCCATTTTACCTGCCAGATTTGAGAATGAGATTTTTTTATTCCTTCCCACAAAAAATGGCAAGCCTAGATATTTCTCATCATTAATACTGAGCTCCCTCACTTGAAGAATACCACTTATAAGTTGACGAAAGAAGGACTTGTATTTTTACTGAAGTACACAGCTGATTTGTGAAAATTAATCATCTGCCCTGAACACACACTGAAATCTTGAATGACTTGTAATAACTTATTATTTTGAGACTGATTTTTCTTACAAAAAAGAATGCAATCATCTGCAAACAGTAAGTGGTTTATCTTTGGTGCGGATCCAGATATTTTCATACCTGTGAGTTGCTGTTTTTGCTCATGATGATTTAACTGCCTTGAGAAAGCTTCCATGACCAAGATAAATAGGTAAGGAGAGAGTGGATCTCCTTGTCTAATTCCTCTTGTAGGATGAAAAGATTCTGATGGAGATCCATTGATCATAATTTCCACTGAGGTAGTACTTATGCACTTTGAAAACAAGTTGACGGAACTTCTCGAACCCAAATTTCCTTAAAACCTCCATTAGAAAAGACCATTCCAGTCTATCAAATGCTTTAGAAATGTCCATTTTGAGAGCAAGATGTCCAGTTCTTCCTTTCTTTTTCTTCATTGATTTGACTAGCTCTTGAACCAAGCAGATGTTCTCAGAAATTAGTCTCCCAGGCACATAAGCAGATTGCATAGGAGAGATAATACCTGCCATATATTTCTTCAGTATGAGTGCGATAATCTTTGAGATTATTTTGTAAGTTGTATTACACAAGGCTATGGGCCTAAAGTCTTCTGGTCTGTTAGCTCCTTGAACTTTTGGAATTAGAGAGATTCTAGTATTGTTGATCTTCTTGAGTAGATAACCACTTCTGAAAAAAGCTTTGACCATCTTACAAACATCATTTCCAACAAGATTCCATTGAGACTGGTAAAAACCAGGTGGGAATCCATCTGGCCCTGGAGAAGTCCAGGGTTGCATTGACATAAGAGCCATATAAATTTCTTCATCATTTGGGATTTTGATGAGATCTTCATTACTTTGATCTGAGATACAATGAGGAATGAATTCAAGGAATTGACTTGGATCAGCAGGCTGAGAAGTAGTTCTTATTTTTCTGAAATGAGAAAATAAGAGATCTTCAATAGATTTTCTATCTTGGCACCAGGCACCATCAGATGTTTGGAGGGAATCAATCTTATTTCTGACTCTTATATAGTTAGCTCTTATATGAAAATATCTTGAATTCCTGTCCATGTCATTGTAAAAATGATCTCTAGACTTTTGCATATTAGAACTGGCTTGAATCTCATTCAGTTTGTCTAATTCTTTCTCCAATTGAATTACTACATCAGTATTGCTACCCTGAATATCACTAGTTTGCATTTTAGTGAGCTCTTCTTGTAATTGAGAAATCCTTGACTGAATATGACCAAAAGTCGATTTGCTCCATTTAGAAAGAAAATATCTTGTATTTGAAAGCAAGTCAGATAAAAGATAAGTTGCAGAACCTGATAGGTTAGTTTTCCATGCATTAATAATCTCTTTTTTACAATTATCATTTAGTAACCAATGCTCAAAAAAATTCCAACATTTACCAGTAGAAGTAGACTTATTGTAAAGATTCAAAATTATAGGAACATGATCAGATCCCTTCTGAGGGAGGTGAGTAAGTCTAGACTCAGGATAATTTAGGAGCCAAAAACTATTAACTAGAGCACGATCAAGTCTAGACTTTTTCCTCCCTGTACCATGACTATTACTAGTCCAGGTAAAGGGATTTCCATTGTATCCTAAATCATTTAGATCAGAGTCCTTAATGTAATCTAATACTTCAGTGGCAGTAATTTCAGAGTTTGTATATCTTTCAAGAGAATTCATAGTAATGTTCAAGTCTCCTATGAGGACCCAAGGAATTTTAACAGAAGTACTTAGGTCTTTAATATATTTCCATTGACTAGGTTGATCATTTTTGTAAGAGGTTCCATAAACACAAGAAAGAAACCATTCACCTCTACTGGGATCATTTTTAACTAAGGCATGGAACATATTACTAGAACAATTAAGAACTTATAAGGAGAAACCATCCTTCCAGAGAAGGATAATGCCTCCAGCTTGACCTATAGAAGGAACAAAACATTTGTTTGGCATTTTCAGAAAGCTAGTTAGATTAACAATTCTCTCATCATTTATTTTTGTCTCACACAAAAAAATAATATCAGGTGAGTGAATACTATTAATATGAAGGAGATGATCTCTAGTATCTTTGCCAAGGATACCTTGATAGTTCCAGCTTATAATTTTCATAATTGAGCCAGGGAGGTTAAAATTTAACTTGATACTCAAGTTGTTGGAGGGATTTTGAATGATGGTAATATAAAAAATCCTATATCTAGACCAAGAGCAGTTGAGATAGTTGAGAGGTAAAATAAATTTTAGAACAAAGTTTTCACTGTAAAAAATAGAAGACTCAAGATTAAGATTGATTACCAGGTTGTTAGAGGCCTCATTCATCTCATGGGGGTTCTCTCCTACTCCTGTTTTTCCTTCTTCAATGAGATCATGCTCCATATCATCAATCCCATTAGGGTTTTGTAGTTTCCCAGTATTGCTTTCTACGATTTCTTCATTTGAATCATCAGTTCTAGATCTCTTGTTATTTTTTATTTCTTCTTTCTCAATTTGGTCCAATTCTTTGGCTTCTTCTTCTATTTTCTTGCGGCTAGCCTCATAAATTCTTTCCAACAACATATCAATATCATCACAGATCTCAGCTTCATATGCATTAGCTAGGTCATGGAGATAATTAATGTATTGCTCTTGTGTAAACCTCCTAATCATTAGATCATGCTCAACATTACAACATTCATCTTCACTGTGGTCTATGACATAACATTTTGAGCAAAGCGAGTGTGGTTGCTTTTCCCAGTGAAACCTAATCCAAGTTACTCCTCCAGCTGCAGTATTCCACCAGCCTCCCCTATGAAGTGGTTTAGTGAGATCAATCTTGACTCTAGCATTAATAGTAGTACCAAAAGTTGGCCTACAATCCTCAGGAGAAGTAGAGATTTTTTTCTCCTAGTTCAACAATGGCTTCTGTCACAACTTCAAGAGAATGATGCTCAGGAAAAAGGTTTTTGAACTGTAAATCCCACTCTTGATATCTGAAGACCAAGTTTTGAACCGGGATAGCAGGATTATATTTTTGTAGGTTCAAGTGACTATTGTTGACATTCCACGGACCCTTTTTAAGTATGTCTTTCATAACTTCAACAGTGACAAACTTGAATAGGAAAATATTCCTATCTATAGATCGAACTTCCTTTATTCTGAAACGATTCCACAAGAGAATAACTCCCTTTCTGACAATGTCTGTCTCAACAGGTTCTTTTGAAAAAACCTTACCAACCAAAGTAGTGCCCCAGACATCTGTAGCTTTGATGATGGCTGACTTGGTACCAACAGTTCTCCTTAAGTTTCTTGCTCCTATATCGCGAATTTGGGTGTTTTGCATTTTTCCTGTGATTGCAGAGATTTGATAGTTTGAAGGAGAAGCCATTTTCCTTTGTGTTTTGAAGGTAGGGTTATGAGATAAGAAGTTGGAAGATTTTGCACCAAAGTATATAGAGATAAAATAACTAAAATTAGTTACAACCGGATGATTTTGTTTCTCTAGATAGTCTGGGAAGATTATCCTGGAATAAATGAGATAATGAATAGATATTTGGAAGCTAAGATTGACTGGAGTGATTTTCGGCTTAGAATTTGGTAACCAACAGTTACGAATTTTCAAAGGCGGAAAGTTTGAGAATTTGAATTTTAAGATTTTCGACTCCTTCACAATCTGTTGAGTCGGTGCTTGAATCACTGTGTTCTTGAAGTTATCGTTTAAATCATAAACATGACATAGAAAGCAATACTGGTACATACTGTGTAAAACCATCTTTGGAAAGATGTTTGGCAAAACTGCATCATTTTGTTTTGACGATCTACATAGCAATAGAAGAAGAAGAAGAAATATCGAGTTTGGAGTCCAACACTGAAAGCCCCCCATGATTTGAAGAAAAAAGAGGCCCTGCAAAAGTTCAGCAATCCATTAGAAAAGGAGAAGTGAGAATTCTAGAAAAAAATCAGATTTGAAAGAAAAATGAATTTAAAAGATAAAGAAGGTAAACCTAATCTAAGTGAAGAGAAATTCTATGGTTATGCAAAAATTACTAAGAAAACAGTAAATTCCAAATCGTCTAGACATTGTAATAATTCTAGGAAGATAAAAAGATCATCGGATTGAAAAAGAAATCAACTAATCATGAACAAAATTGAAGATTTGAATGAAAAAATTTGAACCGAGTTAACTCGGTTTCTTTCTCGGTCAGAGCCTCCCTCGGTCGTTTTTCTTGATTTAGCATAAACTATTTTCATTTTGTACGAGTATGATTTCATACTCATTTCATGATTGAGTATTAACCGAAAAAAAATGGGTTAACCAGAATCGGTTTACATGATACACACACAAAAATCGATTCCTGACATTGCACAATAGGAATCGGTTTATGAAAGTGCTCATGTTATCCAATTCTAACAAAAAAAAAAACAGAAAAACTGTTATCTCTTCCATACTGAGAATCGGTCGTGTGGGCATTAATGTAGGCCGATTCTGGTTCAAATTTCTCCGATTACCGAATGTCCATCCAGGACAATCGGTCTTTGGCGCCATGAACAACAACTGTTTTTAAATTAAATCAGTTTACAAGTTGTTTGATGTGTACCAATTCTTATAAACCCAAAAAACTTTGAATTCAAAAAATTGGATCTTTTGAGTGATTGGATGATTATCGACAACGTTTTTGTTTGAGAATGAAAAAAAAAAAAGAAAAAAGAGAAGAATCGGTTGAAGTGGAGATGGAGATGAAAATGAATTGATTTTTGTTTTAATTATTATTATTAGTATTTAATGGATAAATTGATAATATTAAAATTTTATAGAGGTAAATTGATGAATTCATCAAATTTAAATACCCCTTCTCTCTTTCTATTGGGTGGGTGAGGAAATCCAAAGCCCAAATACTGCGTATAGGCCCCAAACTAGCCGTGCATTTTATATCTAAATTTCTTGAGTACAAGAATATTGTTACTAATTTCAAAAGGTTCCGCTTTCTTGCGAAACATGGTGGTGATATGGTGATAAAATTTCATTCATCCGAGGTTCCCATAATGCTGTCCAAACAAGAAAAAAATCGTCTTGTGGATCAGCTGGTTTCATCCCCTCCACAGAGGTTTCATGCGCTCCAGGAGGTCCCAGGTTCGAGTCCCAGATGGCGCAATATTACAGAGTTTAACATGGACGGTAGAGTTAGTTTGCCCCCCTTGCGAAGACATTAGTCACACTATCCGCTTCGGCTCCCCGACTTTGTTCCTCATGAGGCTCGCTGGTAGGCTAGCACGGCAACCTGTTCCAACGTATGTAGTTGTACGATGCTTGGAGCTTAGCTTGTTAGGCTTCCAATTATTCGTTAATTATGTAATAATATTAATAAAAAAAAATTATAAAAAGAAAAAAAAATAAAAATTGGAGTTTGGTGTTTGGACCATGGCATGCCAAGTATGCACCAAGCACCGTGCCCAAATCCTGTCAAGGGCAAATTTGGACTTGGTGGTTCGCTCAATAAATGTGTCCAAGACTCCAAGAGGCACAGTTTATGAATTGTGCATTTGAGCTTAGTCATGAAATTTCTTTTTCCCAAATTCCTTCGTTTCCCTTGCTTAGGGTTTTCAGACACATAAATTTGATTATCAATCGAACTGAGCTTGAATTCTACAAAGTAAAGATGAAGATGTCTTCTTCAACAAAGCAAAGAAGAGGAGGAGGAAAAGGAAGAAGAAGCACAAGAAAAGGTAAGATTGATTCTAATTCATCAGCATCGTTTATAGGCAGTAATGTTGATATCTTAACATTGATTCTTACCCGCTTACCATCAAAATCCCTACTCGTCTTCAAATGTGTATCGAAACAGTGGTTATCAATGATCAATGACCCCAAATTTGTTCACAAACATTTCATTCAAAACCCTAGGTTATCAATCCCAGGATTGTTCTATGGGAATGATTCTAATTCGGACTTTGGTAAAAACCCCATATATGATTACATCAATTTAGATGAAAATACCAATAGTTATGTACCTTTTGAAACCCTAGCCTTTAAAATTGGGAGATTACTCAGAGTAGGTATTAAGATTGTGCAATCTTGCAATGGGTTACTCTTATGTAGTAATTGTGTACGACACGATTCTGATCAGACATATTACGTCTTCAATCCTTTCATTAAGCAGTACAGAGTTTTACCTCGTTCTCAAATGAAAAGCCGTGGTTTCCCAAATCTTGGGAATGTTTGTTTAGTTTTCGATCCATTGAGATCCCCATATTACAAAGTTGTATTTTTCTGGTGGAAGAAAAGTGATCCAGATTGTATTAACTATAAAATTGAAATCTACGATTCTGAAACCTCTTCTTTGAGGTTGTCTGAATTTGATTCGTGTAATCCCCGAGATGAATGTATACTATGGGGACTGGCTCGGGGTGCTGGTATGTTCTGGAAGGGTTCATTGTACTGGTGCGACAAAGAAGGGTGGATTGCTTACTTTGATGTTGATCGGGAATTAGTTGGGGTAGTGCCACTGCCAAGTTCTGCTCCAGCAAATGGTGATGTTGTAAAATCTTTCAACATTGCCGAGTATGGGGGTCATTTCTATCTTATTGAGAGAGATTGGGATGTTGATCCTTTCGGCTGCAATCGTTTCTGCATATTCGAGATGGATTCTGTTGACAATAGTTGGATAGCGAAAGGTCAGGTTGATGTGAGGTTAAATCCATATGCTGGGTCTCCTTGTGGTTCTACATTTCTGCCTCGTCATCATTATATCGTATTCATTATCGAAAAGGAAGACGAAAACGAGTCAACAGAGGTTGTGCTGCTAACAAAGGAGAGTAGTGTTCTCTCTTATGATCTAAAGGATATGAGCTTCAAGAAAATTTATGATCTATCAGCACAACAAGAATTTGGTAGTTTTTATGCTGAATTTCATCAATATATCGAGTCCTTAGCTTGTGTTTAGTCGTTTCAGTGACTCTTTTTTTCATATTGTTTCTTAGCTTTCTTAGCTTGGACCTGAGTAAATGTTACATGTTCAAGTTTAGTTTTGATCACTTGCAATGTTGGGGGTTCTGAATACTCTAGTCCTAGTTGTGCTTTATCAGTTGTTACTTGTTCTACTGCAGAATTTGAAATATGGGTTACTTTTATATCAGAAATCATCATTGTGCTGGCTCAGGATAGTTTACCCTTCTCATCCTCAAAATTTGTGATTCTGTTTGGTGATTAAATTTGAGTTCCTTGTCAAGAACTGAATGCATGGTGATGTAAAAGGGCAGGTTGAAACAAGCATAATGCTAAAATTTCAAGTAAAAAAATGAAAAGAAAAATTCAATTAGCATGGGGCAAAAATTTCTGATTCTTTTAATCAGTCCACAAGAAATTAGAGTGATGACAGGTAACAAAATTCAATAAATCAAAAAAGACAAAAGAAAAAATAGTGCCGCCACCAACTAATCCATCATAGTTTGCTAAAACTAGTAGATACACATGCATACAAGTGTGCACCCTCTCTAAGCAGTTTTCATTCTGGAGAAATCCACATCTGGATGCTGAGCCATTAATTTCTTCATCATCTCTTGCTGCTCCGTCTCCTGGCTTGTTGGTAGACCCATCTGCTTCTGACGCTGATCAAACATCATCTTCTCCACAACCGACCGAGTTTCAGGATCCAAGTCGGAGAGATTGGTGGTTTCAGGTTCAGCTTTTTGTGTGTCAATTTCAGGTTCACCTTTCACAAGATATTTCCACCAGTCCTTTTGATTCTGCTTAGTCAAAAGAATAGATATCAACTTTGAATCTTCTATGCTCCAGAAACAATCATCCACCTTGACAGATTGGAAGAAATCCGCGTCTATGATACAAGGCTGTCCCTTCAATCCAACCTTGAGATGGTTCTTTTTGATCTCAATGCTAACAGATTTTGATTTGGTTCCTTGGGGCACAGGAATACTGATAGTAACCTCTTGTAGGGATTGAGTCCAAGAATAGTTTTCCATATCCGTGCCATTACCTTTATTTGGAACTCTCTTGTTAGATTCTTCTTTCTTAGCAGGCTTATCATCATCACCAGAAGAAGAAGAAGAAGTTGGAGATGGAGGTTTCTTCTCTTGCACGATCTCTTGATGATTAATGCTCTTTTCGTCTTCTTCGATTTCAGAGATAACGGCCATTGCTGAGATTGTAAGGGATAATACTTGAGTTTTGTTGAAGAAGGGGGTTTGGAAGAAGAATTTCAGAGATACTGGTTGGTGTGGTTCTGAAAGTGGAGGCGAGCTTTTATATAGGCTTGGGTTTTTTAAGTCAGGATGGAAAAAGGAAAGGATTCAGTTTCCAAAGTTGAGTTCATTCCTAAATTCTAAAGGTGATTATTATATGGAAAGCAAGCTTGAACCAAAAGTGGCAATACTACTTGTGCAGCCATGCTTGATATATTTCGGCCTTATTTGGTATGTTGTGAATTCCGTAGCTGCAGCCTGCACAAAGTTTAGCCAATTGTTCGGACTGCACTTAGCTTGTTTTAGGGGACTATAATTGGCTGCGAATTCCGGGAAGATGAGAATTTGGTGGGTGTGCCTAGAGCAAGCGGTGGTCCACAGTATGGTCAGTTCTTGAAAATGTTGATGGAGGCTTAGGGACTAGGGAGTGACTGAAGATTGCCCAATTGGTTATTTTCAAGCAGTCTGACATATACGGAGTATATAGTGGAATTATGCATTAAGGTTAAAGAGACGGCGTTAGTCTTACAGGGCTACCAAATTCCTCTCATGGAATACAATTTTTTTTTATTCGTGTTTCCCTTGATCCGTGTGACTCTGAGCATAAACAGCAGGAGTCAGGACTGCAAATTGTGGCATTACTCGACCATGGCTGAGTGTCTGATTAAATTCTAAAAACTCATCACTTTTACTTCGCGTATCACGTAGCAGGCTGCCGAGGTGCTCTGGATTTGTTTGTTTGTTTGGGACTCCTTCATTTTTTGTGGATCCATGTAACTGGTTGGGCTTAAAGTTCTTTTTGTCCTAACGGATCCAGTTGACCCGTGAACCAAATATTTTTCTCTTGTCTCTAACTTTTCTTAGGGTTTCAATACACGACTCACAAGTCTTCGATAACCTATAAATATTATGAGTTAGGGTTCTTTCATGTGTATAAATAAATAGGGTTTACAGAGATAGAGCAGCAGTTTCTACCAAAATCCTTTAGCTTATTCATCTCTAATTGCTCATCTAAGGTAGGAACTCCTAAGATTTATCGTTTATATCAAGAGTCCAGCATGCAAGATTGACATTCGAAGCGGCTACACCAATGCCGAGGCCTGTCCATATCCTGCCATAGCCGGCGGGATATTGATCTGCATTGGTGCCGCCGCTTTCGATGTCAGTTTTGTGACTGTAAGTAAAAATTGTTTTGAGAAACCTTCCGCAGCTGCTGTAACTAAAAGCAGGCAAGATTGACATTCGAAGTGCAGCAGCTAGCCGTATGTTGATCCGTTGATCTGCATTGGTGCTGCCTCTTTCGATGCCAGTCTTGTGACTGTAAGTAAAAATAGCTTTCAAATCATGACGAGATACCTTTCGGCTTTCGCAGCAGCTGGCTATGGCTGGATATTGATATGCACCGGTGTAGCCGCTTTTGATGTCAAACTTGTGACTATAAAGTAAATACAGTTTTACGAAGCATGAAGTGAAACCTGCTGCAGTTGTGAAAGCACCAAGCAGATGATGTTAGAGTCGTTTTATGGTACAACTCTATTTTCAATGATACACGTTTTGGTGCACAACATTTTTTTTTTTACTAGAAACGAAGTAAAAATATAGAGAAAAAATGTTGTGCAGCAAAACGTGTATCATTGAAATGTTTTGCTGCCCATATTTTGTCATTCAAAATTAATTGCATTTTTTTTTTTACTTTTTTATTGATGGGTAAAGAGACAAAATGCCCCAATTTCGACCACCAAGAAACAAAAATGCCCCAGACGTTAGGCAAGAAACCAAAATGCCCCAATCCGCGACCAAAATGCCCCAATCATTAGATATTCCGTTAGGCATGGTTAAGTGGTCAAGTGAGTGAGCATGTGGCCACGCACGTGGCAAAAAATGACACTTTTGCCCTTCTGTTAAAATGTCCCACACGCACGTGAATTGTGATCTTCCGCTACGCTTAGGTAGATAGCGACACGTGGCTATTGAATTGACGGCGAGAGATTGGGTGGTTATATTTACCGAAAATGGGTTTTCTTTTTAAAAAATGACTAGCGTGTCCTAGTTACGATTGCGACACGTTTTCAATCTTAAAAAATAAACGGCTAAGATTTCAACCGTTGAAATCAGACCGTTAAAATGAGACCGTTGAGAAATCCGGCCGTTGAAAATTCCGTCCGTTGTAATAACGGACGATTTTTTTTAACAACTTTTTTGTCTACTTATAAATGAGGAATTTTCACAGGAGTAAACTCAATCAAATTATTGGTTACAATGGCTAGCTCAAGTGAGAAAATGAAAATGGTAAGTTCATTATCAAGAATTTTCCTCGATCAAGATAATCATCAATCTCACTTTAATTTTTTCTTTAATTTGCAGGAATGTGAGATGTGCAACGAAAATAATCATCAATCAATTGATTGTCCTTGGATCTACTGATGTAGGTGTAGATTAGTTCCTTGTAATGGTATTAGGAAACTTCTAAAGGTCAAAGATGGTGCTAATTCGGAACAAATTCTTCTCTTGCTCTAATCCTATGTGTTCATACTTCAATGGTTTGATGATGGTATTAAAACCACACCACCTCGGTACAAAGGAGGTTGTAAAGCTTGTGTTGGTGATCACAAATTTGTTGATTGTCCCTTGGTCAAATACTCTTTGTATCAACCCCAAATGCAATTCAACTAAGGTGAGGATGTTAAACATAGCTCAAACATCATGGAATTATGGTATTGGGTACCTAAAATGCCAAAAATGTGAAGAATTCCAATGGGTATCTGATGCTATCTTTATGGAAAAACAAAAGCAATTTAATAATCTTGAAGATCAAATTTGTGCACAATTTAAAGACAAAGTGAAGGTAAAGTGCAAAATTAGAAGTTAACTCATGTAAACAAAAAAATGTAACAGATCTCAATCAATGTAATGTTTGCGGGCGAGTAACAACATACTTTTAAAGATTGTCAACATTCATAAAACATAACCGAGTACTACTAAAAACAGTCAAAACAAGTTCATACATTTACGATATTATCGATATTTAGAGTTAGGCTTTCTAACTCTTTTTGATGGTGGCTCGAAATGTTGATTGATTGGCTAGCAATATTAATGATACCATGATAAGTCTCGGTTAAAACAGTGAGATGAAGGTGTAGAAGAAGTAGGATGTGTTACCTTCCTTTTGGGTGCGATGGAGGAGGAAGGTGCGATGAATAATTTGCTTTGCCCTTTTCTTGGAACCAAATTTGAAGAAGTAGATGTTCTTTGTAGCAGTTGCTTTACCCTTTGACAATGGTGGTACTTGATTTATTAGATGCGGATGTTGTTGCTTTCTTTGAGGAAGATGTTGATGCGGTTTTTTGGTGCGGATGTTGATGCAGTTTTTGGTGCAGACAATGCCCTCCTCATCTTCTTTGTTGGTGCAGCAGTAATACAAAACTCATCCCCATTAACAGAACACTCCATTCTAACTCCTTTCTTCTTGGGGTTAGATCCAACTGGAGGACCTTGACAGGTTAAGATGTTATGATCAATACCTTTACAAACACTACACTTGTTTACTCTCTTCCTTGGCTTGTTCTTCTCATACCATGACTTCTTTCTTTTGACACAAGGTCTTCCCTTATCTCTTAATCTGTGTGGAGGTAAAATGTTGATCTCAGTCTGCAAACAAATAAAGTTAGGGTTAGTATACTTTAAATGCACAGATCTAGAGAATAATGAAAACAAATAATACAATAAAGTAAAAGTACAAAAGTAGAAAAATACTATTCAATGAAAAGATTCTCAAGACAAAAAATTTTAAAATCGAGACATTGAAAAAGGTAAGGGAAAGCGATTTAAAAGTTATGGTGGTTATCTAACCTTATTGGAATACTCATCAATGTCTCCCAATGGTGTTATTGACCATGAGTAGGTGGTCCTATAGTAATCTCTTTGTATAGAACTTATTGCAGCAGTACTGCACACATAAAAGATGCAATTACTCATGACAGTTTATTGCATAACCACATTCATTCATTGCATAACTACATTCATTCATTGCATAACCACATTTAGGTGCAATAAAATGTACTCACTTGGACCAATCGGGATTGAACTTAAACAATGCAACTACACCATGTATGCAAAGGGAACCGCCTCAATTGCCATTTTCGACATGTACAAGTTTGTTCTTCCAGTTGAACAACAAACACTTTGCCGATTGCTTTATTGGTAACCTCATACACTTTGCGCTCAACGGAAGGATCACATTCATAGTTACCTCTAAGATCACACATCACCCGAATGAGATCTTTCCCAAAGGAACAAGGTCACCCAGATTCCCTGGGTTGCGGCAAGCTTTCTTCTATTTGAAAACATAACCATCACCATATGTGTGTACATGTCCACCAACCGAGTGAGAGGCTTGTCTCACGAACTTGAGGGCCATGTTATTAAAACTTTACGAAAAGTTGGAGTAGATGTGCTCACAACAACATCATGAGGAAACCATGATCTTGCCCAAGATATAGGCTCGCATCAATCGGGTATTGATATGCGAAATTGAACTTATCTCTGCAATTTCTTTCATGGCCTCCTAGAAAAAATTTAAGAGTAGTTATCTAAGTTAATTCACTTGATGGAATAAGGCTTGACTAAAAAAATGAACATTCATTATTATATAACATTTCATACCTCCCGGTGATGAAACTTGTATGCCTTTGCGGCTGCCAAATAAGCCGAGTGAGTCTTGGGTTTCAATCCCTTGGTCGAAATTCTTATATAGATGCCTGCAACAAAAACAACAAAAACATGGCAAACATTAATGAATTCCAAGAATAAAATTCAGTTACATTAACAAATATACAACAAAAATTGGTTGTGAGAACAAAATCTACCTTAGGCAAGTATCTATGATTTGCCAAAGGAAACAATCTTTTCTTGATTCAAGAATTCCCTTCATTCTATCGAAATAAAGGTCGATCCGAGCATATCCGGTATCCTTTTTCTCAATTCTTTTAAAATCATAAACCAATTTTCCTCGGTTTCATTCAAAGTTATCATAATACATATAGGAAATACCCCATTACGCCATCTATACCAATCATTTGAAAGCATAACACCACCTAACTTACCATTTAGGTGAGCTCCATCTAAGCCAATTACCAATCTACACCCATGAAGAAAACCTTTAATTTGTGCATCATAGGCCACAATGACACTCTCAAACCTCGTTATCTTGACCATCTTTGGACCAACCGAAATGCCCAATGCTATTTGGGTTCAATGAAGTAGCTTGTTTGTGACTTTTGTGTAAGATTGTTCAAATGTCCCATTCCTCTCTGCTAGCACCAAATTCTGTGTACACAAAAATCAAAAATTAGCATTTCCAACATCAAAATAAACCAAAATACAAAAGGAACCAAAACATACCCTTGCTCTTCTGGCAACCCATTTTGGTATGTCAGTTTGCAACTGAGGTCTAATGATCTTCTTAGCTATATCATCAGCCTTGTCCACTGGTGAAGCAACATCCATTGTCTTCAACAAATACTTGGCTACAAATTTTGCATTGCATTTCTGTTTATGTAATCTGCATTTGGATTCTTACATGTGTGTTACGTGTTGCATTCTCTAACCGTGATCATAGGATCATCTTCATCTCGGTAGCTTTCTTGCATTGACCATCCAAGCACATCCTTGGCTATCCTTGTAAGCACAATAAGAATAATGTCTTTTCTTGTCTCCCTTCTTCACCTTAAAATCCCTGTGTTTCAACACTGCATACTCCCTTAAATGTTCCTTGTAAGCTTTCATGTTGCCAAAAGCCATACCACTACTTATTTCACCAGGAACAACCTCAGGAACATCTTCATTTATCATTTGTAGACACTGTGGTTCATTTAAATGATGACCAAAATCTTCTTGCCACTTCTGTTCTTCCTCTTGGGATGGTTCATATCTTGGAACTTCTTCATCTGTAGTGGCATTCACTGGTGCACTCTGCTCTTCATAAAGCCATTACAGTGCCATTTCAGTGCATTGTGCACCATTAAAACCATACATATAACCCTAATCAACCTTTATCCCCAAATTCAACAGTACCCATAAGTAATTGGGCAAGCCAAATTCAGACATCATTCAACAGTACCACTCGAAATGGCACCATTATCCCCAAATTAAACAGTACTCAGAAGTAATTTGAATCAACAGTGAATATATCTCTACCATTATCAACAGTACCATTATGAACACTACCATTATCCCCAAATTCAATTATCCCCCAAAAATTGAAAACCCCAAATTATAATCCCAAATTTCGAATTCAAACCCTAATTTAACAGAGATACGGACATGGAACAAAGGAACAAATTCAGAAAATTTTAATCCCTAATTTCGTTAATTGAAAACACACATATAACCCAACATCATCACCAACCCGTCCTACCAGATTAAAACCCTAAACACCGCAAACAAATTTAGGGTTAAAAGTTACCCGTTAATCGGTGGGTTACGAAACGCAATCTCTATCTTCTACAACTCATCTATCTTCTCGATCGCCACTTAGCTTCTTCTCTGGGATCGATCTCTCGTCTCTCGATCGATCTCGTCTCGATCGATCTCTATCTCTCTCTCGATCTCTCTGTCTCTCTCTCTCAATATCGTTAATTTTGTTTAAGTGGTCAAACACGACCAACGAGAGAAGATAAGCCTCGTGTTTCGTGCGAACCACATGTGTGCCCCAGATGTCCACGTGTACATCGAAATTGACGTGTCCGCCCAGTCACCCCATCCATTCCACGTGTCGTCCGATTTGGTTGCACACGTGTAATTTTATTATTCCCCACGTGATATGACGTCGGTCTCACGTCATTGTATGCGGCGTTTTGTTTAGGGGCAAAATAGACTTTTCATCCCATCGTTGACCAGTCAAAGTGAACCAAAATGCCCCTTGGTTTGACTATAATAGGCAAAACTAACAGATTGGGGCATTTTGGTTTCTTGCCTAACGTCTGGGGCATTTTTGTTTCTTGGTGGTCGAAATTGGGGCATTTTGTCTCTTTACCCTTTATTGATTTGTTAACTGTTAATCCAGTGCTTTATTTGATGTTTATTTTATCAATTTGCTATGCAATGATGATTGATGGTTATGATGCATGGTGGTGATGATAAACGATGTCGAGTATTTCTTGGTTTTGCTGGGTTAGTACGATGATGAATAGTACAAGGTCCAGGATTTCGAACCTTTACTTCCTCCAAGAGAAGAAGGAGCAGGGAGCATGAGAACCATGAGGCCACTTGATGGTTCTCGAGGTTTAGCCTGTGTTAAATTGTTAAACCAGTGCTTGGATCTTGTGGAAAAGGTTTAATTACTTGGTGGACCACTTGCACTCGTCTGTTTTGATCCTACTAAGTACAGGTGGTGGACATAAATATTTACGTCATGGTTTTGGAATTTTATGTTTTGAGCAAAATCAAAATGCTCAAACAAAATCAAAATGCTGAACCATATTACGGGGAAGATGGCCATATTATATTTCTATGGGTGTGCACAAAATTATTCGCAATTGAAAGGTAAAGATAAAGTATGTGGGTAACCTTCATGGTGGACGATTTTAAAGAACCCGCAGTTGAAGAAAATACTCCCGCTCATGATAAGAGGTGTCTAGGAAGATTTAAAAAGACGAAATTAAGATAGATTCTACCCCCACCATATTTTCTCAGAGTTTGGGTTTTATTTGTCTGTCGACCTATTATTTTCGTCGTTGAAATCATCTTTTTATGAATTGTATCTCAGGATATTTAGACCAGTAAAAGTCGCTATATATTTAGCCCCGTTGAATTTTTTTTTTCTGGCTCCACCATCGGAAGTATACCCAAATGTGTTTTCTAGTTAAACTATCATAATTTTTTCATAAGATCTCGTTGATTTGTATCTCAGGATACATGTTGAGGGTTGTTGTTATATTATTTAGTTGCCTTGGAGGTTGTAATTCATGTTTGGTATTTGGAATTTTTAGGAAGCATACTTTTGTTGTTTCTGTAGATAAGTATTCCAAAAATACCCTTTAAAAAATTCACACATTAATTCGTGTACATGGGTCTCGGACAAGTGTCTAAAATAATTGATATCGGCATTTGGATATCATTGATAAAGAGTTTTTGTTTTTTAATCAACTATGGAGATTGTCTATATTAACGTGGGTAAACATTTAGATCTTTTATTCTCTTAGGTTGTGTTTGATAAAAGAGAAAAGAAACATATTCATGGAAAGTATTTCCGTGAAATCGGTTTCCTGTGGGAGGCAAGGAAATATTTTCCATGAAATGCTTTGGAATTGAGTTTTAAACATACTTTAGGCCACATTTTTTTTACAATTTCACGGAAATAGTTTTTTTGAGCAAACGGCGGAAAACATGCTATTTCCATGGAATCAATTCCTATCAAACACAACCTTAGGTTCTTAACAAATATAAATGAGACATTATACCCATGAGGCATTGAGACAAATACATACCATGAAGTGGTAAACAGGTAAGTTAGCACTAAGAATATTTTCTTGTAAAGATTGAGCAAAACTAGTTTCTACTTGTGCTCATAAGTCATAAGTGCCCGATCTTAATTTGTTTTCCTCCTGTTGGAGGAATATTTATTTATCGGTACAAACAAATTTTTGCCAACCTAATAACTTTTTTCCACCAGCCTTTATAGAATACATTATGCTATGTGTAACAATAGTTACATATTCGATCAAGATAAATGGTATGCCCCAGGGTTACATCAGCCCAAGTAGAGGTATCAGACAAGGAGACCCATCATCTTCATACATTTTTATCATATGTGCTGAAATCCTATCTACAAATCTAGGAAACCTCCAAAACCAAAAATTAGCAAGGACTTAACATATCAAACAAAACACCACTAATTATTCATTTAATGTATGCGGATGATTTACTATTCACATACAAAGCTTCAGACCAGAGTAACCAACACCTTAAAACCCTGCTCAACTCCTATTGCACTTGTGCAGGACAAGTAATCAATACTACCAAATCAGTAATCATCCATCACCCAAAGACCCAACCAAGATAAACGATCTTCAGCAATTTTTCAATATTCCAGCTACTTCAAAACCACCAACCTATCTAGGAGTCCAGTTCAAACATAGAAAGGACATCCATTCAAACCTTCGCTCCCCTCCTACAGATATTAGCCCAAAAAGCTAAAGGATGGATAGAAAAATGCCTAACTCCAGCCGGAAGACTCACTCTAATAAAAACCTCCCTAATTCCAACCTCAAATCACATCGTGCAAACACAAAACCTACCCACCAATATTCACAAACACCAAAAAAAATTTCTGGGGACACGACTCAACAACTAAAAAACTACACCCTATAGGATGGGGGATAAAGTAACAAAACCATTATCAGAAGGAGGATTAGGAATAAGGAAGAGTAGTGATCATAATAAAGCACTTCTCATGAAAATAATCTAGAATCTACATGAACAACCTAACTCTATCTGCGGAAGTCTGTTCAGTGCAAAGTATCTTGATCAACAACCAATTTTACAAGGCATTGATTATATACCCTTTTCCAGTCCTTCATGGAGACAACTAGCATCAATAGTCCCTACCATGCAACATCTAATATTTCATCCTATTGGAAATGGATTATCAACCCCAATAGAAGCCAATTGGATTCCACACTCGACAAATCTAGATCCAACACATTGTTACCCAATCTGAATGGTAGCGGATATCATCGACCAAATATCCCATTCCTGGAATCATGAAAAAATTAAACACCCTTCCCAATCCTACAATCCAAAAAATCAAAAACATCCACTTTCCCCAAAATAGTCCCCGGGATAAAATTATATGGCCACACTCAAAATATGGAAACTACACTACCTCTTCTGGTTACAAATGTCTAACCCATGGTCAACCAACTCACACCCCTCTACCACCTACCAAATTTTTATGGACTTTACCGTGTCCACAAAAAATTCGGATTTTCTTGTGGAAAGCCATCAATGAAGTATTACCAACACTCTTTCTCTTACATCACATCCATTTGACCAACTCAGACATATGGCCAAGATGCGACAAAGATCCAAAATTGGCAAGTCACCTTCTAATTCATTGTCCAACGGCAACTAATTCATGGAACACCTTATTCATGTTCAGTCACCTTATTCAGGAAACTAATTCATGGAATTACAACCTCTTTAAACGCAGAAACTTGGGCTATGCTTTTAGCTTCAAGAACAACAACAGAATGACAACGGCCAAGAGTTTTCTTTGAAACTGACTCAGAAAACTTATTGCGATTCATCACTTCCTCTACACCTCCACCTTAGAACATAGTAGGAATGATTGAGGAAATAAAAATTAAAATTCAACAGATCCCGCAGGCTGCTATTCAGCACAACTACATAGAAGGAAATCAAGCAGCCGACAGATTGACCAATCATGCGACGGATGGAAGTCAAACAGGAAGCTCGTCAACCAAAATCTGGGACCAGGCAATCCCATCTTTTATTAGCCAAATTTTATTTCATGATTCCGTGGGTACCACATACCCACGACAAATTGTAAACTAATTTCTTTTAATAAATTGCATGCTTCAAAAAATAAAAAAAAATCTTAACTTTGATATTTTCAAGGCTTCCCCGTAAATTTTTGCCAATTAAGTTGGCAAGAATTTTTGCCAACTTAGCTTTTGCCCGTATATCAAAGTATCCAGTTATTTACAAGGCTAGCTTGTAGCACGAAGAATGCATCAATATTACATGATTGAGAATGGCAGACCTAAGTGTCCAGTGATAAGGAGGTTGTATTAGAATGAGCAATTTGCGTGGGATATGCTTTGTTATGAATTAGGTCCAGTTCATGGCATGAATGAAGAGGTTGATTCTATGGACATAATGGAAGGATTTATAGTGAATAAATGTTATGATCTTTTGGTGCAGGATGATGAAACTTATGATCTTAATAAGTTCTTGTGGAAACAAGGTGTTCCTTTTAAGGTGAGTTTTATACTATGGGCTACGTTTCACAATTCTCTACCTACTTTACTATGCTGAATTATGAAGGGGTTAATACTCATGGGGCTAAGTGTGCTTTCTTTAAGAGAAAGCAGGAAAATGCAGATCATATCTTCTTTGCTTGTTCATTTGCTTTTGGTGCTTGGTCTTACTTCATTAAGTCATTTAGAATTTCTTGGGTGTTTCAAGAATCTGTAAAGAAGAATTTTGAAGCCTGGAGGATGAATAAGTTGACTGGAAGAAGTAGGGAGGTTTGGTGGAAGGTAATTTATGCTGTGCAATGGCATCCGTGGAAGGAAAGAAACAACAAGGTATTTGGAGGAAGAGCTATGACAGCTGATGAGGTTACTATGATGGGTTTTTTTTTTATCAGAAAATAAGAAACCCAGAAACACTATACTTAAGCAATATAGCTGGGATAGTACAAAGACCAATTGTATTCCGGATCATTCGAAAATCCCTGAATCAGATTGGTTAAGTTGTCATCCGACCATCTATCGTCGATGATATGTTTGTTACATAATTTAGCAATACTTGTAGATAAGAAATTATCAAATCTATTAACTAGATTGAAAGAATCTATCTAGGTTATTATGATGGTTAAACAATCTATTATTTTGTGTTTTTTTTGATAGGAATGTTTTTAAGGACTATTATGTTAATCGGGTCATATTTCACTGGGTACAGTTTTGCATTTTTTATGCGACTTAACTGTTCCTTGGATTTTCCTATTGAACATGCTTTTTCTTTTAATATAACCTCCTTTTTAGAAAAAAAAAATATTAACTTTGTCAAAGAGAATGTAAATTATGGAACATAAGTAATAAGTTTCTTTGTGGACCAGAATCAACAAACCAGGGATTCTATCCAAATACATTTGCACTAGCAAGCATGGCTGAGATATTAGAAGTTGGTAGTCTGCCTTGATAAGCAAAATTGAACCTCTGATGACAAATTGGAGCTAAATGCCCTTGTTTGTGGCAAAGATGAGATGATGGTCATTTTGAGGAAGGAGAAGGTTGAGAAAATGTGGGTGGTCTTTGAGCAGTAGGCATGGGTAACCAACCTTGTAATAGATGTGGTCTTGAGGGATAGTAGGAGGATAATGCATACTGTGGATGAAAAGAGTTATGTGGTTTTGTAAATGAAGGTGTCCATCCACGACCTCTACCACGATTTCCTCTAGAATTAGGTGGTGTAAAGGCTCTAGGTGCAAAATAATAGCCATAAGGTGCATATTGAAAATCAGAGCCAGCAACAAAAGATAGTTTTGAAGCATTCAATCTGTTAGTAACTACTATCTCTTCACTAAGTAATAGATTATAAATTTCCTTGCTTGTCACAGGTGGATACGAACACAAATAGAAGTAGCAAAAGCAGCATGAAGACCATTTAAATAGTTACCACAATCTCCGAGTCTGAAACAACGCAACCAGCAACAGCTAAAGCATCGGTGATTTTCTTCAATTCTGAGACAAATTAAGAGACGGTGAGATACCCTTGACGAAGAGTCTGAAGCTTAGTCCAAAGTTGAATCACATGTGTAGATGAGGTCTGTGAAAACTTCTCCTCAATTTGTTTCCAAAGATCAAATGCAGTAGATGCACTAGTAAGATGACCACATACAGTATCTAAGATAGTAGAATTGATCCAAATAATAATAGTCTGATCTTCTTCATTCTACTGTGTATAAGGCTAGCTCTAACCATGATCCAAGATTCAGGGTTTTCCTTGGATCCACGTCACCAAAACACGGTTCCTACGCAATGGGAATCCAAGATCCCTAGATGAAACGCATTTGAAACTGCGTGCAACGCAGATTTGAAACTGCGTCTCATAGGGAAACACAAAAACGCAGTTTTGCAGATGCGTATTGACCCTATTGACCCGTCAACACGCAGTTTGAACCTGCGTGTCATAGAGAACCCTAAATGTTACAGAAGCCGCACTTCTTCTTCCCTTTTCTTTCTTCCTCCCTTGTTCTTCAATCTCACTTCACTTCATGGTTTCATTGAAACAAATATAGTGATTAAGGAGCGGAAAATTTACAAGGGTTCGTTCTAGTAGCCGAGGGAAATCGATTGGTGGTATTTTTGTGAGATGTCTTCATCTAAATCCACACTAGGTAAGTAATTTTGGTTTTTTTTGATTTAGTTGTTTTATGATTTTTGATTTTAGTTATAATGGATTGATTTCGGTGCTAATGGATGCATAATCTTGATTATGTTGATCTTGCAGGTTGTATAATTTTTGTATTGACTTCAAAAAATTAAAATGTGAATTACCATGATTGATTCTTAATTTGATGGATTGAATTAGTTGTGTTTATGCTTGGTATAATGTATTTGAAATTTGAAGTTTGATAAGGGTGAAATTGATGTTGTTAATATGATGTAGTTGTGGTTGAGATGAATATATGGGTGAAATTGATGTTGTTAATATGATTTTGTTGGAAATTGATGTTGTTAATATGATGTTGTTAATATGATTTTGTTGTTAATATTATTTTGTTGTTAATTGATTTTGTGGTTTATATCATTTTGCAATGTGTTTTAGGATTAAGTCATGTATTCTTTTGAGTTGGTGTTTAGAAGATTCAAGGGGTGGAATTGATGTTGTTATTATCACTTTGCCGAAGATTTTCATATGAGCAATGTGCATACCTAAATGTGATGTGAATGTGAACGTGTGAACTCATATGTTAATTGTGCATAGATTAACATAGGCATTTGATTTTTTTTATTCACACGTTGATTGTGCTTCCCTTGGTCTTTTCACTTTTAGATAATGGAGGATGTCGACAGGTCTAGGTATGAGAAGTTATCGCAACTATCTCCAGGTGTCGGCGAGTTACAACATAAGGCTGACAACTTAGTAGATAAGCGAGACGGAACATTTAGGAGCAGTTGGACCAACTTAAATAAATTTTATCAGATAGTGGTTAGAAACAACCCACGTGCATTATAAATTCTTCAATGTTGTGGTTTAGAGTCCATATTCCAATTTAATTTTAGGTATAGGGATAAGGGATTAACCGAAGCTATATGTGACAGGTGGTGGAAGAAGACTAGAACTTTTCACTTCAAAGAGTTTGAAATAGGTTTGACTCCTCTAGATTTCTATCGGTTGACTGGTATTCCAATTGGAGGAGGTAAACCAATCCCAGAATTACCAAAGGAAACAATGAAGGCGTAAGAAGTAGAAGCTATGGATGGTAGGTATTTCCGGGGTGTGTTAGATGTTATGGCAAATAGAAGACTACATGATGTGAAAACTGGAGATTATGATTCCAAGGCATGCACGATTCGATTTTCTCACTTGGCTAATTTCATTTTAAGTAGGGACAATGTTGACAACTGCGGCATTGCTGAAGAATTGACTAGAATGTTCTTGCTCTGGTGTATTGGTTCTTTTTTGTTTGCAGATTGTAGTGTTAGAGTAGATAACCGATGGTGTATATTGTTGGATAATTTGGATGTTGTTGGGTCTTATGATTGGGGTACTCCAACTTTAGGCGTTCTATATAAACACCTGGATGACTGGAGTTCGTGCAAACAGAAGGACATGGGTGGCATGTCGATGATCTTAAAGTTCTGGTATTATTTTTATTTCCGTAATTGTCAATCTATTTTGAAGGAAAAGCTGATGGATCATGAACTAGATCCACACCCGGCTATTAGTCTATTTAATGTGTTGAACCTTAGGAGCAGGTGACAAAAAGATCTTCACAAACACTCTCTGTCAGATGCACGCGCTCGATGGATATTAGGTTGGGTGATGCGGTTATCTCGGGACCCCCGGTTTGGGGACAAGAACACCAACACACCGATGCATTCCAAACCGCACTTGAGATGTCTAAGAGGAGATGTGTCTTTAAGGACAAGGACGGTGCAAGAGCTTCAGTTTATCCGTCGAGAGGTGTATGAGGCGGTGTTTTTGGTGCGATAGTTATCCCATGCAACCCACCTAGATTGGAGGAAGTAATAGATGGTATGGAGGTTGAGGTTAGTGATCACTTCCTTCCTGTCCCTGATGAACTGTATTCCAAATTTTGGAAAACTCATAGCGTGGGAGTCCTTAGGACAAAAACCACTCACATAGACACACATGATGATATCGGAGTTGGTCATGGCGGTATACCCCGTAGTTTGATGCCCTAACGCCCACTACCTAGCATGTCATCCCAGACATACACATACGACCAACCAGGACAGTCCATGAGCCAACTCCCAAACCTACAATGGGACATGCCCTTCTACAAAGATTCCTTTGAAGAGCTAGTTCCAGTCCCCATGGAAGGAGAGAAGCCATACAATTTTTCTGAAATCAACGTCTCGGAGGTTAGTCATTTTATTTCTCATTTTAATTTTCATTTGGAGTTTGTTCATTGTTAAACATAATTGTTTAAAAAACTTTTATTTTGCTTTTTAGGAAGAGTTACGTAGATTTGCAGGGGAGGCATACTGGTTGATTCGAGTAGCGAGACAGGTGGTATATGATGAGAGTCGCTAGCTGCATTATAACACCCCACAACCCATCGTTCCGAATATCTCAAGGCCTACTCTATTCAAGTCAAGAAGAATAGACATTTCCCACCACATATTGCGATGGAGTATCCTTGCCGGCAACCCAACACTGTCGCAAGAGCGTCCATTTATGCACCCTTCCGCATCGAATGCTTATTATGTCCCTCACCTCCCGATAGTAACCTCCCCGTAGAGCATAACCCGTTATTGGAGCATGCCTCCCCTATGATTAGTGACTTACCAACCTCAAGTGATTTTTTAGGGCTTAGCTTGGGTGGTAGTTGGCATGGTAGTGTACATGGTAGTGGTCCGAGAGGTGATGATGGAGCCGATATGGATGTTGTTCCAGATAGTCAGTTTTTTGGGTGACTCAAGTAAAACTGGTTAAAATTATGTTGATTAGCTAGGACGTAGTAGATGTTTGCTATTTAGTTGTTGTATGATATATTTAGTTTTTCCTCATGCATGTTGGTCCTCGTCTTATCCCTTTTTATGTTCTTCATATCCCATTTTAAGTGCGTTATATTTTATTTTCTTATTTTCATTTACAAAACAATACATTGTTTTAAATCCGTTGCGATGATGATTTAATTTGATATTTAGCTGAAAAATGGAGTCGGCTATCGTTAGATATATGCGACGATGGAGAGAGGCGACATACCCGAAACGGTACCACGATGATAGCCATGGAGATTTCGTCATCATGTATCAAAGAAATTTTGCGGAGGCGCATGATTTGCACCAACCCGAACCTATGGTCTTGACTAGAAGAACCGTTCCACGTATGTCGTGTGGAGGCGGATGCCCGGATGATGCGGGACTACTTTAACCCTAGGTTGCATAAGCGTTTTAAGGGACGTCACGGTCTTCCCCGGGATCTGGTGGTTGGGGAGATTACCAACTTAAGTGTATATATTCACGAATGCGAGTTTGCCAAGAAGTTTGTCCCTAACTTAGGAGGAGGTCCTAAAATAGTGAAACATAAACAAACCCAAATAAACGTTAACATACGTAAACAACATAAAAGTACACAATACATAAAACACAAACATTACATCAGACCGCGCCTCATTGACCAGAATTAAACACGAGATTAAACATTACATCATAAACACATAACATAACACAACATATTAAAGAACAACCGAAAATTTAATTAGTCGGCCCATTCCACCAAATTACACCCGTGACATTGCTTAATTGTTTACCATAGGTGTTCTTATCTTTTGAACGATGTAGTTTCATAAAAAACCTACATCCGGGGACCGGGCATGACGCCCCCTTTTCATGTTCAACCTTAATCATACCTTTGTCTTTGAAGTTTTTGCAGAGTACGTTGATGTTTTTATCATCTTTGGACTTGATTGCATCTTCTAACCACTGAGCTTCTTCACGACAATTATCGAATCAAGCAACGAAGGTACCTACTTTTTCCAGTTCCGATTCTAATAACAATTTGATTCCTGACAACCTCTCTGCGGGCACTTGGAATACATCCAAGGGCATTGCATGGTCGAATGGTCATCAAGGAAACAAAGCGGACAAATTTGGTTTGCTTCTACACACACAATTTGTTTTCCCTTGCGATTAGAATTCATTGTTAACTGGCTAAATTCGAAGTAGCGTATTATGTTTGATGGTGTGTTTCTTTGAGTGGTGTGTTTCTTTGACTGGTTTTCTTTGACTGATGTGTTTCTTGAAGTGGTTGATCGAGTGTATTTATAGGAAAAAATTATTATTATTTATAAATGAAATCCCCCTTAAAAAATCTTTGCGTTACAGTGTGTTGATAAGGATAACGAGATTTCTATCAGAAGTTGTTGTGAAAAACAGTGTGTAGATGACTTAGTGGTAAATCGCCTAAGTTGAGTCGTACGAGTGTTTTTATCTCTGAATCGGGCTATGTTCAACCGAGCTCAATTTGAGAAAGTATACGAAAAATACCCGGCGTTTAACATTACACTGTAAACCGGGTGTAGGAATAAAAAGGTCAAACAAATATTAAACAGCCACGCAGTTTGTAACCGCGTGTAAAGAATACGCAGATTCAACATGCGTGCAACGCAGTTTGAAACTGCGTTCAAAAGAATATTCTGTGGATTTTTTTTTCCACACGCAGTTTGAGCTTGCGTGTTATGCTTTTTCCACACGCAGTTTGAAACTGCGTACCTTGGTTAATTCCAACTTGGATCCAAGCTGCACGCAACACTCATTTTGGATCACTCACACTATTCATTGAAAAACGACACTTCAACAGTGTCTAATGTGGGATCTTGGATCCCGTTAGAGCTAGTCTAAGCAGGATGAACAACTTGATTACGTCTAAGTAAGAAATTAAGGAGGACAAAAACCAGTACCATCAATGAAAAAAATAGCATTAAAACGTCTTAATAACTGAAGAAAAGCCGATTTCCAAATTAAAAAATTATCATCTCGAAGCTTCACAGGAATAATACTAGAGATTTGAGTTAAAGGTGTGGAAGTAATTAGTGAATTGTGATTGGGATCCATAATAGGAAAAAGATATAGAAAAAAGAATCAAATCGAATAGATGCAATAAATTGGGAAACCAAATTCCATTTAGAAATCACCACCAGAGATGAAACAATAACCAGAAGGCAAATCAATCAAGTAAGAAATAATCAAACAATTTGATGAAATCAGGATCGAAAATCAGCGCCGTAAAGCTCCTAGCTTGAATGATACCATGATAAACCTAAGATAATCTTTGAATGTAAAAACAAACTTTAATCTACCGAATCTGATAAACGCAAAATGAGATTGAAGAACACTTTGATACGAGAGAATATATATCTCAAAGTAATTTGAAATTACAAATAAAGTGATTGGTCGTCTCAGATAAACCTAAGAGGATCCACAGTCACTGAGTATAGCCAAATTTTTTGGTAAAAAGCAGACGCAGTGGAGAAGGATTAAAGACCAAAGACCGGACTATAACCAAAACCCAGACCATATTTAGTCTTTAGTCTGGTCTTTAGTCGGGCATAATTTAAAATTACGCCTGATGGAGCGAGGTGTTGGGATTGCGCCTGATGATGGGGCGTAACTCAAAGTTACGCCCCATAACAAAAAAAAAAAATGGGGCGTAGTTTCCCGACCAAATTTTTGCTCCTGCACCGTAGTGTCACAGCACAGAGTAAACCAAATTTTTTGGGTTTTTTTTAGTCTTTTGGTCTTTGGTTTTAGTCTCATGACTGCAGTTGCTCTAAGAGCAACTGCAGTGGTGCGATCATAAACCAAAGACTAAAGAGCAAAAAAAACCAAATTTTGGGTTTAGTCCGTGTTCACACACTACGGGAGAAAAACTAAACCAAATGGGCGCAACTTAAAGTTACGCCCCAATCAAAGCAAACCAAAACAGTCCGTCCCATTTTTTTTTTTTTTTTTATTGTTGGGGCGTAACTCAAAGTTACGCCCCATCAGGCGCAACCAAACAAATCCGCCCCATCTTTTTTTTTTTTTTTTTTTTTTTTTGGGCGTAACTTTGAGTTACGCCCCAATCAGGCGCAACCAAACAAATGCGCCCCATTTTTTTTTTTTTTTTTTTTTAGTTCGGGCGTAACTTTGAGTTACGCCCCATCAGGCGCAACTTTAATCTACGCCTGACCAAAACTAAACCAAAGACTAAATATGGTCTGGTTTTTGGTTATAGTCTGATATTTGATCGATAGTCCTCTCCGCTGCGTCTGTGTTTTCGACCAAATTTTTAGTTTTGGTCGATGACTGTGGATGCTCTAAGAGAATATAAACCAACCAGAAAAGAGGAACACACGTGCACCTCACATACTCACAAAAACACAAGAGACTCACACGTGTACAGTTTGATAGAAAATCAAACTGTAACAGCTAAATACATTTCACCTGGTTAAACAATCTATTGTTTTGTGGTTTTTTGATAGGGACGTTTTTAAGGACCATTCCGTTAATCAGGTCATGTTTCTTTGGGATACAATTTTGCACTTTTGATGCGGCTTAACTGTTCCTAGGTTTTCCTATTGTACATACTTTTTCTTTTAATGTGACCTACTTTTTAGAAGGAAAAAAAAAAATTAACTTTGTCAAAGAACAAGTAATTGGGGATAAAAAAAGTAATTGGAGATACAAGAAAAGGACAAAAATTGGATCCAAATATCAATTCGGGGTCACCCCTTATTTAAGTATTTTTAAATCCTAATCTACCCCTCACTAATCGGGTTTAGTGGTTAATAATAATTAGTAAAAATCTTAAGATTTTTTCTAAATGATTAGTGTGTTTTTATTTGTTTTTGGGTGAGTGAGGTGAGAGTAGAAGGGGGAAAAATATTTTGAGAGAGAATTTTTTTTGGTGGAAAATGGAGGATGATTGTGAAGAGAGGGATTATTTGCTGCTCAACTCTTTGAATCTTTATCTCAACTACAACAAGGAGCATATCTTGAATCTTGATAACGACAACAACTCTCAATTGCAACTCTTTGTTGAGCCAACACCCTTGAATGATGATTTTGACGAGTATGGAGAGTTTCTTGAAGAACCAACACAAGAAAGTAAACTTGCACAACATACTAGCATCCCCAACACACAGTAAAGTCGCTAAGATGTCGAAAAAACGATTTTTTTCTTTAAACCCGCCATTTTTTCAACCTGAAAAACCTCGATGCCGACATAGTAGTTGTATGAATACCATGCTCGGTAGTCAAGGTACCGGCATGGTATTCATACTACGACCATGTTTGGTACTTTGATATCCCCCGATTTGAATTATAAACCTATAGAATTCTACCAAAAACTATGCTTGGAAGTACGAGTTAACCTTTTTACCTAACAAGGAATATACTACAGAATATGGGTTAGTGAGGTGAGAGTAGAAAGATGGAAAATTTTTTTGAGAGGGAACTTTTTTTGGTGAAAGTGGAGGATGATTGTGAAGAGAAAATTGCTGCTCAGAGGTTGAAAATTTGATTTTTTTTTTTTTGGTTTTGATCTTCAAAACCTATTTTTTTGTTCTAATCAGTCCACTTCCGGCACATTTATTCAATTTTCGAGCATGCCGGCACTGCTTCCGGCATAGTATGTTGCTTAAATTTCTATGCCTATTACATGATGAAAAGTATCCGAGGAAACTTCAATTTTTTTTCACTTGACTACTCATTGATAAATTTCTATCGAGCATGCCGGCACCATTTTCCAAAGATAGTTCTTCACCAATTCCGGCATGGTCTTCATCACTTCCGCGATGTAAAAAATATTCCGTTTTGAAATTTTTTCCTGTTTTAATCACCCACTTCCTAAGACAATTAGTTAATTCTTGAGCATGCCTAAGATTTGGTTTCCCAGGCATACTATGTTGCTTAAATTTCTATGCCCGCACATAATGAAAAGTATCCAGAAACTTTATTTTTTTTTCACTTGACTCATGCAAGGCATTGATAAATTTCTATCGAGCATGCTTAATACTTAGTTACGACATTGAATGTTAGTTACCAAGCATGCCTACACACGGCTTCCGGCATGGTCTTCATCAATTCCGGCATGGTCTTCATCACTTGCAGCATGATCTTCATCACTTCCGAATTAAAAAAAAAAAAAATTGTTTCCAAAGTGAGGAGCCGGCAGAGAAGGAGAAGAGAATTTGAAAGAGGGTTTAGAATTTGAAAGGGAATGGGGAATATTTGGGTTCGTTTCAAAGCTCTAACCTTGAAAGAGATTAATAAGAAGTGGAGATGGAAATGGGGATATGATTTTGTTTTTTGATTTTTGATTTTAAGTTTTTTGTTTTTTATTTTGAGGGAAGGGTATTTTAGTATTTTCATACCCAAAAATCACCCCTTAACACACACCATGGGTTGGGGGAAGTAATTGATATCCCCAATTACTTTTTTTATCCCCCAATTACGTGTTCTTTGTCAAAGCGAATGTAAATTATGGAACCGAAATAATAAGTTTCGGGTACCAGTAGTCATTCTTTTATGATTTTTCAGAGAATATTCAGTTAATATAATTAACTCATCAATTAGTCTTTGATGGATAAATGTGTGAAAAAAAGAAAGCTTAGCGGTGTAATCCTATATCTGAAGCGCTTTATATGTCTAATTATTTTTCTCAGAATAAAAATATAGTTACTCATAATAGTACTACTGATCTTACAAAATTTAGGAAATCTTAATTTTTGCTTCCTTAAAAAATTTCTGGGTGGAAGGTGACTGTCAAAGGCTCATTCTCTATGCTCAGAACAAGTCCAGCAACACTTTTTGGAGGAATCAGGCAATAGTTTCAGAAGCAGTAAGGATTCTTCAATCCTACAATAATTTTTTGGGTTTTATTTTTAAAAACAGGAGATGCAGTGAAGTAGATGATACATTGGCAAAAGAAACACGTACAAAGGGGATTCATAAGCAAATTTGGTTACAGATGCCTGATTTCATTTCTGATTTATTGCTTTCAGATTTTCGTTTTTCAGATTCTGTCATGAACTGTATTAGAGTAAATGAGGTCAATCCTATGTTGGTAGAAGCTAATATCCCAATGCATTGTAATGGGATAAGGGAAACCAACGTACCAATTTTTTTTGTTTTTTTGAAGCATGACCAACCAACCAACCAACGTACCAAATGATCCTATGTAACCTCTTTTCCTTTTCAATCTACTTAACCTTTCAAAAATAAAAGAAAAGAAGATTAAGTCGTCGTCAAATATTCGTCAACAAATTATGCAGGGTTGGGCACAGGGTTAACGACATTGGCCTACTAAAAAAAACTATGCTACATGCATGTGGCCATGATGAGAAATTGACTAAAGATACGTATGCAATTTGCACAAGGCACCGACAGCTACTGACGGGGATGGATGACTAAACGAACCACACCCACCACGTAAATTCATTTTTCAAAATTTGTAATCTCAAATATCTAAAGTCTAAAAGGGACCGGATTAAGTCGTCGACCAATTTAGTAAGAAAAAAAAATCTCCAATGTTATCTGTTGCTTATCTTTCTAGACTAAATTGGGGCCTAATGTAGACCTAATGTAATTTGGGTCTATCACTACATGACAAAAGTGTTTGAAAATACTAAATTACCCTTTATATTAATCTTAGAAATTCTAATTTTAAATAGCTAAAACAAAAACTCAAATCATTTCTATTAACATCAAAAAAATCAAAAAAAAAAAAAAAAAAATTCTCCAATTTCCATGATGATCAAAAACTAAAATCTAATCTCAAACAACAATTCAATTTATTTTTTGTCAAACAATATTTTTGATCACAAACAATTTGAGTGATTGAGTTAAATCCATTCAATCCGTCCCTTTAATCAATAAGTTAAGTATAAAAACTTTGAAATTTTCTTGTCAAATTTTTCTGAAAAATCAACTAGAATTGATTTATATATGCACTAACATATACCGATTGTTGTTGATGTTCATCGAACACGAAGAAAATTCCCATAATCGGTCAATGCGATATGTATTCATTAACCAATTCTGATTGGTGTTCTTTGTGTTTAATCAACATCAATCAGAATCGGAATATATAAAGGACAATGTATGTCGATTCTGGTTTTGGTTCATCATTTTCATTGAACACTAAACCAAGAATCGGTATACATTAAAGTGTATGTAATCCGATTATGAAATAAAATGTATACATGAAAGATTCTTCGTGTAGAATCGATGCATATGCCGCACCACGTAAACCGATTCTAGTTTTCGTTTCATTGTTCTCCATTAATTGTTCATCAACCTCACACTGAATTTTGAGAAGCCAATTAATTTCTCTATCTCTTAGTCAACATTCAACATTGAATAGAATTATGGAAGTGTTTATTGCGACGTAGAAAGAGTGAATGTTTGATTTCCAACATTCTCCGTTAAGGCTTTTGTTAATTTGTATACCCATATACATGTTAAGGTTTAATAAAGAATTATTTTATGTCTTTGAAAATTGAGTTTTTTTGTCTTATTCTATTAGAAATTGGTTTTTCTTACACTAATAATAATAAATTTTGTTCGCAATGCAAATAATTATTGTTTTCAATGCAATAAAACAAACAAATCTTGTTTCCTATGCAAGAATTTGTTATTTTAGTGAACCTTAATATGTATACGGGTATACAAGATAAGAAGACTCCTCCGTTAATTATCACTTTGAGTCGGTGATTACTTGTGCCTGACAAAGTACATTGGAAAGATATTAATTTGTTACCATCAAAGCAAAAGTAATCAAGATTTTCAAGAGAACATCATTAATATCTAGATAACCGAACCTTCTCAACAACCTCTTAAATATGAATAATTAATTGGGGATATGGGAATTAATTGGGGGATATGAATTACTTCCCCCAACTCATGATTTCGGCTAAGGGGTGACCATTGGTTATGAAAATACTAAAATATCCTTCCACAAAATAAAAATCAAAAACTTAAAATCAAAAAACAAAATCATATCCCCCATTTCCATCTCCATTTCTTATTAATCTTATTTAGGGGTGGAGCTTTGAAACCCAAATATTTCCCATTCCCTTTCAAATTCTAAACTCTCCCCACTCTATATCAAATTCTCTTCTCCTCACTTTGGAAACCATTTTTTTTTATTCTAAGTGATGAAGATCATGCTTGAAAGTGATGATGACCATGCCTAATTGATGAAGACCATGCGGTACCATGTTCAAGATGGTCGGTTGATATGAAGACCATGCCGTATTGTTTTCCAGGCATAGAAAATAAAGCAACATGCTTTATCTGGGAAAATAATACTAGGCATGGTCTTCATATCAACCGACCATGCCTAGCGGTGGACTGATTAATACCGAGAAAAATTCAAAACGGAAGTGATGAAGACCATGCCGGAATTGATGAAGACCATATGTCGGAACATGATACTGCGGCATGCTCGAGAATTTCCTATCAATGCCTGGTAGTCAAGTGAAAAAAAAATCAACATTCTGGATACTTTTCATCCTGTCCTAAGGCATAGAAATTTAAGCAAAATACTATCTTAGGAACATGTACCCGCATGCTCGAAAACTAGATTACCATGCTGCACTGTTCAAAACCGAAAAAAATCAACATTCAAGATCAAAACCCGGAAAAAATCGTGGCAAACAATTTATGAACATTTCCAACAATTGCCCGTATGGGTTTTGGTTGAATACCATGCCGGCACCAAGCTTTTCAATGAACAATGGTGGATTCAAAGAAAAAAAATCAATTTTTCAACCTCTTATTAGCGGTAATTCTCTCATCACAATCATCTTCCATTTTCAAAAAAAGAAATTCCTCTCAAATATTTTTTTTCCCTCCTTCTACTCTCACCCAAACACAAATAAAAATACACACTAATCTATCCCCAAATACTTAAGATTTTTACTAATTATTATTAACCACTAAACCTAATTAGTGAGGGGTAAAATAGGAATTAAAAAAATATTTACATAAGGGGTGACCCAGAATTGCTATTGGGACTCCTATTTTGTCTTGTAGCTATATCCCACAATTAGTTTTCATATCCCATTAATCATTCTTAAATATCAAGAATTAAGAGTTAGCAATTTGGCATCCAGGGAGCTTAGTGCTTGGTTGACGTGCAGTGTGTATGAACACGTGTGACTGAAATGTATGAGTTAAAGTGGATAGTCTAATGAAACAATTCATTGATAAAATCTGAATATATCAAAAAAACAAGAATCGGTTCATATATTGCGAAACTTATACCGATTCTGGTCGTTTTTCATGAGTAAAATATATCTACCCACAATCGGTTTACGAGCACATGAACATCCATCGATTATGGGTTGATTTTTCTCAACAATTTTTTTTTTATCTTGTATTGGCAACGAATCAACATTAGCTGATTTCTAGATTAGTAAACTGAATTAACACTAATTAATTAAGGGTAAACTAGTCATTAAAAAATAGTTGGTTAAGGGGTATCTCATTTTACTTGTTAATGACCCTATTTTGTCTGGTAGCAATAGGCCGCCAGGTAATCTTTTTAAGCAAAAATATCTTGCGTTTTGAAAGACAAATTATAGTGGGTCTCCATTCAGCTGAATAATTGAGAGAATAGTATCTACTTTTATCTTGTGAAACCAAACATTACAGCTATATATTGATAAGATAACCACTAGTGAGTGAGTGGTACTGAATAGACCACACGATTCTTGTATAGCGGTGAGTCCTCTATTCAGATCATTCATTAGAGATTGCAACTTTAGTCTTCAACATCAGTTACAAATTAAGTTTATAGTTTCTAAAATTTCTTTCTCTTCATTTCCAAATCCTCAAAATACAAATATCTTACCATGGCGACCATTGAAGGGATTTTTACTAACGGTGTAACAGAAATATTAAAAAAATTGGTTGCTGTTATCGCCCAAGAGATTAATTTGGCATGGGGTGTCAAAGATGAACTGAAAACTCTTCAAGACACTTTGGAGATGGTTCTTGCTGTGCTAGCTGATGCGGAGAGGAGGCAAGTGACTGACGAAGTTGTAAGGCTTTGGTTGAGAAGGCTTAAAGATGTTGCTTATGATGCGGACGATGTGATGGATGAGTTTTCCTACGAAACCATGCGTCGGTGCGTCAGGGGGAACAACTTGAAGCATAAGGCTCGTGATCTCGTTTCATCTTCCAACCCACTTGGATTTCATTACCAGATGTCCAGGAAAATCAAACATATCAATCAGAGGTTAGATGCAATTACCAAAGATATGAGCAGATTTCACTTGCAAACTACACCTGCTATTCTCCTTGAGGAAAGCACCGAGCATCGGAGCCAACAAACCGCGTCATCTATTAATGAATCGGACATTATAGGACGGGAGGATGAAAAGGAAAGAATAATTAATATGCTAACCGAAGTCATCCCATCATCATCTGATAGCAATCCAGAAAAGGTCTCTGTCGTTTCCATAGTTGGGATGGGAGGACTTGGTAAGACAAGTCTAGCTCAGCTCGTCTACAAAGATGAGTTGGTAAATAAACATTTTGAGCTGAAGATGTGGGTACATGTATCTGAAGATTTTGATGTGGAAAAGCTCTTAACAAAAATTATGGAGTCCTCAACTCAGAATAAGTTTGATGCTTTATCAAACTTCGACGTACTGGTAAATAAAGTCAGAGAACAACTAAATGGGAAGAGGTATTTGCTAGTACTTGATGATTTATGGAACGAGATTTCCGAGAAATGGGAGAGACTCTGTATCCCGTTGCTTGTTGGTGGTGAAGGGAGTAAAATATTAGTCACTACCCGTAAAACTCAGGTTGCAGATGTTGTAAAACTGAGTATTCCTCCTTACAAACTGGAAAAATTACAAGATGATACATGTTGGTCTATTATCGAGAGAAAAGCATTTGGTCCGGGTGGAGCGCTAAAGACGGCAAACTTGACTAGAATTGGGCGAGAGATGGCAAGAAAATGCAGCGGTTTACCACTTGCAGCAAAGTTCCTGGGAGGTCTAATGCGCTCAAGAAATGAAGAAGGAAATTGGTTGTCTATTCAAGAAAATGATATTTGGAATACACCAGAAAGCCAAAGCAATATCATGCCAATACTAAAATTGAGCTATGATAACTTGTCGTCCGAGTTGAAACAATGTTTCTCCTACTGCTCTATATTTCCCAAAGATTGGGAGATAAGTAGAGTAGCGCTGGTTCAACTGTGGATAGCAGAGGGATTTCTGGACGCTCGTAAAGTGGGAAACGGAAGATCGATTGAATACATTGCAAATGAATATTTTGAGAGTTTGATACGGAGTTCATTTTTAGATGGTGTGCAAAAGAATTCATTGGATGACATAAAGACGTGCAAGATGCATGATCTCGTCCATGATCTCGCACAAGCTGTTGTTGGGGATCAGGAACTGGCGTCTCTCAAGGTGAGTGAGTTGAATCCTACTTCTAAAATACGTCGGTTACAGTTAACATTAGATGTGGATTTGTCACCATCAACATTTCTGAAAAGCTTAAATAATGCCAAGAAGTTGCGGACACTTTTTATCCCTCAAAGTTCAAAGCTCATGGATCCTTTTATGTTCTTAGGAAATGATCACTTACGTGTCTTACATGTGGGTAGTGGTTTAGCAAATTATAGTGCTCGTCCGAAGTGGCGTTCTTTGGGTAGGCTAAAACATTTAAGGTACCTCCGCCTCACTAGTCTTGATCTTAGGGAAGTAAGGAATGATCAATCAATCAACAAACTTTATAATTTGGAGACGTTGGTGTTGAACAACATGGGTATTGGTGTTCAGATTCTTCTTACAAACATTCAAGCATTACAAAAACTAAGATATCTTGAAGTCTCTTTCACGGATATGGTAGAACTACCTGATTCTGTCACAAGCCTTTGCAATTTGCAAACATTGGATCTCAAGAATTGCGAATTAAAAGTCATTCCTGACTCTATCTCTGGTCTGAAAAATCTTAGATTTCTAAATCTGTCATTCAACCCGATGGAAGAATTACCTGCTTCTCTCACCACCCTCTCCGATTTGCAAACATTAGACGTCAACACTTGCAGAAACTTAAAAGCTTTACCAGAGTTTGTGTCAGGTCTTAGCAATCTGAGGATATTTGATTTCAAAAACTGTCCATTACTGAAAGCATTACCAGGAGATATCGGAGCATTAACCCAATTAAGGTCCATTGATCTAGAAGGTACACAGGTCGAAGTATTACCAGAGTCCTCTGCTAACCTGAACAACCTTGAGTTTCTTTATCTTTTCAACTGCGAGCTTCCCAAAGATGTCAAAAATTGGACAAAACTTAGAATATTTATGTACAACTGGAGAAGTTATGACCCAATGATATTGGGTGTCGGGAAACTAGTTCGCGTTAAAAAGTTGACTTACTCGGTGCCGGCAAAACTAATGAATGAACCTGAAAGTAGTAACATGCATGGTATTGAAGAATTAGGAAATCTAAACTTTCTTGAGATGCTTGCTATCATAAATCTTCGGAACGTGAAAGACCCAACAGATGCGGCGAGAGCAAATTTGAAAGGAAAACAGAACCTTTGTCAACTGATACTAAGTTGGAATGAAACAGAAGACGAAGAAGACGAGTCGGGTATGATGAGTTGGGACCAGAAGCAGTTGAATAATCTTCGAGTATTTGAAGCTCTCCAACCTCCCACGAGTTTGAGATATTTGATGATACGAAATTTCATGGGGAGTGACTTTCCCAAGTGGATGTGTGTTCTTCCATCTGGTACTCTTCCTCATTTGGATATGCTGGTGCTTGATAACTGCAAAGGAATTAAACAACTTCCAGCAGCAGCTATTCTGAAGCTTCCGCGTCTCAGGTTTCTTGAGCTTGGAGGAATGTCTTTGAAGAGTTTGGATATTGGCGGATTTCCTTCCTTGGTTCAACTCAAACTTACTGATATGTTCCTTCTAGAAGAGTTGTGTGATTCATTTCCACCTTGTCTTCAGGATCTGAGGATTAGTGGCTGCAAAAGTTTAGCGAAAATCCCTTCATTTCCTTGTCTGTTGCATTTGGAATTGAAGAAGGTCGACCCCAAGCTAGTATGCTCAGTTGTTCAGACATCTCTCACACAACTATTTTTGGTGAATATTGAGGAGCTTATACACTTCCCTAAAAGCATACTCCAAAACAATCGCAATCTTCAAGTTCTGGTAATTGACGGGTGCAAACAGTTCGAAGGCTTTGGTGAAAATGATGATGAGAAGGATGAGAACGTGGTTGCTACGTTTGGCTCACTTCAGAAATTGCGGTTTTACGACTGCCCAGTTCTTAAGTATCTTCCTCCGAATTTACGAGGGTGGACTTCACTTCAGACGTTAGTCATCTTCAACTGCCCACAAGTGAAGGAGTTTCTTACCTATGATCTCAAATCCCTCTCGTTTCTTCATCACTTGTTTGTGGATTTCATTCAAAGAGACGAACAGCGAGGAGGAGATCCATCTAGTATAGACAACTTGATTAATTTGATGAAGAACTAATTTCCTATTTGGTTTATGAATGTACTAGAACTTCACCGGCCCGTGCTGTAATGGCACGACCTCCACATTAAGTAGAAAAAGAATATGTCAGTTTTAACCCTTGTCATTTTTTTGTTGATTCCGTATAAAGTGACAATTGGTCTCCATGTTTTTTAATTGTTATGTTTTCTTTTAGAGAGAATCGCCAGGTTCATCGAAATATTTGTCTCGAAAAAATCACCGAGTGAAACGTGTAGTTGGACCAAACGAAAACCTTCACCATCCCAATGGAAATCCATTACCCTACCAACAATGAATTTTTGGTGGGTTTTTTTTCGAGACAAATTGTGGTCAGCATGCACAACTATTTTTTTTATATTATAACCAGCTTAGTTTGACATTAAAAAAATAAACCTAAACTTCCAGAATATTGTTACTTGTGTCTTAACGACAAAAAATAAACATTGCACACTATAGGGGTGGGCTTGACATGGCTCTAGAAGATCGAGTTGTGTTATCCATTTCCTTTCAGTCTTCAGTACCGGGGACAATCATTATCGGGGAGGCAGTTGATCCAGGGGCGGAGCCGAGGGTTGACTAACCCTGGCTCTAGCCCCCCCAAAATTTCCATTTCCATATTCAACCCTTAATCTTTTTTAGGTTTTTAGGTTTAGTCCTCATGTTTTTAGAATTTATCCCATAATTTCTAAGAATTCTTACAGTTTAGTCCACCTAGTTTATCAAAAAAAATTTAGCCCCCCTTAAACTTAAAAGCTGGCTCTAGAGGTGTAAAACGTGTCGGCCCGACACAGCACGTGCTTCACATGCCATGTGCCGTGCTGTGTTGTGCCAACGATTTAAACGTGATGTCCGTCTTTGTGCTTTACTAATCAAAAGCTAAGCACAACACAACCCACGGGCATAACACACGAATAAACGTGTTGTGCCGTGTTGGCACACGTGTTATAAACAATTTGAAATCACTTAATGTATACATTAAGTCGGACACTATCACGAGAATTTAAATAGACGACATATCATTTGCAATTATTTCAAGTAAAATTAACAAGTTTATTCAATAAAAAGAAATAGCCTATCAAATATAAAATTGGATCATTGTCATGTAAATTAATGTTCTAGTCAAATATAGGTAACGACATTATAACAACGTTAGTGGAATATATTTTCCAAATATTTAGGTATTATATGTGTTGTTATAAAAATAAGCCAACATAAAATGTCAAAAACTAGCTAGAATAGTGACTCTTTTGTGAAATATACACAAAATGTGATGTTGTTAATGGTGGTTTTTAAACAAAGGGTAAAATCGTAAAACCCCAAATAAGCTAATGTCACCAGTGACACATTTATTAGGACATTTAATGCATGTAGTCAGTAATTAATAGGGTATATTAATTATATGTCCCTACTTTTAACTCCCTACAAATATATCCTTATGCAACAATAAATATGTCCATCCTTTTTAATAACCTTATCCATTTAATATTAGATTACCTTAATACCCTCACCCATATAATATTTTTTCTTCATTTCAAAATGGAACAAATTTCTTCCACTACCACTTCACCACCACTATCATCACCACCACCACCAACATTCAACTACCATTCCACCACCACCATTCAACAACCACCACCTACCAACCTCCACCACCACTAATATTCCACCACCACTCCTTCACCACCACAATTACACCACCACCAGTCCTCCACCACCACTAGTCTCTTGCCGCCACCACCACTAGTTATTCGCCGCCGCCACCACCGTCACCGCTGCCGCCACCACCGTCAACGCCGTCGCTTCCACCACTGGTTCAAAATATTTTTGTATCAACAACAATAGTTGATCCAAATAAAATTGAACCAAAAGTAGTAGTTTATCTAGTTTAGGGGCTCAACAATGATAATTGATCCAAGAAAAAAGGATAAACAGTAGAAGTTGATCCAATTTTAGTGGATCAACAATGGAAGTTGATCCATGTAAAATTGAGTGAACTTGGCGTGAGTCGAACACGCATCATCTAACATGGAGTCAGTCATGCTACCATTGCACCACAAGCTCAACATTGGAAGAAATTTACATGATTTAAACTACAAAGCATGATTTAAACTACAGGCATAATTATACTTATCCAATGAAATATCCTCAACAATACGAGTTCAAAGGATCAACAACAATAGTTGATCCCATATAGATGGATTAACAACCATAGTTGATCCAATAAAAATTGGGTCAACAACAGGATTTTATCCCACAAAATGGATCAACAACAACAATTGATCCCATAAAAACATATAAACAACAACAAATTGATCATTACCTGTAGCTTCATAAACACCAATAGCTCCAAGATCAGCTTCAAAACCAATCTCGACAACTACAACAACCAGAACCACCATTCTACTACTATTTCCATGACTAATTTATCATTCGTACCTCTCCACCATTACCGCCAACAAATCACACATCTCCAACACCACTACCACCACCAAACAACCACAACCAAAATCCAACACCAATTTCATCATTCCAACCAAAACCACCATAGTTGATCCAATAAAAAATTGGGTCAACAACAGGAGTTGATCCAAAATACATGGATCAACAACCATAGTTGATCCAATATCACTGCCTGCTTCAACCTAGATAACCACCAACAAATCACACATCTCCAGCACCACCACCACCACCACCACCAAAACAACCAGAACCAAAATCCAACACCAATTTTATCATTCCAGCCAAAACCACCGCCGTCTACATCATCAATTTCTTATTTTTAAACTATTCTAATCTACGTCACAATCACTCACAATACCACCAGTACCGAAAGAAACATACCTCATCCATCGTCGCTGCTACACCACCACCATAAATCTACACCACCCCCACCATTCTTGCAACATCCACCTTAAAAATGAAAACAACTTTCTTTGCGACATCCAACAATAACACCTGGACATACCACCACCACTTAGAAAATCAAAAGGTTATACATTAAAATCAACAATCTTCAACTATAGATCCAGATTTCTCAATATCAACATAAGCATATACAAAATAAATCATCTTTCGGTCCCAATCTATCAAAACTAGTTGTTGTAGTTTATAACGTTTAATTTAATCACTATATCAATAGATCGATATGCTCCTCCACCACCACCATCGTCATCAACTACGACATCAAAAAATGGTAGAGAAACGAACAAATAAATCGCAATAGATCTATTGATATAGTGACGGAGGTAAATGTGTGTGGTGTCGTTTTGGTGGAGGCGATCGAGATGATGGTGGTGGTGGTGGTGGGAGCGGTGGAGATGGTGGGAGCGATTTAAATCTCACGATAGAAACAAAGAAGAAGAAGAAGTATATAAACGGTTTATTATGTGGGGAGGATATATATGGAAATAAAAAATATATTATTGGATCCCTGATGGGCTTTTAGATGGAGAGGGACATAATTATTATGTGATAAGGATATTTGTATAGACCATCAAAAGTAGGGACAATAATTCAATTACCACTAATTAATACGGGGTATTTTTTCAAATTAGGGTTACAACGAACGAAACCCTAATTCCCCTCCGTGCCAATAGCAAATCATGCCAGCCACACCTAGCCCAAGCTAGCCGCACCTCTGTGCCAATGGCAAATCATGCCAGCCACACCAAAACGCGCCAAAGCATGCCAACCATGCTACCCGCACCTCTGTGCCAATGGCAAATCATGCCAGCCACACCTAGCCCAAGCTAGCCGCGCAGTGCCAAATGCACTCTGCCTTGGCACTAGCTACGCTAATCACACCACGCCAAGCCAAACACACTTACCTTGGCCTTAGCCGCACCTCTGTGCCAATGGCAAATCATGCCAGCCACACCAAACGCTAAAGCATGCCAACCATGTTAGCCGCACCGTGCCAATGGCAAATCATGCCAGACCTTACCTAGCCAAGCTAGCCGCACCTCATTGCCAATGGCAAATCATGCCAGCCACACCAAACGCGCTAAAGCATGCCAACCATGCTAGCCCACCTCCGTGCCAATGACAAATCATTCCGACCACACCTAGCCCAAGCTAGCCGCACCTCTGTGCCATGGCAAATCATGCCAGCACACCAAATGCGCCAAAGCATGCCAACCATGCTAGCCGCACCTCCGTGCCAATGGCAAATCATGCCAGCCATATTTAGCCAGAGTTAGCCGCGCCATGCCAAACGCACTTTGCCTTGGCCCTAGCTACGCTAGTCACGTCACGCCAAGCCAAGCACTCTGCCTTGTCCCTAGCCACACCATGCCAAAATGGCTCCCGCGCCTAGCCTTGCAAACCATGCAACCTAGGCAAAGTTGGCCACGCATGCCATTGACACATGCCAACGCGCTCGCTGGTAGCTTTCCCAACCAGGACGCGACCCAAGTTGGCCACGCATGCCATTGGCACATGCCAACACGCTCGTTGGTAGCTTTTCCCACCAGGGCGCGACCCAAATTGTACATACGCCATTGGCACATGCCAACGCGCTGTTGGTGGCTTTCCCTACCAGGGGCGACCCAAATTGGCCACGCATGCCATTGGCACATGCCAACGCGCTCACGGTAGCTTTCCTACCGAGGACGCGACCCAAGTTGGACACGCATGCCATTGGCACATGCCAACGCGCTAACGGGTAGCTTTTCCCACCAGGGCGCGACCCAAGTTGGCCACGCATGCCATTGGCACATGCCAACACGCTCGCTGGTAGCTTTTCCTACCAAGACGCGACCCAAATTGGCCACGCATGCCATTGGCACATGCCAACACGCTCGCTGGTAGCTTGTCTTACCAGGCCACGGCCCTAATGGTCGAGCATGCCATTCGCACATGCCAACACGCATCGCTGTTAGCTTTTCCCACCAGGGCACGACCCAAGTTGGCCACGCACGCCATTGGCACATGCCAACACGCTCGCTGGTAGCTTTTCCTACCAGGACGCGACCCAAATTGGCCACGCATGCCATTGGCACATGCCAACACGCTCGCTGGTAGCTTTTCTTACCCAGTCCATGGCCTAATGGCGAGCATGCCATTGGCACATGCCAACACGCATCTCTGGTAGCTTTCTTACCAGGACATAGCCCTAATGGTCATGCGTGCCATTAACACATGCCAAACAAACACGTTGGTAGCCTAACTTGCAAACCGTGCAACCTACCACCAAGGCATTCCACACACGCCATTGGCACTTGCCACACACGCCACTAGCAGCCCTGGCATTGCCACTTGTACTCAAGGTGCAACCTGCAACAAAGGCATTCCGCACATGCCAATGGCACATGCCACACGCGCCACTAGCAAATACCACTTGCACTCTAGGTGCAACCAACACTCGAGACATCAACACAAACCGGGGATGCTTTCCAAGGTCTTGGTTTGGCGGTCACGGCTTGCGGCGTACACTACACTCACATTAAGAAAGCGTGAATAGGAATAAAGCGGTCAAATAAATGAGGAAATAATGGTGAAAACGTTTTCACCCATAAACACCATGCGGTTACCACCTCCTCCCATTATTTCACCCTTTACTCTCTTCCTTCATGAGGCCAGGGTACGTTTCAATCTCGACTTGTATAAATAGGTCTTACCTATTTCCACCGGACAACAAGTCTCGGTCGGGAGAAAAATACAACACTCTCGAAAAGGCAACCTTGCAAGCTCTCCAAAAGCTTTCATCTCTTGCAAGCTTCTAAGCTTCAGGTTTACATACAAGTCAAGACACTTACTCTCCCCGCAATTATTCGGTCTCAACACCTTTCTTTGCTTCCCTCCCCCAAATCAACCCTTCTCCTCCACTTTGTGACCGAAGCAAGTCCGGAATGGCCATTTCTTGGTTTAGGCCGGACTTGTCGCAGATTGATCTCTCGAATCTATAAAGTGCTCACGTGCGGCACATTTTTTTAGGGTTTAAACCGGTTTCTCACTCACCTACCGAATTTACCAAAAATCGGGCGAAACGATTTTTACCCATAAACAATTGGCAACCACGGCGGGAGGATTGATCTATCGGCTACAATGTCGACCATCGATCTCGTTCTTCGACCCGGATGTCAAGATGGTAGGGGAAGGCGACTCAATACGACTCAACTACTGGACAACCGGTTACTAGTTGTAAAAACTACACAAGAAAACCGTGGACTTGTCAAGATGCTACTACTCAATCCGACTTCAATCGCAGTTAACCCTAAGTTACTAGTTGTAAAAACTACACAAGAAAACCGGGGACTCGCCAAGATGTTACCCGGCGATTGGGGACTTGGCTTTGGCGTCTACCAAAAAGCCGCCTTTTACATGGAGAGGGGCATGTTCACAAAGACCTATGAAGTGAGTAAATTTAGAATGGGCAAGATATACGATCTGTTTTTAGGTTCTTAGTAAAACCGTCATACTACTGAGTCTTGTGCCTATTGCTAGCACACACTTTCATAAAAGCAATATTCCTTTCACAAAACATAATCGAGTTATATTATCAAAACCATTCATCCAGAAAATAATCTAATATCCTCAAAAGCTACCAATGCTGTCTATCAAAACCGGTCGAACTTTGAACCCGGACATCCAAAGATGTCTTTCAAAAAAAAAAAAAAAAAAAGAAGAACCTAAATGAAAGTTTAACGAGAAACATTCAAGGAAAAATCATCCAACAGAGGTCCTGTTCTTCTTGGAGAAAGTCAACTTAACATCTTCAAGAGCCGCTCTCTTCATAGTCAACATCTTGGAAAGCTTTTCGAGTTCTACCTCCCCGTCGTGCAATCTCCTCCCGCGAAGGCTTTCGATTTCTTTGCATCTTTCGACTTGGATCTCGGCAAGGCCTTCGACAAAGCACGAGGCGTTGAACTCCTTTTTCTACACACGTCGCGATGGTGCTCCCGATCGGCAATAACGTCTTCGAGAAACGGTGTGGCCAGTCACCTCACGCATGTCCTCGATGGAAGATAAAGCCTATTCCACACGCTTAACCAGCGCAAATCGACTAGTGATCTTCTTGGTTGTGGCCATATGCCCATGCTTCTCCCATTACGGTGTACAACGCCTCATACTTAGCCAACCCGGCCACATGACCTGGATAAGGAACCAAAATGCGGGGGATCAAAATGGCGCCCGTGCTGGCCTCACGACTCGCAAAGGGTCTTTTTCCATGTCTACTGCAGCAACCATCGGAGAGAATCATCCACCGTTTGAACCATATCTGTGCCGGCAATTGGCTAACTCCCATCTCCAAGTCACCGTGCAAGTGGTCACCAAAGGCAAGTTTTTGTGTGGCTCCACCCCGAATCGTCCTCCGAACCGGATTCCTCCCCGCGAACTTGAGTTAGACATTTTTTTCAAAAGAAGAAACGGAAGAAGAAAAGAAAAGAAGCGCGAAACTCACCGAACCACTTCCCGAAAAAGAACCAGTACTGCTAGAGGAATCACTCTCACTAGTCGAACTTTCTTCTTTGTCTGACTCATCACCGCTATGAGAAGGCTCGGTCTTTGCCTAATTCTTTGAAGAAATTGTCGTCTCCTGCAACGTGCAAGAGCGCTGAAAGCATTAACACTACCGAAGCCCCGGAAGAAACAGACACATGTTTTGGCAGGAATTCCGTGTTTTGAGACAAACCAACAAGGAGGCGACACATACACAGTTTATTGGAAGAACCAAATACACGAGAGCTGCGGGAGGATCTTTTGAAACCGCCCTAACCCGCCAAAGACGATTCTTCGTTCTCCGTTCCTGGCCTGGGACTTTCCGAGTTGCCAGGCAACTTTCGCTGAGATCTCTCAACATTGATACTTCTTCAAAACTCTGCTGGGGGAAGGTTTACAACGAACATTCTCCACCACGTTGTTTACAAAATCTTGGATCATAATAAACTCATCGCACTAACTCATTATAGCCAAAGGTCGTCGAAGTTACTCTTCCGTTTGAAAGAAGGGAAGGCGGATACCGACTCAAGGGCACCGGCATTGAGGGCGACACGCAATGAATCCTTAGGAATCACCTACTGGTAAGCAAGAGGCACCCTTTGATCGAAACCCATGTGACGAGCCGCACGGTCAATATTATAAGCGGCTATCCGGAAAGACCCCATGAAGAAAGACGACATATAACTTGGACATGCGCTTTGAATAAACAAGTTTTCACCAACGCTCAAATTGCCATCGAAGACAAAGACATGATCGGAGCGAAAAACAAAGGTGTAAATTTGAGTCACCGAACTATGGGCCAGAGCTCCCATGGCGAAAATCGATTTCATACGACTTATCAAGAAGACTAACCAAGCTCATGCCAACCCTTGGACGCTTGTTCACCCATCCGAAGAATTTGAGAGCCCCCCCAACTTCGCTGAATCGAACACAACGGTTTCAGAGCATACTTCTCAAAGTGTTCCCATAACTGTGCCTGGGAAAGCAACGTGCACATATGAATCCACTTTCATAAAACCATTCGAAACTCGCATGTTCGCAACTAGGTGATCCAGATACACATACAGGGAACCAAGGAATAGCTTGCCATTGGGAAGAACTTCACCTTTTGCCAACTTCACAGCAATCACTAGCAACTCTGATCTTATTTCCTTCTTACCAGAACCGTCATAAAAAATGTCTCTAGACAACCTAGAGAGCCATAAATGCCGAACATGAAGATCACCGCTTTTTTGTTTAGGGTTCCGGCTCGTCCGAAACCATCGAGATATCCACCAGCCGTAAAGGCACCTTTCATCCTCTTTCCATACGAGAATCCTTCGACTTCGCAGTGGAGTCTTTAAAGCTGAAATCTCCCAACTTAAGCGGCAAGGTCATCCCGCATCTTCCCCTCACTTTCGAGATAATGGATGTTAAGATTCCGGTTCTGGAAGATTGACAAGAGAGCCACACTCTCCAAGGAGAAAGTTATCTCACCCCATCTACATATGATCGTATGGGTGTCCAACACCATCGGAGATGAAAGCAACCAAGCCCGGATATCCTTCCTAATCGGAGATTTCTTCAAGCTCCGACGGCATCAATAATCTGCGCTCGAGTCAAGTTGGTATTTATGTGCTCCTTACTCACCGTGAACTCAACCCATCTATCAAAAGAACGCAATGGGCTTTGACACATCCCGAAATCAATGTTGGAAGAGGAATATACCCCTTTATGAAGACGAGAACCGTATGGTGTTCTGCTCGGGCGGAACCGAACGTGTCTTCTTTTCATCTTCACCACCGGTTAACAAAATTGGCACGAAACCTGGGTGATTTTTCCGATAGGGGCAAGGTCTTTGGTGAAGAATTCATCATCCGTGTTTGGTTTGGAACTATGAACATCCTTCGATGAGGCGAGAAATTTTTTCAGGTAACATCTTGTCATATTTCTTCATAACAACTTAGTAACAAGATATCTGCACACGGAGAAAGACGAAATTATCTCCCAGACACATAACCGCGCCCAACAAAAGGAAAACCTGGAATAAAAAAAAAGAGGGCGTATTAATTACTGGTTCAAAACTGCACACGCAGTATTTTCTTCAAGGTTCAAAATTATATACGCAGTATTTTATACGGGCTCAAGTGCGTCTGAAGTATCATTCTTCGGGTTCAAAATTATATACGCAGATTTTCTACGGGCTCGAATGCGTCTATAATATTCTTCTTAGGGTTCAAAATTATATATGGAGCATTTTTTTACGGGTTCAAAACTGCACGCGCAGTATTTTCTTCAGGTCCGAAATTCATATATGCAATATTTCCTATGGGTTCGAAGTCATGTGAAGCACATATCCAGTATACTTCTTCGGGATTCATAAACAACAGTATTCTTCTTCGGGATTCATATACAGTATTCTCTAAGGGTTCAAAATCGCACACGCATGATTTTCCTTCGAGGTTCAAAATTATATACGCGGTATTTTATACGGGCTCAGAATGCGTGCAAGTATCATTCTTCGGGTTCAAAACTATATACGGCATTTTCTCGAGGATCGAATGCGTCTATGGTATCCTTCTTCGGGTTCAAAATTATATATGGAGCATTTATCTACGGGTTTGAATCATATATGCAGTACATATACAATATTTTCTACAAGAAGCACGCCAAGAAATCATATGCGCAATATCATTGCAAGGAATATGAAAACGCCTACTCTTAGGGTTTACACCTGCGAAAAGGGGAAACAAGAAAAATCTTGGAAGACATGCACGAAGCCGGTTTCTATTTGTGACTCTTTGCCGCTAGTATGAAAAAGATGAAAGAACAAAGTGCAAGATGAGAGAAAGGGATTTTATATATATGGGCGTGAAGATTCTGAAATAGGGAAGGATTTCCCTTTACCAAAAATCGTGCGTGTAAGGAACGAGCCCACAAGGGCGTCCCAGGCTTCCCAACGACGCCCAAGTTGCCGGTCCCACTAATGCGCCCGGCTACCCAATGACCGCCCAAGTCGCGCCCGACAATGCCAGCTTCCCCACCTTGCGCCTGGTCCCACCCGGCTAGTACGCTCGTTCCCAACTCACACAATTTCCCAATGACCGCCCAAGTCACGCCAGCAAGCACAGCACAACTTCCCCACCTTGCGCCAGGTCCCACCGGCTAGCACGCCTGGTTCCCAACTCACGCCAACTTCCCAAGGACCGCCCAAGTCACGCCAGCAAGCACGTTGACTTCCCCCACCTTGCCTCGGGGTCCCACTAGCTAGCACGCTCGGTTTCCCCCAACTCGCAACAACTTCTCAATGCCGCTTGACTTCCGGTCTCTCCACGGCGCTAACTTCCCAATTGTGCAAGCCTCCCGGTTTGCGCCAAAAACCGTGAGGAAAGGATTCCAAATCCTATTTATAAAAAGGTCGACGAGCCTCCTCAATTCTCTTTACAGTTTGATGTTGATAGTTTGTCACCATCTTATGCTTAAATCTCAACAAAGCTCCTGTTCCGAGCTAAGCAGGGGACTTAATGTTGATGGTGGTTTTTAAACAAAGGGTAAAATCGTAAAACCCCAAATAACCTAATGTCACCAGTGACACATTTATTAGGACATTTAATGCATGTAGTCAGTAATTAATATGGGGTATTATTTCAAATTAGGGTTACAACGAATGAAACCTTTCAATTCCTCGTGCCGATAACCAATCATGCCCGACCACCCTAGCCCAAGCTAGCGCACCTCTGTGCCAATGGCCAAAACATGCCGACCACACCAAACGCCCAAAGCATACCAACCATGCTAGCCGCACCTCTGTGCCAATGGAAAATCATGCCGACCACACCAACGCGCAAAGCATGCCAACCATGTTAGCCGCACCTCCGTGCCAATGGCAAATCATGTCAGTCACACCTAGCCCAAGCTAGTCGCACCTCTGTGCCAATGGAAAATAATGCCAGCCACACCAAACGCGCCAAAACATGCCAACCATGCTAGCCGCGACCTCCGTGCCAATGGAAAATCATGCGGCCACACCTAGCCCAAGCTAGCCGCACCTCCGTGCCAATGGCAAATCATGCCGGCCACACCAAACGCGCCCAAAGCATGCCAACCATGCTAGCCAGCACCTCCGTGCCAATGACAAATCATGCTGGACATATTTAGCCCGAGCTAGCCGCGCCGTGCCAAACACTGCTGCCTTGGCCCTAGCTACGCTAGTCACGTCACGCCAAGCCAAGCACTCCGCCTTGTCCCTAGCCACGCCATGCCAAAAATGGCGCCCGCGCCAGGCTTGCAAACCATGCAACCTGTGGCCAAATTGGCCACGCATGCCATTGGCACATGCCGCTCGTTGGTAGCTTTCCCTACCAGACGCGACCCAAGTTGTACGCATGCCATTGGCACATGCCAACGCGTGCTTCGGGTAGATTTCCCTACCAGACGCGACCCAAATTGGCCACACATGCCATTGGCACATGCCAACGCGCTCGGCGGTAGCTTTCCCTACCGGGCCGCGACCCAAGTTGGCCACGTATGCCATTAACACATGCCAACACGCTCGGTGGTAGCTTTTCCCACCGTGCGCGACCCAAGTTATTACGCACGCCCGTTGGCACATGCCAACAAGCTGTTCATTGGTAGCTTTTCCTACCAGGACGCGACCCAAATTGGCCACGCATGCCATTGGCACATGCCAACACGTTCGCTGGTAGCTTTTCTTACCAGGCCACGGCCCTAATGGCCGAGCATGCCATTGGCACATGCCAACACGCATCGCTGGTAGCTTTTCCCACCAGGGCGCGACCCAAGTTGGCCATGCACGCTATTGGCACATGCCAACACGCTCGGTGGTAGCTGTTCCTACCAGGACGCGACCCAAATTGGCCACGCATGCCATTGGCACATGCCAACACGCTTCAGCTGGTAGCTTTTTCTTACCGATCCATGGCCTAATGGTAAAGCATGCCATTGGCACATGCCAACACGCATCGCTGGCAGCTTTCTTACCAGGACATAGCCCTAATGGCCATGCGTGCCATTGTCACATGCCAAACACATACGCTGATAGCCTAACTTGCAAACCGTGCAACCTACCTCCAAGGCATTCCACACACGCCATTGGCACTTGCCACACACGCCACTAGCAGCTATGGCATTGCCACTTGCACTCAACGTGCAACCCGCAACAAAGGCATTCCGCACATGCCAATGGCACATGTCACATTCGCCACTAGCAGCGCCACTTTTACTCGAAGTGCAACCAACACTCGAGACATCAACACAAACTGGGGGATGCTTTCCGGGGTCTTGGTTTGGCGGTCACATTGCAGCGTACACTACGCTCACATTAAGAAAGCGTGAATAGGAATAAAGCGGTCAAATAAATGAGGAAATAATGGTGAAAACGTTTTCACCCATAAACACCATGCGGTTACCACCTCCTCCCATTATTTCACCCTTTACTCTCTTCCTTCATGAGGCCAGTGACGTTTCAATCTCGACTTGTATAAATAGGTCTTACCTATTTCCACCGGACAACAAGTCTCGGTCGGAGAGAAAATACAACACTCTCGAAAAGGCAACTTTGCAAGCTCTCCAAAAGCTTTCATCTCTTGCAAGCTTCCTAAGATTTCACTTTCCCCGATACAAAATCGGAGACTACTCTCCCCAACTATTCTGTCTCAACAACTTTCTTTGCTTGCCTCCCAAATCAACCCTTCTCCTCCACTTTGTGACCTAAAGCAAGTACGGAACACCATTTCTTGGTTTAGGGTAGGACTTGTACGGATTGATCTCTCGAATCTATAAAGTGCTCACGTGCGGCACATTTGTTTAGGGTTTAAACCGTTTCTCACTCACCTACCGAATTTACCAAAATCGGCGGAAACGATTTTTACCCATAAACAGATGTATTATGCCTTGTTATATGGTATACTTGCATGCTATGACGTGCTTTCTGAAAGTGTTGTGCCTGGGCTGGGCCACGTGCTTATCCGTGCGCGTGTTGTGCCGCGGGTGCCTCGTGTCACGATTAGGCTAACCCGGCCTGCCCATGAAACTAACGTCTTTGCTGGAATCACAATGTCTTGGGATGGGCTGAGGTTAGATTTTAGCGTCTTTGAGCATTTGCTCGTCTTTGGCACAACCCAATTCACACCACTAGCTGGCTCCGCCACGGGAGGCACAAATGACCACTTTTCCAAATTCTTCATTCATTTTCAAACACGCATGCATCATCAGATATTTTATGGATTCCAGGCATAATACTAGCTCCTAGTCCAATTTTCCTCCAACTTTTCATCGACAGCGCAAGTTTCCGGACCAGGATTAGAAGACATTTTCTCTGAATTGCGTATTTTTCTTTCTTGTGAATAAAAACATCTTTCTGATTCTCCAGCTAAAAACACGTCTTTTGCTTGGTACGTAACTCCTCCATTTTTTGTGGATCCAAATAATAAGAGGGCCTAGACCTGGTAAGTTGTATTATAACGGGTGTGAGCCTGCGATTAAAGTCCTTTTTGTTTTGACGGATCCAGTTGACCCGTGAGGCAAATTTTTTTCTGTCCAAGTCTAACTTTAGGGTTTCAATATTTTAGGGTTTCAATATACTTGCCTTACAAGTTTTTTTATAACATATAAAGGGTAGGGTTCTTATACATGTGTATAAATAAATAGGGTTACGGTGGTAGATATAGAGCAGCAGTTTCTACCATCAAGAGTCCAGCATGCAGAGGCATGTCCGTATCTTGTCCATAGTCGGCCGGATGTTGATCTGCATAGTTGCCTGCCGCTTCGATGCCAATCTTGTTACTGTAAGTAAAACTAGTTTCTGTAACTAAAAGCAAGATTAATATTGGAAGATGCAGGCTAGATTGACATTCGAAGCGGCTGCATCCATGCAGAGCCCCTGTCCACACCAGGCAGCCATGCATGTCAAGTATGGGTTTTTGCCAATCCCTGCTAACATGCTGCTGGCTATGGCGGGATGTTGATCTGCATGGGTGCAGCCGCTTTCGATGTCAAACTTGTGACTGTAAACAGATAATCAAAGCAAGCACGCACCTAAGTTTTACCTAGCAAGATTAATATTGGAAGATGCAGGCTAGATTGACATTCGAAGCGGCTGCATCCATGCAGAGGCCCTGTCCACACCAGGCAGCCATGCATGTCAAGTATGGGTTTTTGCCAATCCCTGATAACATGCTGCTGGCTATGGCGGGATGTTGATCTGCATGGGTGCAGCCGCTTTCGATGTCAAACTTGTGACTGTAAACAGATTCTCAAAGCAAGCACGCACCTAAGTTTAACCTAGCAGATGATGTTATGAAGCCATTGGTTAACGGATGCAAGGCTAAGCAGTATTACTCCTCCTTAAAGAAACAGAATTTTACCATAACTTACAAACCAGACAAAATTGACTGTGGTAGGTTAGGCAGACCGAATCTGGTTTGGGCTTATTTTGATAATTTTGTTTGGTTTGTAAGTAATGGTACAATTCTATTTTCAACTATACACGTTTTGCTACACGACATTTTGCTTTATGAAATAGAAACAACTTTGCTTTACTTTATGTTATTCAAAAGTTTATGGAGAAAAACTTATTTTATCAATTTGCAACTGATGACATGAATATGGTGTTGATAACGACGATCGATGATGTTGTATTTCTTGATTATAATTTGTCAAATTGGAGCTAGTTTCTGGCCACATCAAGTATGACTTGCCTACCATTTTGGTTCAATTTTTAAAATGACGTGTAACTTGTGAGAGTTGGCTTCTACTTACGATGGAAACTCAATTCTTCACCATGCCGTTCGCTCATATTCAGGATATGTTTTTTAGCTGGCTGCCCCAAATCTTAAAAATGAAGAGCCTCTTTAGAAGTTTAGATGCATATCGGCTTTGTGTTCGTGAAAGTTCCGTGGAGTGTATATAAGGGGGATTTTAGTAAAATATGTACTGCTCTGCCCATTGCACGTAAACTGACTGCTCTCCCCTTCAGTGTTATATCAACAATTAAACCGGATCTTGTGCATGTGTTGCCTTATTTGAGGAAACATGGGATGAGAGTATTAAGGTTATTGCACCTGGTAGCGTGCAGCAACAGTGCACATACATCCATCTTTATATATACATGCAGCATGCATCAAATCCAAATTCCAAATGGATTAATTGTGTCATGAATCCATCCACCAGTGTGTAGAGGTTTATTCACGCAGTCATTTTCTGACGTGAATTGTTGGGACTACAGATCAACCAGACATTAGCCTCCTTTAATTTGAAGAAATTATCCATGGAAGTTCAGAATTCCAGTAGCCCCCAAGTTGGCGATCACCATTTACAGCAACAAAGCTTTCTTGGACCGCAGTCACAAAATATTAGATTTAATCTTACTAGCAAAGTCATAGATTCCAAAGTGCTTCGCATCAGAATCGTCTTTAACAAAAGAAAGAATTAGTGTTTGGGTCCTCAATTTTGGTAACCTTTAGTGTTTGGGTCCTAGGTTTGTCCGTTATAGTGTTTGGGTCGTTGTCCAAGTCAAATAACGTTTTTAGTCAAACTGTTAGTTATCATCATCGTCGTTCTTTGGGAAAAAAAAAAATCATCTATTCAATCAAAACTCAAACAACCCATTTTCAATTAAACTGTCGAAAGGATATCAATTATCCACCATATAGACTCGAACCATAGACGGGTGTTGGTTGTTAAGATGGAACGGGTGGTGGCTGTCCCGAATGATTTCTCTACTTGGAGTTTTCTCGAACAGTTGGAGGCGTATTACTGGTGTGGTGACGAAGATTATTTGTTGTTGATGTATTGCCCCTTTTATTGCCTAATTCGTCCCTGCAAATATAGATGACTCTATAAATTGGATGTCTGCTGTGTAAACTTTTGAATTTAGATTCCAAAAAAGAGATTAAAAAAAAAAAAGAAGAAATTCCTTGGTAAATTTGTTGAGTAATGTAATGTAATGTGTAGTGTAATAGGAGTGTCAACTCCACATTTAGTTAGTGTGTAGGTGTGTGGCACACATGCTTCTCTAGTCATATATTGACTAAATTAAGAAAGAGAATGTAATATGTTTTTGAGAAAATGAAATAGAAGAGATAGAGAGGAAATCTTGCATCTCCATTTCCAACCAAATCAATCAAATATATTCAATCAAATCACAACAATTGGTATCTAGGCTTAGATCTATATAGATTTGATCTTGGTGAGTAAAAAAATCAATTTCTACCCATTAAATCAAAAAAATCAGCAACATTTAAAGTTTTCAAAATCTAGATCTGAAAAGAAACCACGATTTCTTGATCAATCATCAGCAAATCAATGGCAAGTAGTAGCGCTCAAGTTTCTACATTCAACAACCTTCAATACCACTTTTTCATGGAGAAAATTATGATTTTGGGCCATCAAAATGAAGACCTTGTTCATGTCACAAGATGTGTGGGAGATTGTACAAAATGGGTATGATGAAGTTGAAGATACATCAAATCTAGAACAACCCCAAAAGGATTTACTTAAGGAGAGTAGAAGAAGAATGCAAAAGCATCCATGTACATTCAACAAGGAGTTGGAGACACTATTCTACCAAGAGTAATCCACTTTCCTATAATTGAAGCTTGGAATATCCTTCAACAAGAGTATGGAGGTAATAAGAAGGTGAGAGAATGAAATTACATTCATATAGAAGATTTTGAGAATCTAAAAATGAATGAGAATGAATGTTTGAATGAGTTTTCTTCAAAGAGTTGTTGAAATTATTTAATAATATGTTGATGTGTGGTGAAAGATGGAAGAAAGAAAGAATTTGTGAGAAGATATTGAAATTGTTTTTAAAAATTTGAACCCATTGTGGCGGTTTTAGAAGAGACTAAAGATTTCTCTACATTAAAGTCACAAGAATTATGGGCTTCTTTGAAGGTGTATGAACAAAGGTGTCGAGGCACTCGGAAAATCAATTGAAAGTGCATTTCAATCAAATTGAACTTGAACTCAAAAAATTCGGCAATGAAGCAAAATGGGTACAAGGCGATTCTTCATCTAGCTCCAATGGAAAGGGAAAATGGAAGAAAAGGAGGAGCTAACTCCAACTACACAAAAAGTGATACTTCTCAAGTACCAAGTGCAATTTTTGCAAGAAGAATGGTCATTTGGAGAAGAATTGTTGGAACAAAGGAAAGCCCCAATGTCGCAATTGCAAGAAGTATGGACATTTGGAGAAAGATTGTAGATACAAGAAGATGAAGAACAAACCGGTAGAGCGGAAGAAAAAGAAGAAAAACAAAATTTGTTTTATGCTTGTCAAAGTGCCATGGTGACTTCCAAGAGTGAAGTTTGGTTTGTAGATAGTGGTTGTACAACTCATATGTCCGGTGTGAAGAGCTTGTTTGTTGACATGGATACATCCATAAACTCTCTAGTGAAGATGGGGGATGGAAACATGGTTCAAGCTAACGGAGAGAGTACAATTTGCGTGCAAACTATCAATGGAGCGAAATACATTAGAGATGTGTTATATGTTCGGATTTGGCACAAAATTTGCTAGTGTTGGGCAACTTGTGGAGCTTGGGTATGCGGTTCATTTTGAAGATGATATTGCACCATTTATGACAAGAAGCACAACAACAAGAGACAAGTCATGAAGAGTATCAAGATGGAGAAAATATGAAGCTTTCCAATTATCTTTGAAAAGGAGAAGAATGTTGCATTGAGGATGGAAACCATTGATGAAACATGGTTATGGCATAAAAGACTTGGGCATTTGAATTTCAATAGTCTCCAGTTACTTTCCAACAAAAGAACATGGTGCAAGGACTTCTGAACATATCAACCACAAGGATGGAGTATGTGAAGGTTGTGCACTTGGAAACATCATCGCCAACCATTCCCAAAGGTGTAGCATGGAGAGCAAAAGAACTTCTTGGTTTGGTACATACCGTGTGTGTGGACCAATGAAGACACCAACTCATGGAGGTAATAGATACTTTATCTTGTTCATTGATGATTTAAGTCGTATGACTTGGGTGTACTTCATGAGGCAAAAATCCGAAGTTTTTAGCATCTTCGAAGTTTAAGAGCCTTGTTGAAAAACAAAGTGGTCACTACATCAAAGTTTTAAGAAGTGATAGAGGCAAAGAATACAACAACAAAGAGTTTGATAAATTTTGTGAAGATGAAGGCTTGGAAAGGCAACTAACCGTGGGTTATACTCCTCAACAAAATGGTGTTTCCGAGAAAAGAACAAACCGTGATGGAGATGGCGAAGTCCATGCTTCATGACAAGGGTATGCCTAAAGTGTTTTGGGAAGCGTCAACACCTCCGGCCTACTTGATGAATAGGTGTCAACAAAGCCGTATGGGATAAAACTCCTTTTGAAGCATGGAGTGGGAGAAAGCCATCGGTAAGACATCTCAAAGTTTTTGGTAGTGTGTGTTATTCTCAAATTCCAAAAGTGAAGAGGACAAAGCTTGATGAATCAAGTGAGAAGTGTATATTCATTGGGCTATAGCCTCCAATCAAAAGGTTATAGGTTGTTTAGCTTGAAGAACAACACAATGATTACAAGTCGTGATGTCTTGTTTGATGAAGGAACTTCATGGAATTGGGAAGAAGGTAAAATTGAGAAGAGAACCATTATTCTTGATGAAGAGCAAGAAAATTCAGCAACAAATGAAGTTGAAGAATGTGAAGAAAATGAGGAAGAACTACCTCAAACACCTCCAAATACAAGGCAAAGGCATCTCCAGTATGTCTCCAAGTACTAGTGCATCAACATCACCACCATCGGCACCAAAGAAGATGCATAGGTTGAGTGAAGTGTATGAAAGATGCAACTATTGTGTGGTTAGTAGGAAAATTTTGAAGAAGCATCAAAAGAGTAGGTTTGGATAAAAGCTATGGAAGAAGAAGTTTTTGTCATTGGCGAAACGATACATGGGAGAAGGTAGCAAGGCCAAGTGACAAAGAAGTTATTGAGCGTGAAATGGATCTACAAGGTGAAGTACAATGCGGATGGAATGGTTCAAAGATACAAAGCAAGGTTGGTGGCAAGGGGCTACTCACAACAACCGGTATCGACCTCTGATGAAACGTTTGCGGACCCCCTCGTCTTGACACCATTAGAGCGTGATTGCTATGGCGTCTCAAAAAGGTTGGTTACTTTATCAACTTGATGTCAAATCGGCATTTTTGAATGGAGAACTACATGAAGAAGTCTATGTAGAACAACCACAGGTTTTGTGGTGGAAGGAGAAGAAGACAAAGTATACAAGTTGAAGAAAGCTTTGTATGGTCTCAAGCAAGCACCAAGAGCTTGGTATAGTGAGATAGATGGATACTTCAAGAGGGAAAACTTCAACAAAAGCAAGAGTGAGCCTACATTATATGTGAAGACAAAAGGTACGTCTATTCTCATCGTTGCCTTGTATGTTGATGATCTTATCTTTACGGGTAATGATGCTCATATGATTGAGCAATTCAAGAGAAATGATGATGAAATATGAGATGAGTGACATGGGTTTGCTCAAGTACTTCCTTGGTATTGAAGTTCACCAAAGTGAAGATGGAGTGTTCATTTCTCAAAGCAAGTATGCCGAAAAAGGTGTTGAAGAAATTTGGTATGCTTGGTTGTAACCCCACATCTACACCACTTGTAGTGAATGAGAAACTCAAGAAGATGATGGAGGAAGGAAGGTTGATGAGACTTACTATAGAGGTCTTATTGGAAACTTGTTGTATCTTACACATACAAGACCCGACATCATGTTTGCTTCAAGTATGCTTTCTAGGTTCATGAGTTCACTAGTCATTTACATCTTGGCGCGGCAAAGAGGTTGTTAAGGTACATACAAGGAACAATGAATTTTGGAATCATGTATTCAAGAAATTTGGATGTCAAATTAGTTGGCTATTGTGATAGCGACTTGGGAGGGTGTATTGATGACATGAAGAGTACATCGGGTTATGCTTTTTCTCTTGGTTCGGGTATATTCACATGGGCATCGAAGAAGCAAGAAAGCCGTAGCTCAATCCACGGCGGAAGCGGAGTACATTTCGGCATCAATAGCTACATCTCATGTTGTATGGCTAAGAAGAATCATGGAAGACATTCAAGATAAGCAAGAAAGAAAGCACCGTAATCTTTTGTGACAACAAATGCCCATGATTGCTATGTCAAAAATTCGGTTGAGCATTGTAGAGCAAGGCACATCAAACTCAAGTACCATTTCATTCGAAGCGGTTGAAGATGGTGAGATAGAACTCAAGTATTGCAAGACGGAAGACCAATTGGCGGACATATTCACACGAGGCACTTCCCAAAGGAAAATTTCCAACATTTTCCAGTGAACTACTAGGAGTAGAAGAACATCACATTAAGGAGGAGATTGTTGAGTAATGTAATGTAATGTGTGTGTAATAGGAGTGTCAACTCCCACATTTAGTTAGTGTGTGGGTGTGTGGCACACATGCTTCTCTAGTCATATATTGACTAAATTAAGAAAAGAGAATGTAATATGTTTTTTGAGAAAATGAAATAGAAGAGATAGAGAGGAAATACTTCCCCATCTCCATTTCAACCAAAATCAATCAAATATATTCAATCAAATCACAACAAAATTTATGTCTAACTGAAATTTGTAGTGTCGACGATAATCACCTTCATATAAAGACCTCGCCTTGTTATTGGAGTCTTCAACCCAACTCTTCTTGTTGATTTAAATACATGATCCCACTCTGATATCGTCTTTAATTGCATATTCTTTAGGCAACAATATCATGTTAAATCCATGAAAAAGGTTTGAATGATCTCTCGAATTTCCTTATCCTTGTCGTTACGAACTCCAAATTGGTGGCGTTGTAACTTGGCAGGAGATGTATTGTTTCATCACTTGAAGAGAATTTATTGTATTTCGGTGTTTCTTTGAACAACCTTTAAGAAAGCAAAAATCTTGTTCTCTGGTCTCTTCATCTTCATCGGCATAAAATAGATACACATGGAAACGACATCTCTTTTTCTCCTTTCAATTTTTAACTAACGGAAGTTAACGGCAATAACGATTTGACCATTTGACTACGGGGTCACGACCCAAACACTATAATAGACAAACTTAGGACCCAAATACTAAAGGGTGCAAAATCTAGGACCCAAACACAAATTAACTCTTAACAAAAATACGGATATTAGACACCTCAATGTGGGTGATGGTGACTCACTTTGGCATTGGATGCAAAGTTGAGTCCATTTCTCGTACATATTGGAAATATGCAAAATTCTAACAAGGAATCAATCTCCGAATATTAATGTATGCATAAATTTCTAACAAGGAATCAAGACTACGAATTGTGTACGGTGGCCGCGAGGACGGGCCTTTGAGGGGGCTGGCGGGCTCAAGCCCATCCACCGACACAGCCGGTCGTGGCCTGTTGTCTCTTGTGGGGTTCAACCTAACGGGTATGGATTTTCTATCTTGGGTTTTGGGTTAGACTCATCCTTTTCTTTTAACGGATCCGGTTCATGAGTGAGCTAACAAAATTTCTCTTACGACAGTTAGGGTTTCATGTGTATAAATAAATGGGGTTTACGGAGAAGTACTTAAGCAATTTCTACCAAAATCCTTGAAGCTTCCTTCTTCGGCTCCATCTTCATCTATAATGGCTCCATATAAGAACTCTTTGGGGTTTTTTGTAGTTGTGGTAAAAGCAGTTTTAGTAGCATGATGTGAAAGCTATCACAGCTGTAGATGTCATTAAAAGTATCTGAAGACATTGACGTGCACCCATGCAAGGTTTGTCGGGATCCAGCACGCCCGGCTATATGTCGATCTGCATAGGTGCACTTGCTTCGATGTGAATCTTGTGCACATGAGTAAAAACGAACCTGCGCGGCTGACTTTATCCTGTAAAAGCCTTCGAGGTAGTTGCAGATTTGAAGAACACTCCCACAAGACAATAAGGATGGTCGAATAATTTGTATATGTGCATTTGTTGATGGCCGTTGGGTTGCGGTTTGAAGACTGTTTAGATTTGAACGCGAGGTGGGGGATATAAAAAAGGAATTGGGGATATTGATTACTTCTCCCAACCCATGTGGTGTGTTTAAGGGGTGATTTTTGGGTATGAAAAATACTAAAATACCCTTTGGTTAATTAAAAAACATTGTAAAAGACAATACTACCATTTATACTAAAAGCAAAAATCAAAGGCCAAATTATATCCCCATTATCCCCCAAATCAATTTGACAACATCTGCTGTTGGGATTGATTACAAATTATTTTTTTCATCTGTTCTTCGTAATTAATGGTATCCGAATCAAAAAATTTCTTATGGTTAACCAACCCGTCATAAACAATGCCTCACGAAAAAGGCAATGCCCGATCGAACTCAGCATCGCCGTTGCTCAACAAAAACAGGCGAAAGAATTTCTAAGATTGCTCGAGAAGCAAGGAACGGCGAAGCAACATTGGACAATCAACTATTTCACTAAATGTAACCACGCAGGAAGGTAAGTGATTTTAAACTACTTTGTAGGTATTTTGTCGATCTATAGCAATGGGTTTAGGTTAGAATGCGAACCTAACAAATGAGTTAATTTGAAAAGTACGGCATTGAATTTTGTATGAATATCTGATGCCCGGTTTATGGGTTCCGGCATTCAATCTAGGATGAATACAATGCCGGTTTCCAACCCCAGATTAACCAGAAACTGAATTCCTTTCCCTCTTGTTCTTCTCTTCTTCCCCATTTCAGCATCGTCTTTATCGATTAATCGTCGATTCATAAAATTTTCATCGTCGATTAATCAATGGAAATAAGAATGGTTCTTGACAAACCAAAGACTTCAAGGAGAAGGTCCTGATTGGGACATCTAGCAAATCAGCCGAAGTGATTTTGATTCGCAAAGAAGTGGAAAACCAAGTGAAGCCATAATCCAAAGATAATGGCGCTTACGAGAAGCTGATTCTGCCATGGGACCAATTCAGTGGTATTTTGCAAGCAAACCCATTATTTTTAATTTGATTTTGTTTAGTTTAATTGAATAGAAATCATCAAAATAGGGCTCAAATGGAAGTTACAGTGCATAGTTCGGTTAGGTCGAGTTTCTAAAAAACCCAATTTTGTTAACCGAACTTCCTGAAAAGAAGAACACAAAGAACAGTTCGGTTATCTAGTTATCAAATCTAGGTCACCGAACTGCCAGTTCAGTTAGATTGCAAAGAAGCGTAAAAAAATTTTCTAACCGAACTTCAACTTTTTTACAACAATTTGTTTTTTCACATGACCGAACTCCGCTATTTTTCACCGCACCAGTTTTTATGTGTAACTCAATCATGCTATTGTGTTCGGTTTGTTCGCATAAAAATCTAAAACTATTCGATGGCAGGAACTTTACTCTAAAAATGTAAATGAACTCTTGACAAAAAATCTTGACAAACCGAACTCTTCGATGGTTGCAAACATGTTGAGTTCGGTTTGTTCGCAAAATCTTGACAAACCGAACTCTTCATTAACATTTACCAGCGTTGAGTTGGTTTGTTCTCAAAAACTTTTGGTAACCGAACTATACTATGGTCCCAAAAATTAGAGTTGGCCTATTTTTCGTGAACTTTTGCTATTAACCAAACCTTACGGCGAGAACCCTTATGTTGCATCGATTTAGTGAATCATTTAGCGTTTAAGCTAATATCTTTTGTTTTCTTGATTAGTGAAAGAGGCAAAAATCAAACAAACCTTTACTGGAAGATCTTAGAACTCCCCCCTCGAGGCAAAGTACATTGTGATGTCGGCCACCGTGGAACCAAAAATGCTAAGTATAGAAAGTGGGTCATTACCGGATGTTGTCATCCAAGATGGTGTTAATAAAGATAATGTTGAGAACGTAATCCAACAAGTTAATGAAGAGATCGTGGAAGCGATGGGCAATGAAGAACAACATCAAGGTGGAGAAGGTGAACCAGCTGAAAGAGGAGGAAATGAGGGTGCCAATGATGGTGAACCAGCCAAGGAGGAAGAAATGAGGGTGCCAATAATGGTGAAACCATGTGAGGAAGAGGAAATGAGATGACAATGATGATGGTGAACCAAATGAGGGTGACAAAGATGAGGAAGATGGAGATAAGGATGATGTTTGAAATCAGGAGGAGGTTGGATGAAGAGGAAGTCGAAGAGGAAGAGGCACAAGTAGAAATAGTGCAAAAGAAACCTAGAAAGGACGCCTAAAAGGCCTTGTGCTAGAATATTCTTACATTCCCGATGACAATTTGTGTTTGCCTCAAAAGAATCCAACTTATGGTACTCCACGAGATAGAGGGAGGTATTGATGGGCTGAAAAACTCATGGGCTTCCAAGATCTTTTTGACAAAGGTATGGTTCAATCTTAACTATCAAGATTTCTCGGTCATCTTATTATATTTAGACATATATTGTTCTTTTCTATATATTAGTATATAAGATATGATGTTGCTTTTGTAGGGATCATAATAATGTCCATTCGTGTTTAAACGTCAAAAGAACAAGATATGGAATATAGAAAATGAGTGTGATGGGAGGTCCAGCATGTATTTGACCTATGTACTATGGAACGGGATACAACATGCGGACTCAAAAATTTTATCATCTGGCCATCACTATCGCATTTTGCCGAGAGTCTTATCCGAGACGGATACCTTTCACTCCCTTTTGGTGAGATGGCATTACTCCCAGGATGATTGTTTTAGAATCACAGACCCTACAATTAGAAGAACAGTGTTCGAGATGGATACGATCCCTGGATGAGTTATGAACTTCTTGAAAAGCTAGTTTGTAGGTGCTCCAGGATGGAACGATAAAAGGCACAATGTGAAGTTTACAGAGCTAACAAAAGCCTAAGGAAGGTGATGAGTATAATGAGTTTGAGGCGGTAGCATGTACAAGAAGAAGTTGAAAAAGATCAAGCTCAAAACCATGTTTGATGAGTTTTCAGGGACCAAAGAATTGGTTGCTCGAGGAAAGTTGGTGATGACGAGAGGAAGATTAAGCGCCCATGACCGCTTTGTATTTGTTATATCAACTGGAACCATTTTCTCTTCCCTTTGACACTTCGAATCCACGTGGTAAATGCTCATTACCTCCGGCTAACATTGGACCCCGATGAGGTGAACAACTACGTTGGGGCATTGATGTTCTTTCATTCTTTCAAGAGGAACTCGGAAAAGCTTTGAGGCTTAAGAGTCTATATTTTGGAGGCTTACACCCTTGTCCGTACCCAGTTAAATTATCGTTTGTGTTTCCAATATATAAGTGAATGAATGTGTATTGTTACTAATCATATTGCGAATGTATTATTTGTTGCCTCTTCTTATAGGTTTGGGTGTACGACCACTTCCCTAACTAAAATTGTCTCATGCTCCCACTCCTTGGCCTTATGGAAGCCTAGGAGTGGTAAATATGAACTTTTGAACTCACGGGAAAAGAATAAGAAAAAGGTGTTGGAGTTGAGGAGAAATTGGATAAGTTACAGTGTGGAAGATGTGGTTTTCCATCCTTACACCATTTCCATGGATGAAGAGGCGAGGAGGATGTTGAGGTTATTGATTTCTCAAATTGCGTATAATGGACCGTTGTTTCATCCTGGAGGTTGTACAATGTATAATCCTCAAGAGTATTAAGACAAGTTCTTGTGTCCAAGTGTCCCACAGTGGAAAACTTCAACTTCAAGGTGAAAAACATGGAACTAAGAACACCGAGATGAATTTCACCCCAAAATACGATCCTGCTCCATCAGTGGACCACTGGAAGAACTTTGGGGATTATCTTATTCCAGTTGCAGAGTTACAAGATTCGTTTGATAAGACAATACTACCGACGAGGATATATGGAATGCAGTATGAACATTTTTCTCAACCTCTGTAATAAACACCATCCCCTGAGCCACGTCTTTGAAAACAAAAGGAAGGCGGTGGAGAAAGAGGCTAAGAAAATTATGAAGCATACCCCTTTGTGTGGTGATGAGGCCTTGATCTTGTGGAATTCGGCGGTAAGAAATTTACTTTTATTTTTTGTTTTTCAAAATGTTATAAGTATTGAAAAATAATAGTTACTTATGTTTTTGATGAGAATAGGTGAAGGCAAGTGGTAAATTGTTGAAGAAATGATGGCAAAATCGGAGTGGGAGAGCCGATGGATATACAAGAACAAAAACAGACCTCTACAACCAAATAACTAATGTTTTTAATCCCAACCTTGTCGATACAAGCCAAAGTTGATCCAAGCCGGACCATGCCGTTGAAGAGGAGTCACAAGAAGGGGAAGGTTCAAGTCGGATGGTTGAACAACAAAAAGCGGTGGATATGACACTCCTGAGTGACGAAGGATGACCTAAAAGCTCCAAACGCAAGAAGTAGAAAAGTTTAAGTAGGGTCGTGGTAAATGAGTGATTGCAACAATTATTACTTTGGTTTCTTATTTGGAAGACTTTAATTGCGGATTTGGTAGTTTGGTTCCTTATATTTGGAATACTTTTTTATGGCGGATTTGGTAGTTGTTTCCTTATGACCTGGTGCTTCCAACATTTAGTGATGTGGATTAGTAAATAAATTTAATAATTTGGTTTTAATTTGTGTTCTAAGGATTACTTTGGCTATTGATTTTTTAAGTATTTCATTACATTCAAATTTTTAATAAACAATTAGGTAGTTCAGGTTAAGAGACTAAATCTCGTAAACAATCGAATCTATTCTGATGATTTTACAATGTTTAAAATAACCTTAGAACTCCAACATCGGTTACTGCATAAAAGGCAATCTAATAGAACTACTAACAAGAAAATTTCAAAGTTACGGTTAAAACTAATGTTGGATTTTTGGTATTATTTTGCTAGTGCTTGAACTCCAATGTTGATTACACCATAAAAGGTGATATAATCAAACTCATAATAAGAAAATTTAAAGTTACAATGTAATGTTCGGTTAAGCACTGTATTATTTTTGCGAGTAACCAAACTCCAATGTTCAAGTTACCGGTAGAAAAGGCAATAAACAAGACTCATAACAAGAAAATTTCAAAGTTACGGTGTAATGTTCCCGGTTACACAATATTTTGCAATCAACTCCAATGTTCGGTTACCGAGAAAGGCAATATAACCGAACTCATAACAAGAAAATTTCAAAAGTTACGGTGTAATGTTCGGTTACATTAAAAGGCACCCAACTTGAACTCATAACAATAAAATTTCAAAAGTTATAGTGTAATGTTCTGATACTCAAATTATTTTGAATGGCAAGACTTAGGGTGAAGGATTATTTTGTGGCAGCAAAGTTATAGTGTAATGTGGAATTTATGGCTTTATTTCGTATTGTAGGCGGTATCGACTTAGGGTGAAGGATTCTCAAATCATTTTAACATCAAAAACGAATAGCGAAGATGGAAGAGAAAGGATTTCAAATATAAATATCATTTCCGCCTCCTTAAAGACTTTTTCATAACGCTACTTGGATATTAAATGTTATGTAGCTTTAGTTTTAGTTCGGCAATGTCCTCTAATTTCATTTCCTAACAAGACTTAAGTCTTGATGTCTCAACGTTGTTCAGCGATGTCATGTAATTAAGTTCCTAAAAAGTTCCAAAAATAACAGTCTCGTCTCTTATTCTTATGAAAATGTCCAAAGCATAACCCAAAAATAAGACCTAATTTGGTGGTCCAAAAGTTCGGTTGGTTTGCTGATTTTGCAATCTAACCGAACATTACACTGTAACTTTTGAAATTTGATGGTTTGCATTGTTCGATTATCTATGATTCTGAGAACCAACAAACCTTTGAGTTCGGTATTCTCGTGCATTTGTTATGTAACTGAACTATGTATTTTGAAATTTGAATGACACTAATTTCAAATGTAACTATTTTATGTAGAATTATACACCTTCGATGGTATAAATATGTGTCTCATAGTTAACATTTGTCTCAAAATCTTCTAAAAATGGCAACCCTACTCCTAAATTTACTCAAGATGAAGATATATCTCTTTGAAACTACATACTATCTTATCCAAAGAGGGTGAAAGAACGAAGAATGAATGGTATTATGAGTCAAAGTTATTGGGGAAAAATTCATGAGAAATTCTCGCTCAAACACAACAAACCCTCATAACTTAGTGATCAAATAGCCTTGTTCATTCGATTAGACAAGATTAGAGCTAGAGTTGTGGAATTTATGGCTTTATTTCGTGTTGTAAGGCGGTATCGACTTAGGGGTGAAGGATTCTCAAAATCATTTTAACATCAAAAAACGAATGGCGAAGATGGAAGAGAAAGGATTTCAAATATAAAGGCCATTTCCGCCTCCTTAAAGGCTTGTTCATAACGCCAACGGATATTAAAATGTTATGTAGCTTTAGTTTTAGTTCCAGCAATGTCCTCCTAATTTCATTTTCCTAACTTGAACTTAAGTCTTGATGTCTCACTGTTAAGGCGATGTCATGTAATTAAGTTCCTAAAAAGTTCCAAAATAACAGTCTCGTCTCTTATTCTTATGAAAATGTCCAAAGCATAACCCAAAAATAAGACCTAATTCCAAAAAAATAATCTTTGATTCTTATGTTGATGTTCAAAGCATACTTAGTTTAATTAATGGTACATTTAATCATCCACAAGGGAAATTGCACCTAAGTAGCACTGATTTTCGATTAAAGTTTTCCACATCTCCATGTTATGCTCGTACTTAATGCACCATCCCAACATTGTGTCAGGGGTTAAATCCATGCCAATAAGAGTTTCCACACATCGGAGGAAGTGGACAATCGTCTTCTAACCGGAGGCCTATAAAATGGTTGTTGTTGACAAGCGCAATCACCACTCTCCTACGTTTAAGTTGCTCGACACATATTTTTGAGCAATAGTAAACCACGCAATTGAATGCTTCAGCGATTAAGTGCACACATATCGGCATGCCCATCCCATGATCCCTTGTGATTGGATCCCCCCGTGGACGCCTTTGATACCTAACAAACTGCACATTGAGACTAGCATCCCTATCGGACAACATTCGCTTGTAAAATTCCCGGTTGTCCTTTAGCTTCATCAACATCCTTTGCGGACATAAGTGATTTGATTATCAATATACAACTTTGCCCCTTCAAAATAAAAGGCCCTAGTTGTTGTACGACAACGTGGAATCCGCAATTTCCATCCGGAGGAACGGCATCGGTGGATATGACGTACTTTCTAATATATATATGGAGGTAGCTCTTCCAAGTACCTTCTATCAACAAAAGTTGATGTATCATCAATTGGTCGACTTCTTTCTTGGATCGACATATTGAGCCTTAAGCTTCACGTGTCGTTGAATTGGTTGGCTAGGTTCCGATGGAGTATGTGGGGTTGGTTGCAGCGTAACATCGGTCCCTTTTTCTTCATATCCCGTTCAATTGTTTCGCCCTTTTCCACAATATTCCTAGACCTTTTCTTATAATCTTCTTGATACTTCGCCGCGGTATGCTCATGCCCACAAGGGTCTCTAGTAAAAAGGGTCATTTCACTTTTCCTCTTAGCCAATACCTTTTGCATATTCTCTTACTTGTTTTTTTGTTTCTTTGGTGATTGTCCTACCTTTGCCCCTTGCCTTTTTTTGTTCGTGCACATTCTCCGAAGTGTGTGGATAAACAATTGGCCGCATGTCATCCCAAAAGATTTGCTTTTCGAGTATGTTCATGTTCCGGTACATCTCGATAACGATTCTTCCCATCTCATTGTCACCAAACTCTTCTCCACATCGCCCTTTGGAGGAGGACAAAACTTAATTATTGCCAATATGGATCTATATCGCTTAGGGGATTATTCCATGTTCATACTTAACTATCATATGGCGACAAGGAGTCCCATAGACTTCATCATGTTGCAAACACACACCTCGTCCGTCTTGGTTCCCCGTATGTCAATCAAATTCACCTCTACCATTAACCTCTTAATACAAGCACGTGAAACATTATAATGGAGTCCCTTGAACAACCTGTACGCCATATTCTTGATGTTACCACCTTTGTCTACAATCTTTTGTACTTTATGATGCGGCTTTTTTGGAACTTTCCTTTAATTCTATCAATCTCCCGGTTGAAGTAATTCTCCATTGCGTTAAACACAATCACAAAATTATCGACACATCCAAAGATTTTTCTTCACCGGTGGTGAGCCGATTCTACCAAACTTGCTTGATTCCCAAAGTGTTTATGGTGGTTGGTAAATGCTTAAACGCGTTCTTTGTGCGGTTCCAACCATTGCTTAACCACATACGTTACAATATCCTCGGGATATTCGGGCTGACCAATGTTCGATAAATGCCGCAAGATTTAGATTATACTCTTCTTCAGTGAGAGACCAAGTCAATGACTCCCATTCACTCAGAAAGCAACCCATTTAGCGTGATTTATAGTGTATTGTATATCGAATTCCTCTTTTGCATCCGCTTGTTCATCTTCCTAGCTTACTAATCTCTTCAAATGCTTTCCTCTTTGGTGGACAAATTTGAGGCTTGCACTATTCATCACATTACACCATATATGGAACGTACAAAGCATATTATGTGCTAATTGGAAGACTCTCTCTATTGCGTTCATTAATGCTACATCGTTGTCCGTCACTATAACCGCGGGTATATCATCATCTCGGTATATGACCTTCACTTGTTGTAGCACCTAAGTGTAACGGTTCTTTCTCATCTTCTAGAAAACAAAAAGCAACGGTAAAGGTGACTTAAGTGATCGACCAACAATCTTCAACAATGGCATCTCGTATTTGTTAGTCTTGGTAAGTGCAATCCATTATAAGAACTTGATAGAAGGATTGAGCCAATTGAACACTCTTCGGATCGCAATGAAGAGATGCGTTATTTCATCTTCCGTACCTACCTTCTTTTGAACCCCTTTCTCTTTAGCGCAAAAAAACAATTGTTGCATCACTTGTCTATCCTTCCATTCATTCCTTTTAATTGTCTCAATTGCATTGTAAATGGTCGTCAAAGATGATACATTATCCTTGTTATCATCCTTTAGTAAGCGAAGCATGTTAAGTGGTGAAATTCCTATTCTCCTAAATTTAGCTATTTTCTCCATTTGTTGAGGAGTGAGCCTTGCGGCCATTGAATTTCCTTCAAGATCATCCGGACGAGGGTGGTTATGATGACCTACCACCTTATCCAAAGATAGAACCCATCCATTCTTTTTTTTTTGCACTTACTAAATACTAAAGCTGAACGGACATTTAATTTTCTTTGAGTATGACGTGTTCTTCCTCGTCGTCTTTTCTTTATACACATAACCCTTCTTCTTGTGACTAACATCCGGATCTCCACTTCTCTGACAAAACATTTCAAAACGAGTTTTGCTTTCTTTCCATTCAAAACTAATACGCACATGGCTTTCTTTGCATGGTCTCTAGCCCAATTCTTCGCATCAATAGTTTCATCAAAAACCAAATCATTGACATAGTGATTAGATGAATCTTCAAATAGCATGCCAAATCGGAGAAGGTTGATTATCCATGGGTATAGAGTTGACATTCAATCTACAAGAAATGGAACAACATCAATTGCAATCGAGAAATAAGTTAGGTTACATGATAATTTTATCGGGAAACCAACTCAAAGTTCCCATTTGTCAAGCAAGTTGACAACTAACCGAACTTTCGATATACTAAATCAAAATTTTATTGTCAGACAAGTTGGTTAGATAGTGGGTTGGTATGAAGTTTGCGAACCAATCGATCTTATGGACCCTAAAGTTCTTACATGATAATTTTATCGGGATAACCAACTCGGATTCGATTTGTCAAGCAAGTTGACAACTAACAAACTTACGTACACTAAATCAAATTTTTTATTGTACGTGCGTTAGGTTAGATAGTGGGTTGATATGAAGTTTATGACCAATCCGAACTTTATACACTAATGTGAAATCTTATTTTACATAAGTTGGCTACCTACCTAGGTTGCAAACTAACCGAACTTATAGACCCTAAAGTTCGGTTACATTTACTGAACCGAACATAACACTGTAATCCTATTTACGAGTTCTAACATGTCCGTTGCTTAGAACTTCAAAAAACCTCCATTAATGGAGAGTTCGGTAACTCTGCGTGTTTAGAAAAAGTAACGAACTACACTTTCGGATAAGTTCGGTTACATGTTCTTCACACAAAGGTCCAACAAGCCCAAATCTACTCTAAAAATTCACATTTTTTGAAAATTTGGACCAATTCAACCAACATTATCTAAGTTTAGAGCATACAGGTACCCAAATAGTCTTCCTCCGGTTGTGGTTGGTAAAATCCATCGTTTTCACCATCTTGATATTGGTTTTGGGGAAGAATACATTCACCATCTAAGAAATAATCCATATCCAGGATCATTGTGAAGATTGACATATACTCTAGGAGAGGAAGGAGATGAAGATTCAGATGAGCTATCATCAATTGAATCATCACTTGAATAGTCTAGATTAGTGAACTCAAAAAAAGTTTTATTTTCCATGTTTCTGTTCTTCATCTTCTCTAACTTTTCTCTCTCCATCATTCTACTTCTTTTTTGGGCAATCTGATTTTTTAATCTCAAATCTTTATTCAAAATCATTTCACTAATCACACTAACTATTATTAACACTAACTAATCATTACCCAAAATTAATCAGGAGTGTAATTTAGGCATTAGTATAAATATCTAGATAAGGAGTGACCTAGATTTACTTCTAATGTCTTACCCAAAATAAAACCATGGCCCCCCCCAAAAAAACCATGGTCCCCAAAAAACGATTCCTTTATAAGAGAACCATCGTTAGGGGCATACCCAAAAATTTTGGGGCATATAAATAAGACAAAACTTGGATGCTAAATAGTGTTTATGTAGTGCCCCTTATCCAACCACTTTTCATAATGGCAAAAATGCCCTTACCATTTATATTTTTAAATTAAAATTTAAAAAATAAAAAATATTTTTTTAATTGTTTTTTTAATTTTAATTTCTACTCCCTCCGTCCATTTTTAAGAGTCTGCTTTGACTTTGTCAAGATATTAAGAAAATCCTATAAAATGTCATGACTATCCCTTGACTAGCCTATATTTAATATTAGGTTATTACAAAAATTAAAAATTATTAGTGTTAAAAATTCTAATTTGGATAGTATTATTATTTTAGGAAATATTGTAAAGAAATAAAAGCAAACTTATACTCCAAAATTTAAGATTTTTTTTATTTCCTCCATTTGATTTGGTTTCTCGCACTAAAACTTTGGAGCCTTTGGAATTTTTATTTGAGAGGGAAGAAAATTGAAATTGTAGATTATTTCCTCTATAGATATACTCTACCATGAATTTGATATTTTGTCATAAATTTTTCTGATTCTTTGCCATGTATATAGCCATGTTAACCCGTACCCATAATCATACATATCATCAACATAAATAAGGAAAAAATCCATTCAATATAATTTCCATTCCTTTTTAAAAATGATTTCATAACTATAAAAAAGAAAGGGTATATTTGATAGTTTAAGGGAAAAGTATGTCTATAAACAGAGCGGACATGGACAGACCAAAGTAGAAATTAGGACAGATAAAAATGGACAGAGGGAGTAACTGTTAAGAAAAATATTTTTTTTTGTTAATTTTTTTTTATTTACGAACATAAGTTCGAATGACAAGTGATATGCCGAACCTAAGTTTTTTCAAAACATACGTACGTTCTACCGATAATATGTCACCAACTTGTGTTTTGGGTGGAAACATAGCTAGGTTCGAAGGAACAAGTTTATCGGTACCAACTTAACTGCAACTAAGTGTAACTTACGTTAAGCGGTTCGATAAAAAAATAGGACATCGGAACTTAGTATTGTTCTTCATAAAGTGAAGTTCGGCTAACATTTTCGTGTTTAATTATCAGCCGAACTGTTCATCAACACTTTCAGGATGAAGAAAAGTGAGAAAATCGGCTGATAATTTAATTTTTTATTGTTAGCCGAACTATGTAAGTGTCGTAAAAAAAATTCCTTACAAAAAAAATTCAAAAATTCAAAAAATTATTAATAAAAAAAAGTAGGAATTACCTATAGGTACTATTATAGTGGTATTAGTTAGTGGCAGGTCCACCCACTAAAGCCCAGTAACCGTAGGTCCATAATTAAAATAAAAAAGGAAAATGGACCCAATTTTTAAGCTGAGGTCCTGACACGTGCGGGACACATGAGACATATTATTATAATTCCTAAAAAACCCTCCACTATATAAAACTGGATAATAATGTTCATTTCTTTTTCATTCTCTCTTTATGTTTTCGAGAGAAGAGTCGTTGAAGAGGAGTCTGCGAGTACAAGCATTGCAAGTTCCGGAGGTCGGGGTTTTATTTGTCTCTATTATAATTGAAGAATAAAGTTGTTGTGCTACTAAGAGCTTTTGATGTTGCAGTGAAGGAGTTGTTTGCCGTTGCAAGTGAAGAGGAATTTGTGGAGTTTATGATGGGCGGTAGAGATGTCTCTGTGAGGATGGGCTTGAGCAATTGATCGATTCATGATTCGAACTCATATTTTGTAATCGGTAGGTGGATTTTTTGTCTTACGATCTTGATGCTTGATTCGTTAATTTTTTTATTTCGATTTTGATAAAAATACTTTAGATCTAGATAGATAATCATGTTTGATGTTCATTTCATTAGTAGATCTGATATTTTAATTCCATTTTATTGGTCTTTGATTTGTTTTTAGTTTTATTTTGTATATTAATCATCAGTACGTATATGATGTACTGGTGCTTTTGATTTAAAATAGTTCAGATCTAGTTATAAAATCACGTTTTATGTTAATTTTGTTAGTAGATCTGATATTTTAGTTTCATTTTGTTGGCTTTTGGTTTGGTTTGGCTTGCTTTTGTGTATTAACCATCAAAGACGTATATGACGTCTTTGTTTTTAATGTTTACTATGCATCTATAGGTTTGGTTTTCAGTTTGCATCTATAGATTCATATGTTATTATCCATAAGTACATATGTCACATCTGATAGGAAGTGCTCTTTTGTTGTGTTTGGTTCACGGTTTGTCACATTTTTAGTCTTATCCGTCGGTCGCATTATGAGAAATACTTTGTAATATGTCTTTCGATTCTCTTATTTTCATAGATCCGTCACTTATTCTTGTCATCTTGCAGTTGATTTGTAGTTCATGAATCTTCGAGATATATGTCATTGTCGTCTTCTGTTTTCTTTTGTGTGTTGCTATGAATCTATAGGTTTTCTCTTTTTTTTGGTTTGATCCATGAGTACACATATGGAATACCCAAGTATGGGCTTTGATTCAGGATTCATCACTTCTTGACATGCAAACCGGGTTTTTAGTTTATGAATCAGCAGATGCGTATATGTCATATCGATAAAAACTTCTTTGATTATGTTTTATTCATAGTTTTGCCACTTTATTTTGGTTTGATCCATGAGTACGTATGCGAAATACTGAAATAGATGCTAGTTTTGTTGTTGTGTTTTAATATTGTTATATTTTGGTCACATTTATAGGTTCAATATGTCCAACGGATACATACTCTATATGTAAGCAGTGACTGAGATATATACTTAGATTTGTAGCGGTGTGTGATGATATGTACTTTCGAGTTTGTAAGCAGTGTGGCAGATATGTACTCAAATTTGTAAACAGATGTGGCGATATGTACTCAATTTGTAACCGAGTGTGTGAAGATATGTACTCAAAATTATGGTCCTTTATATGTTTTAATTAAATTTGGAGAAACCGTAATAAGATGGTGGAGTTCACACGGAGTGGTCTTTGGGGTAATGTGGTCATTTTGCTTGTTTCAAATAATTATGGACCTAGTGATAAGTCTAAAATCCGGTTGGACCCTAGTATAACTAACTTAATGGGCTTTGGACCAACCAACAAATTTTCCTAAAAAAAACCTAAAAAAAAATAATATTAGAATTTAATTAATCAAGGGTATCTAAGTAACTTAACCACTCATTAGACACCCCTTTTCACCCCACACTAGTTAGGGTCATCCATAAGTATGCCCCAAATGATGGTTCTTATAAGAACCCTCTTAATTTTTGCCTTGGTGCGGTCCAATAACTTCCAGCAAATGTAGAGTTTTGTCCCGCGAACCAATGAAACATTTTCCAATACGACTCCTCTGCGCCTCGTCTCTTCTAGAATCTTCTTAGTTTAATATTTATCATTTTGGATTTCTCCGAATGTATCAACGGCGGTATGTTCTGTATTCCGTCGAATAGTTGCAGCCGCCATAACTCTTTCTTTTTAGCCAAATGGATTTTCTTGACAGTCCCCTTTTCTTCTTCTAGTGCTTTGCTCTTTCTCATCTTTGCTTTAACAGAAACCTCTGTCAGCATTTGTTTTCTCTATTAGAAGTTTCTGGATTCACAATGCTAATCTATCTTCATCACCTATCTCTCTTGCATGTTAACTGACGATTGTGATGACTTTTCCCTCTTCTTATGTGATCGATCCTTTTATGACCTTTTTTAATGTGATTGGTCCCTTCATGACCCTCCTTAAATCGGAAAAATTATCTCCGCCTTCTTCTATTTCTTTAAATAGTTCACAAGTGCTTGAACAAACACCACTTCCTTGATTAATTGTTCCCAACCTGCACTTCTCTATCTGAACTTAATCTTCTCTTTGTCTTCGTCTTGTATATATGACAGCGAACTGTCTCTTCTATCAACAAACTATAATCACCAAGGTAATTACTTGTACCTTCTTTTGTCTTCAATGTTGTTATCTACACTTCCCATTTCCAAGCCAATATCACAGGAAGTAATTAACTCCATTGGCAAATTAGTGCCTCATCGAATGCTTGACGTCAGGTCCTCTCTGTTTCCTTGTGCTCCACTTTTCATCTTTACATATTATGTTTCCATTTGTTCCATCGCCTTATTTTCAGATAAATTTGCAGATGTGTATTGTCTCCATGTTAAAATAATCCGTTGCAGCTAATAAGTATTTGGCACCTTTGGGTACAGCGAGAAATGAACTTCACCGAGCTTGGTTGTTCCTGTTCTGGGTTTGTGCTTCTCGTTCTCCTGAATATTTGATTTTTTTAGAATCGAACTGCAAAGCTACTGCTTCTTCTCATTTGCTGATTTCGTAAGTTGTAGCTAACAAGTATCTGACCCCCCCGGGTGCAGCAAGAAATGGATCAACAATATCTAACTTCAATTGCAGAACTGCCACAGGTTCATGATTGGATGTAACACATTTACCGATCTCTTTATTAGAGGGCCATGTAGCTGACACACCATGCATTTCTTTGCGCCTTGATTCACATCATTCTGCACATAAGGCCCGAAGTATCCTTTAGATAAAAGTCTATATGATAGATCCTGCCTCCAGAATGGCTCTTACAACATCCTTTATGTGGCTCCACAAGCAATTGCTTTCATATCTCTCGAAACACACAGTGCAGGTGCGTCTCGACGCCCTTGTGTCTACGAATAATGAATGTACGACAATTTCTGGTCTACAGGCTGACTGAATCTAGCTTGTTGTGATATATTTCCTTTCTTTCGCTCCAGCTCCTTTACCAAAGGCTTTGCGTTTGCTCCTTTGGCTCCAACTTTTATTATAATATTTTCTTCTTATTCTTGAAGTACTTTTTATCGAAACACTTTGTCTTTATCTTTATTAGAAAAACTTTGCAAGTATTTCCTCCCCTGGCGTGGTCTTTCCTTCAACCCTAGCCGCCCCCATAACTTGCAATGATATTGGAAATGATGTCTCTTATTTTTCCGACCAATTTGATGATGTAGTCAATTGCAGCTAGCAGGGGTACGTAGGCGCCCAGGTGCTGCGGGAAATGGACCTACAATGTCCAATCCCATCCCCATTTGCTGTAAAGAAATATGGAGACAAGGTTGTTTTCTCTCACAACTGTGTAGAGAATCAATTCATTGATAAGTGTATATATACTCGGTTACAATCACAGTAAGTAACAAAGATAAGAATAGAGTAACAAATACAACAGAACACTAAAACTAATATAGCTAGAAAATAGGTAGACTGAGATTATGTACAACAAACAGTTGGCTAAACAGTTAGTCATATGACCTGACTAACTGGACAATTCTAATACCCCCCTCAAGTTGGAGTGGTAGAGCCTGAACGAACGCCCAACTTGCGAACCAAACGGCCAAATTGACGATATCCTAAAGGCTTTGTGAAAACATATGCAAGCTAATCAAAAGATGGAAGATACTTTGGTAAAAATCAAGCCATTGATCAATTTCTCACGAACAAAATAACAATCAATTTCAATATGTTTGGTTCGTTTAGTGAAATACTGATTCGGAGCAATATGAATTGTTGCTTGACTATCACATGAAATAGTGATAGGGAGAGGACATGGAATGTGCATGTCGGAAAAGATATCGTAACCATTGAAGCTCAAACATTAAGTTAGCCAATGCACGATACTCAAACAAGAAGAACGAGCAAGCTTGTTGGTTGCTTCTTTGATTACCAAGAAATAGGACTGGATCCTATTGTGACTAAATACCATATAGTAGAACATCTAGTGATAGGACATCCTGCCCAGTCTGAATCTGTGTATCCATGTAGAGAATGATTACTGGATGAAGACAAAAAAATTCCATGTCCAATGGTACCTTTAAGATAGCGCAAGACACGATAAGCAGCATCAAGATGAGCAGTATGCGGATGCTGCATGAATTGACTCAAATAATTTATTGCATACGTAATATCCGGACGAGTGACAAAGTGGAGATATAAGAGAGACGCCAATTAGACGGCGATAAGAGCTGGAATCGAGATAAAGGCTTACCATCGATAGGTAGTAATTTAAGATGCGTATCCATCGGAATAGAAGAAACACGAGCACCTGTGAGTCCAGAATACTTAAGAATGTCAAGGGTATATTTTCGTTGACACAAAAAAAAAAACCTTTAGATGATTGGGAAACTTCAATGCCTAAGAAATATTGAAGGCGACCAAGATCTTTAATCGAAAAATGAGAAGCAAGGCGTGCTTTAAGGGAGTTAACAAAATCATCATCTCATGCCAAGATCACGATGATATCATCAACATAGAAAAGAACAAAAATAGATGTTGTTCCTTGATGATATGTGAAGAGTGAATTATCACATAGAGATTTATGAAATCCTTCCGTTAGTAAAGCAGAGGAAAGTTTAGCAAACCATTGATTGTAGAGGCTTGCTTAAGACCATAAATGGATTTCTTAAGTTTAAAACTTTAGATTCACCTTTTGAGTGCCAGGACACGGAGGGATTTTCATGTATATTTCTTCATCTAGATCGCTTTGAAGAATGCATTATTGACATCTAATTGATAAAGAGACCAATCTTTAATTGCGTGATAGACAACAAAAATATAGAAACGATCACCGGTTTAACTGGCAAAAAGTGTCGTAGAGTAGTCTATGCCTTCTGTTGAGTGTATCCCTTTGCCACGGCAGGAGCCTTGTATCGTTCCAGATACCATCGGAATTAAATTTGATTTTAAACACCCATTTGCATCCAATGTCGTTTTTCACAGTTAACAAATCAATAGTAATCCAAGTATTATTAGCTTCGAGAGCCATTATCTCTTTTGTCATGGCTGCACGCCATTTAGGGCATTGAGTATCTTGTGAATAAGATTTGGGTTCCTCAGATAAGATGACCCCAGCAAGAAAAGATTTATGAGATGGTGAAAAACCATCGAATGATAAATAATTAGTCATAGGATGAGCTGAACTGGATTTACATTTAGTAGCAAAACAATGATAGTCTTTTAAGTAAGCTAGTGGTTCGAATCCTAGAAGGATGAGAATCGGTAAATGAGGGTACGGTTTGTATACGCAACTGATTCAATGGAAGGAATTGCGAGGTGCAAGTGCGAATACGGGTGTAATTGCCGATTGCAAGGTGCGAATGCGTTGCGGGAAGTGGAATCTATAATAGGAATTACGTAACCAACCGGGAAATGCACTGTGGAATGTTATGAAGCGATTGCTAGAATTGCTGATAGAAATGATTGTGATGACTGTCACAGGTGCAGCGGAGAAACACTTAAAGGAGGATCGATGTTAGAGTAATTAGGAGATAACAAGTCAGAGTTACCTGAAATAGCGTGGAATCAAAATTCCACGTAGAAATTTCGAGGGATAGATACCAGTAGTATCATCTTTGTGAGTTGGGAGACATATGCATAGAAAAAGATGACTGCGAATCAAAAAGAGAATCGTAATCAATGACCCCTGAATGTTATGCAGTGATGGTACATTAAAAGGAGTATGTATATCATGAAAAGGAAATCGATTTTCATGAAAAACAACATCCTGATACATAAATACTCTTGGATTCCAGGTCATAAATTTTGTACTCTTTTCGGCCGTGAGGATAGCCAATGAAAATGCCTGGTTTGGCCTCAGATAGAATTTATGAGATACTTTCGTATTTACGCTAAAGCATAAGCAACCAAACACCCTTAGAGACATATAATGCAGTGTTTTATGCAACAATAGTTCATGCGAGTTTTATGATCAATAACTGGAGATGGCATTAAGTTGATTAAATAGGTAGCATTAAGAATACATTACTTCAAAAGCGAAGTGGCAAATTGGATTGAAATCTTAATGAGCGTGCGACATTAAAAGAAGATGTCTATGTTTCCGTTCGACAACACCATTCTCTGTGGTGTGTAAACACAACTAGTTTGGTGCAAAACACCATTTTGATGAAACCAAGCTTGGAGTTCTTTTGACTTGAATTCGGACCCATTGCTTGAACCGGAATGTCATGGTGGGAATAAGAAGTTTATTGATACCAGAAGAGATCTTTGGTAATAGAATGACCAAACTGAGTAATAACAAAAGCAAAAAAATACTTAAGAAATTTTAATGTTTGGATTTAGTTTTCATGAGATAAATCCAAGTGCACTAGTATAATCATCCACAATAGTGTGAAAATATTTAGCACCAATAAACGATGTAGTTGCAAAAGGGCCCCAGATGTCAGCAAGAATCGATTGAAAAGGTCGTGAAGATAAAGACTGACTTTTATTAAATTTCAAATGAGTTTGTTTTTCCATAGGGCATACATCACAAGAATGAACAAACTGCGAGCTAATATAAGCAAAATTTGAAGCTAAAAACGAAAACAATCCACACTAGGATGGTTTAGACGGCGATGCCATGTATCCACAAACCTTATTTTAAAAATGATAAAGCAAATGGACGAGAAATATGAAACGATAGAGACCAGCGATGCGTTTACTCCATCCAATCTCCGTGTTCATGGACTAGTCTTGAAAGATGCAACAATCTTTTCGAGAATTTGATACAACAATTGGTCAACTAGTCAATTGGTAACAGAGATTAAATTGAATTTAAAACTCGGAATATGAAATACATCTAGTAATTTCGAGTTGGAGACAAATCAATATTGCCAATGTGTGTCACGCACGTAAGCGATTCATCCAAGTTGAACACTAATTGGTTTGGTAACCAAAGTATAAGTAGTAAAAAAGAAAGAGATGAACATATGTGATGAGTAGCACCACTATCTACTATCCATACATGATTTGAACAAGATAAAATAAACCCAAAATTGCAGATGGGAGAATGGTTGTACCTTCATTGGTGGATCAAGTAATTAAAGAAGACGTCATATTGTCTTGACTTATGGACTGCGGTGCGAACAACTGCTGTACAGAGTCAAGCTGTTGCGGGGATGGTAGCAAAGACGAAAGGAATCGAATCTGGGCTTTGGTAAGTCCTTTGGATACCCGCTTAGTTTCCAACATGTGGCCCCTGGTATGACCGTGCTTGTTGTAATGGTCACTGAGAATGGCAAAACATGTCTTTTGTTGTTTCCAAAATTATTGTTCTTCTTCTTCCTTCAGTTGTGTAGACGAGGAAACTTTGGTTACGAGAATCACCACGAAGCATATAAAGTTCTTGATTCAATTGGGAATAGAAGAGAATTGATTCCTGTTGTTCCTCCTCCCGCCTAACATGGTTGTAGATCTTAGCAGGAGATGGCATGGGTTCCATTAGGGAGGATCGGACTTCGCAGAAGAAAACCTTTCATGCAAACCTGCAAAATTTCATTGACCTATCTTGATTATGATGATCAACATAATTCTTACATGTCATGGATATTAGGTTCGATGGGTGAAAAGTATCTAGTTGATCCCAAAGAGTCTTCGATTAAGTGTAGTACATCGCCACATTCAAGTTTTCTTGTTTCGAGTGGCAATTGATTGCTTATTCGCATACATCTTTGATGCATTATGGTGAGAAAACGCGTGATTTGATCTCTAGCATTGCTCGCAGCGGACGGAAAATTCATGGTGCTGGATCTAATCGAAGGATCTACTACGAATTGGAAACCAGTGCCAGACTAAATCATCACAGCAAGTCAAGTCCACAGGGAGATCAACCCGGAGGTTGGCTTTTTACGGTACCATCAATATAACCGCCTTCCTTTCGCACTTAAAGCCTTAGTCATGCCTCTCCCCAAGTGCAGTAGTTGTCACTTGTAAGTAGAGGAGAAGATAAATCGAGGTCGGGTTATCGGAAGGGTGTATAGTATGGGCTTGATGGTGATAAACAGAATGCTTTCGACGGATGGAGGAATGACCGAAGACGATGGGTTTGTTTGGTTTTCTTCTAGAGTCATGATGATTAGGTTTCAAAAAAAAAAAATCTAACCTAGCTCTGTATATACCATATAATAAAGAAATATGGAGACAAGGTTGTTTTCTCCCACAACTGTGTAGAGAATCAATTCATTGATAAGTGTATATATACCATAATGAAATATGGAGACAAGGTTGTTTTCTCTCACAACTTTGTACAGAATCAATTCATTGATAAGTGTATATATACTCGGTTACAATCACAGTAAGTTACAAAGATAAGAATAGATTAACAAATACAACAGAAGAATAGGTGAGAACATGGGAACCGGAAGACTAAAACTAATATAGCTAGAAAACAGGTAGACTGAGATTATGTACAACAAACAGTCGGCTAAAAAGTTAGTCATATGACCTGACTAACTGGACAATTCTAATATGCTGGAATGTCCACTGACTCATAGCTCGACGTCGCTCTCCTGCTGGAATCTTCATAAGAGGCCATGTAGCTAACAACGATTCTTGTATACTTTTCTGCATTACTTTGCATAAGGACAGAAGTATCTTTGAGATAAAAACCTATATACGTCAGACTTCTTCCTCCGAAATCATTCTCGCAGCACCTTTAATGTGCGTTAGCGAGCAGTTGCTTCCTACATCCCAAGTCATACAGGGAAGGTACGAACTCCATTGCAATGCAATTGTTGTTTTTGTAGAGATGATGATCCATAAATTCCATTATATCTATATGTACACTTTTCCGAATACTCTATTATTATTCCAAAATACTTCGTCTCTGTCTTTCTCTTTGATAGAAAAGATATCGCAAGTATTTCTTTGATAAACATATGCAAAAACTGTTTTTAATTATGACCATAAACTCGATTTATAGTATTACAGTTAGTGAGAACTTATACCCCAAGCGTTGGTCGTTTCTTCAATCCTAGCCGCCCCCATTAATTGCAGTGACATTGAAAAGGACGCCTCCTTTTGCTCGTCCTTCCTGAAATATGTCGATTTTGATTGCATTCTAGGCGACACTTTAGCGGCCCCAATTATCTGTATTCTGTAGAGATATTGCCAAAGACACCCCTAGGGGCATCGGCAAATGAACCTACTATATCCAATCCCTTCTTGCCAAAGACGCCCGCAAGTGCACTGAGAAATGGACCTAACCTACTATGTCCATAACGGTATGTAACTCGCTTGTTGGTCTGGAATACACATTCCTATAACAGCAAAGCTTGAGCTGTTGTGGAATGAGGCATGCTTTGAACTGCGTCTCGTAGAGGGTACATATGCATTCAGATCCAATGCTGTATACAAAAAAAGTATACAGGTTGGAGTTGTTGTTGGGCCTTGCTAGGATAGAGTCTTGTATCAGACAGATATCTTAGATTGCTATTGCTTGAGACCTTTTGTTTCCCTCCGAACAAGTTGTGAAGAGTTGCACGGTCCTGTCTCCTGTATGCAGTTCCCTTCGTACAACCCGGCGAACAAATAAGGTGTTAATTACTTCTTTCGTGACTCCTTGTGGGCGCTTTTGGTTCGGATATTAACTTGCATTAATCTCCATCATGCGGCTGAGTGTACTAGTATACTGATGTATGTGGATTTGGTGATACGAGGTTGTAATTCGCCATTTTCGAATGTAAAACAACAGCCTGCCCCTCGTAGTGTGATCTGCTTCCATAGCTACACTGTTTCATGACATGCATCCGTACGTGATGGAAGAACTTTGAGTTGTTGCGGAGTGAACTTCACATGCCATAACCACTATGGATTGAATATGTGGTTGGAGTTGCGCACTTGAAGTTAGCCATTTTTCGTTTGTATCAAGTCTAACTCGATCTCGCTGGCGCAGTTTGTAGAATGTAGCCTCTTTTAATGCTTTCGTGTAGGCTGGCATCCCCTTGTTGTTTTTCCCTTCAATGGAGGTCTTAAGACAATTGTACGCACTTGCTTCTCCGTATGAAAATTGACTACTGCCTGCATTTGAAGTCGGAATCCGGGAACTCGAAGCTGTACTCCTCATATTTGTAGACTTCGGATATTTAATCATATGACGCGATCTGGAGCTTCACTAGTAGTACGGTGATTTGATACTTTCTCGTTGTTTGCTCCAAGGTGGTTTGAAAAGATACTGATTGGTTGCTCCCTACGGGTAGACTGACCCAAGTTTATTAGCCTTGATCGCAGTAAATGAGTTTCGTCCTCCATTGACATTAACCCAATGTATACATGAGAAGAAGGAGATGAGCAACAGAGCATTGATGGTATTTTTTGTTTGTACTTCCAAAAGCGTGACTTCTTGAATCAGTGCAAGAATCAGTTTGTTTTCCCCTTAGTCGGCGCCAAAAGATGTTGGTGCAAAAATATTCACCCCAACACTCTTCGAGATGCGTGTAGATGGATTAAATCTTCGTCGTTGATTTGATTCCACCAAAGATGCAGAAGAAATTGCGATTGATGTGGATTGATCGACCTCCAGCTATTAATTCAACTTCACAAAAGATTGTTGATGTGATTGATGTTGAATGGTGGGGGTACCTGAAAAAAACACTCCGATGCTAAAGTCAGAGAGAGTTTCTTCACAGGTGTATTGTGTGGAAAAGGATTAGAAAATCTGTACCTCTTGAATTAGGATTTAGCCTTTATTTATAGTCAGAAAGTAGGTCTACCTTTAGGGTTTTCATAGTTATCTTAATAACCTCTGTTACCTGTATAAATCCAAGAAAACAACCAGATTCATGATAAAGTTTGTTATCATAATCCTTATTTATCTTAATTATTATCTTAAATGATAATTATCCTCTCTCTTAGGAATTATCTTAAATAATTATAAAATCTAAACTAATTCCTTCCTCTTTGTTAGGGCTTTGCATTTATCTTAAATATTATCTTAAATAATAATTAAAACTAAAGATAATTATCCTCTTTCTATTAGGATTTCTATAATTATATTAAATATTAACTATAACTACCCAAGATAATTAACCCATGGTAATATTATCCTCTTTTTTGTTAGGATTTAATATAACCATAATTATCTTAGATAATTCAAAGTCAATATTCAATTTTAAATATCCTAGTCCTCATGACATTTATCCAAATTTGAACCCCCTTCCGGGAGAGAGAATAATTTGGGTTGGTGGACCGATCCATGGATTCTAAGAGCCAACCCATAGGTTTTTTGGCTTCCACCATAAGCAAAAATGATTTCCATAATAAACCAAATGAGCTTCAATAATAAGCCAACTAGGCTTCCAAAATAAGCCAGTCATGTTTCCATAATAAACAAAATGAGCTTCAATAATAAGCCACTGGACTTCCTAAATAAGTTAGTCGTGTTTCTATAATAAACGAAATGGGTTTCAATAATAAGCCAACTGGGCTTCTATAATAAGCCATGTGGGTTTCTTTAATAAACCGACGGGTTTCCAAAATAAACCAAACGGGTTTCTCCAATAAACCATGTTTCACCGGTATTGAATAGGTTGTGCAGTACACATGTGTACCATTTTAATGGGGTACAAACAGATGTGTCGATAATTTTGTGATTGTGTTTAACGCAATGGAGAATTACTTCAACCGCGAGATTGATAGAATTAAAGAGAAGTTTCAAAAAAGCATCATGAAGTACTAGAAGATTGTACAAAAAGATTTTAACATCAAGAATTCGGAGGACCTTCGGTTGTTCAAGGGACTCCATTATAATGTTTCACATGCATGCATTAAGAGGTTAATGGTAGAGGTGAATTTCATTGACATATATATGGGGAACCAAGCCGGACGAGGTGTGTGTTTGCAACATGATAATGTCTATGGGACTCCCTTGTCGCCATATGATAGTTAAGTATGAACATGGCATAATCCCTCTAAGCGATATAGATCCATATTGGCAACAATTAAGTTTTGTCCCTCCTCCAAAGGTCGATGTCGGAGAAGAGTTTGGTGACAATGAGATGGGAAGAATCGTTATCGAGATGTACCGGAACATGAACAAACTCGAAAAGAAAATCTTTTGGGATGACATGCGGCCAATCGTTTATCCACACACTTCGGAGAATGTGCACGAACCGAAAAAAAGGCAAGGGCAAAGGTAGGCCAAGCACCAAAGAAACAAAAAAACAAGTAAGAGAATACGCAAAGGTGTTGGCTAAGAGGAAAAGTGAAATGACCCCTTTACTAGAGATCCTTGTGGGCATGAGCATACCGCGACGAAGTACCAAGAAGATTAAAAGAAAAGGTCTAGCAATATTATGGAAAAGGCGAAACAAGTGAACAGGATATGAAGAAAAAAGGACCGATGTTACACTCGCAACCAACCCCACCTACTCCATCGGAACCTAGCCAACCAATTCAACGATACGTGAAGCTTAAGGATCCAATATGCCGCATCCAAGAAAGAAGTCGACCAATTGATGATACACCACCTTTTGTTGATAAAAGGTACTTGGAAGAGCTACCTCCATACATTAGAAAGTACATCATATCCACCGATGACGTCCTTCTGGATGGTAATTGCGGATTACACGTTGTCGTACAAAAACTAGGGCCTTTCACTCAAGGTGCGAAGCTATATAATGATAATCAAATCACTTATGTCCAGCAAAGGTTGTTGATGAAGCTAAAGGAAAAACCAGAATTTTACAAGACAATGTTGTCCGATGGGGATGCTAGTCTCAATGTGCAGTTTGTTAGGTATCAAATGCGTCTCCACTGGGAATCCAATCACAAGGATCATTAGATGGGCATGCCGATATGTGGGCACTTAATCGCTGAAGCATTCAATTGCGTGGTTCATTATTTCTCAAAAGGTGCTAGTTTCACCTACACTCAAAAAAAAAAATATGTGTTTGAGCAACTTAGATGTAGGAGAGTGTTGATTGCGTTTGTTAACAACAACCATTTTATAGGCCTCCGGTTAGAAGATGATTGTCCATTTCCTCCGATATGCAGACACTCTTATTGGCATGGATTTAACCCCGACATAATGTTGGGTTGGTGCATTATGTACGAGCATAACATGGAGATGTGGAAAGCTTTGAAGGATTCGGAAAAAATCATACACGAAGGTTCAATTTCCCTTGCGGATGATTAAATGTACCATTAATTAAACTAAGTATGCTTTGAACATCAACATAAGAATTAAAGATTGTGTTTTTGGAATTTGGTCTTATTTTTGGGTTATGCTTTGAACATTTTCATAAGAATTAAAGATTGTTATTTTGGAACTTTTTTTTTTTGTTTGAACTTAGATTACATGACATCATGCGAACAAAATGAGACAACAAGACTTAAGTTCGGTAGGAAATGAAATTACAGGACATGGACGAACTATTACAGGACATTTCCCAAATAAAATTACATAACATTTAATATCTGAAACGCGTTATGAAAAAGTCTTTGAGGATGCGGAAATGATCTTCATATTTGAAATTCTTTCTTTTCCATCTCCGCCATTCATTTTTTGTTGTTAAAATGATTTCCTCGAATGTTTGACCCCTAAGTCGATACCGCCTTACAATACGAAATAAAGTCATAAATTCCACAACTCTATCTTTATTCTTTCCAAATCGAATGAACAAAGCTATATGATCACGGTTATGAGGGTTTGTTGTGTCGGAGCAGAATTTCTCATGAATTTCCCCTAATAACTTTGACTCATAATACCATTCATTCTTCGTTCTTCACCCTCTTTGGATAGTATAGTATGTAGTTTCAAGCAAAGAGAAAGATCTTCATCTAGAGTAAATTTAGGAGTAGTATCTGCCATTTTTAGAAGATTTTGAAACAAAATGTTAACTATGAGACACATATTTATACCACCGAGGTGTATAACGGCTATAAAAATAGTCATTACTTGAAATTTGTGTATTTCAAATTTCAAAATAGATAGTTCGGTTACATCAGAAATGGCATCACCAAACCGGCTACATAGTTCGGTTTCACCGAAAACTTTGTACATATAACTGAACTTGTGTCCTTAAGTTCGGTTGGTTCAAATCCAAGGTAACCGAATCGTACAAACCACAAAATTCGGAAGTTACGAGTTGTATTCGGTTACAATAAATCATGGCAGACCAAACTTGACTAATTATCAATGGTTTTCGAGCTCCACTTGTTCGGTTACATAACATTTTTTGTAAATGTTCTTGTTACCTGCCATGTTATACCAGGTAACCGAACTTGGTTGCATTTCAAAAAAAGTTCCCCCTTAACGGCTCAATTCCCCTTGGTTTCCAAGCAGGTTAAAGCTTTGGAAAGTTAAGTTCGGTTACCATCTTTTTTTTGGCAGGTAACCGAACATTGGAGTTCGTTTGGCTGAAACAAATTGCAGGTAACTGAACTAAAACTACACTAAGGCTGATTTATGAACCCCATAAGTTCGGTTACCAGCCTTTTTTTGCAGGTATCCGAACATTAGTGTTCAGTTGCCTGCAAAAAAAAAAAATTAGGTAACCGAATACAACTATGTAACTTCTGAATTTTTTGTAGCTGAGTTCGGTTAGATTACAAAATTTGCGAACAAACCGAACTTATGGATCATCAAGTTCGGTTGTTTATGATATTTAGTCTACTAACCGAACTACCTAATTGTTTCTTAAAAAATTGAATTTAATGAAACACATATGAGTCAAATATCCGAACTAATCCATTAAAACACAAATTAAAAACCAAATTATGAAATTCATTTACTAATCCACATAAATAAATGTTGGAAGCACACGAACATAAGAAAACAAACTACCAAATCCGCAATAAAAAAGTCTTCCAAACATAAGGAAAGAAACTATCAAATCCGCAATAAAAAAGTCTTCCAAACATAAGAAAACAAAGTACCAAATCCACAATAAGTTTTTTAAACATAAGAAACCAAAGTACTAATTGTTGCAATCACTCATTTACCACGACCACTACGATAAACTTTTCTACTCTTGCGTTTAGGAGATTTAGGTCATCCTTCGTCACTAGGAGTTTCATCTCCTCTGCTTTGTTGTTCAACTATCCGACTTGAACCTTCCCCTTCTCGGCGACTCCTCTTCAACAGCATGGTCTGTCTTGGATCAACTTGGCTTGTATCGACAATGTTGGTTAAAAACATTAGTCCATTGGTTGTAGAGGTCTGTTTGTTGTCGAGTGTCCATTGGCTCTCCACTACAGATTTTTGCCATCATTTTCTTCAACAATTTAGCACTTGCCTTCACCTTTTCTCAATCAAAAGCATAAGTAACTATTAATTTTCAATACTTTATAACATTTTGAAAAACATAAATAAGAGGAAATATCTTACCGCCGAATTCCACATGATCAAGGCCTCATCGCCACACATAGGGGTATGCTTCATAATTTTATGAGCCTCTTTCTCCACTGCCTTCGCTTTTGCTTTCTCGACACGGGCTTTTTGGACACTGTTTATTACACGAGGATGAGAAAAATTTTCATACCATTCCATATATCCCTCGTCAGCGGCATTTGGCTCATCAAACGAATCTTGACACTCTTCAACTGGAATAAGATAATTCCCAAAGTTCTTCCAGTAGTCCACTGATGGAGAAGGATCGTATTTTGGGGAGAAATTATTTTCGGTGTTCTTAGTTCCCTGCTTCTTCACCTAGAAGTTGAAGTTTTCCACTAGTGGGACACTTTGGACACAAGAAAGTTGTCTAAATACTCTTCTAGGATTATACATTGTAGAACTTCTAGGATGAAACAACGGTCCATTATAAACCGCGACAGGTGAGAAATTAATAACCTCAACATCATCCTCGTCTTCATTTGATGTAATGTTGTAAGGATGGAAAACCACGTCATCCACTGTTAACTTATCCAATGTATCCATCAACTCCAACACCTTTGCTTCTTACCTTTTTCCTGTGAGTTCAAAAATTCGTATTTACCAGCTGTAGGCTTCCCATAAGGCCAAGGAGTGTGAGCATGAGACAATTGCAGTTTAGGAAAGTGGTCGTACACCCAAACCTATGAGAAGAAGCAACAAATAATACATTCGCAATATGATTAGTAACAATACACATTCATTCACTTATATCTTGAAACACACAAACGATAATTTAACGGGGTACCTGAATAAGGGTGTATAAGCCTCCAAAAAAAAACACTCTTAAGCCTCGAAGCTTTTTATGAGTTTCGCTTGAACGAATGAAAGAACCGCAATACCCCAACAGTAGTTGTTCACCTCATTCAGGGAGTCTAATAGCTGGAGGTAATGAGCATTTACCACGTGACCTGAACTGTTGGGGAAGAAAATGGTTCCTAGTTGATATAACAAATAAGCAGTCACATGGTGCTTAATCTTCTCCGGTGTCATCACAAACTTTCCTTGAGCAACCAAATCCTTCGTCCCTGAAAACTCATCAAACAAGTTTTTGAGCTTGATCTTTTTCAACTTCTTCTTGTACGTGCGGTCTTCCTCAAACTCATTATACTCATCACCTTCCTTAGGCTCTTTTTTAGCTCGCCTAAACTCACATTGTGCCTTTTTATCGCTCCATCCTAGACACTTTTCGACCAGCTTTTCAAGAAGTTCATAACTCATCGAGGGATCGTAGCCATCTCAAACACTTGTTCCCGTAATTGGTAGGGTTGTGATTCTAAAACAATCATCCGGAGTTATTGCCATCTCACCAAAAGGTAGATGAAAGGTATCCGTCTCTGGATAAGCCCTCTCGGCAAATGCAGAAACAGTGACAACATCAAATCTTTGGTGCGCATGTTGTATCCCGTTCCATAGTACACATTCAAATACCGCCAAGCGGACCTCATCACACTCATTGTCTATACTCCATATCTTGTTCTTTTGACGTTTCAAAACACGAACAACATTATTATGATCCTACAAAAACAAAATCATATCTTATATACTAATATATATAGAAAAGAACAATATATGTCAAAATATAATAAAATGACTGAGAAATCTTGATGGTTAAGATTGAACCATACCTTTTTTGCAAAGATCTTGCCAGCCCATGAGTTTTTGTAGCCTCCCCTCCATCTCTTGGAGTACCATAAGTTGGCTTCTTTGGCATTAAACACAAATTGTCATCAGGAATGTATGAATATCTAGCATAAGACTTTTTAGGCGTCTTTATAGGTTTTTTTCCCATTATTTCTACTTGTTCCTCTTCCTCTTCATCCGAGTCCTCCTCTGATTCATCATCATCCTTATCTCCATCTTCCTCATCTTTTTCACCGTCATCATTGTCACCCTCATTTCCTCCTTCTTCAGCTGGTTCACCTTCTCCACCTTGATTATATTCTTGACTGCCCATCTCTTCCACGATCTCCTCATTAACTTGTTGGATTACGTTGTCAACATTATCTCTATTGACACCATCTTGGATGACAACACCTGGTAATGACCCACCTCCATACTTAGCATTTTTGGTTACACGCTTACCGGAACCACAATGTACTTTGCCTCGAGGCGTGGGAGTTCTCTGATCTTCTAGTAAAGGTTGGTTTGATTTTTTGCCTCTGCCACTAATCAAGAAAACAAAAGATATTAGCTTAACCGATAAATGATTCACTAAATCAGATGCAACATAAGGGTTCTCAGCGTAAGGTTTGGTTAGTAGCAAAAGTTCACGAAAAATAGGCCAACTCTAATTTTGGGTTCCATAGTATAGTTCGGTTACAAAAAAATTTTACGAAAAAACCGAACTCAACATTGGTCACTATTAGTGAAGAGTTCGGTTTGTCAAGGTTTTTTTGCGAACAAACCGAACTCCAAATGTATGAAACTACTGAAGAGTTCGGTTTGTCAAGGTTTTTTGCGAACAAACCGTAACTCAACATTGGTCACTATTAGTGAAGAGTTCGGTTTGTCAAGGTTTTTTGCGAACAAACCAAACTCCACATGTATGTAACTACTGAACAGTTCAGTTTAATCGGTTTTTTGCAAAAAAAAAAACGAACATAGTTGGACAAGTTCGGTTAAATTGAAACTCAACATATTGGGCAAAATAACATAGTTCGGTTACATTGGAATTTTATTTTTTGTTTGTAATTTTGGTAAAGTTCGGCTACTAAATAGTTTTAGAATTTTATGCGAACCAAACGAACAGAGTGGGCCTAGTTCGGTTAAATAAAAAATCAACATAGTGGGCAAAATAGCAAAGTACGGTTACATTTGAAGAGAAAAAATTGTATTAAAATTGGTTAAGTTCGGTTAGAAAAAAGTTTTAGCCTTCTTTGCGAACCAACCGAATTGGCAGTTCGGTGACCTAGTTTTGAATCCTATAGAACCGAAGTGTTCTTCGTGTTCTTCCATTCAGGAAGTTCGGTTAACAAACTAGGTTTTTTTTGAAACTCTTCCTAACCGAACAAGGCATTGTAACTTCCACTGAACCCTATTTTGATGATTTCTATTCAATTAAACGAATCAAAATCAAATTAAAAGTAATGGGTTTGTTGGAAAATACCTGTGAATCGGTCCCATGGCAGAATCAGGGTTCTTCAAGCGTCTATTATACTGGATTATGGCTTCACTTGGCTGTTCCACTTCTTTATGAGTCTCAAAATCACTTGGCTGATTTGCTAGATGTCCTAATGGGGGACCAGTTCCTGGGAGTCTTGTGGTTTTCTTTCGAATAACCATTCTTATAGTCGATTGATTAATCGATGATGAAAATTTTATGAATCGACGATTAATCGATGAAGACGATGTTGAAATGGGGAAGAAGAGAAGAACAAGAGGGAGAACAGTTTTCCCTTCAAAACTGATTTTTTTTTCGTGCGGCTAGGTTTAGGTTTTGTTTTAGATTAAGTTAGAGGAAATTATTAGGTTAGGGTTAATTTTAATTAGGGTAAGGGGAAAATTATTAATGTCAGGATTTTTAGGACATCCCTTAACATTAAAGGGTAGGAGGCCTTATAAAACAATGGTCCCCAAAAAAAAGGCCGGTCCCCAAAAAACGTTTCTTTAACTAACCGACCAACCTACCACCATCGACCCAATTTAAAGCCCAACAACGACGGTGTTCGATGTTCCAACACCAAAATTAGTACGTGTCATATGTCATTCATTTTATTTCGTACTACACACCAAAATTAATTTCCCGGAAAAAAAAATATACCTTATTTGGTGCACCCAAATTTATGGCCAACTCGGAATCTACCTCATTATCCAAAATCTGCCTTGTTGAGACAAAATTTACTTCATCATGGAGAACATAGAACCAAAATGATAGATTTATTTTTGGAGAAGTCCCAATGGAGATAGAGATAAGTAGGTGGGATCCATTTTTATCATAGTAATCTCAATGTTTTGCTAGTTATTATGTATTGATGTACCTGTGATTTGAAACTACAACAACAAGAAGTCTTTTTTTCATCGCAGGATACGCTTCAAAAATTACTCTTTCATAAGAGGAATGCCTAAAAACTTCACAACCAAGGGTTAGAACTATTAAAGACATCAGTATGATTGACCAAAATGTGCTACTCCTTGAGCGGATCTGTCCTCCTCCTCATTATAGTCCTCCTACAATCAATTATATTCGTCGGGATACATCCCATTTTTTCACTTTAGTACTCATATGCATTATCAATACTATAGCCCTAGTCATGGCTACTAATAACATCATACTAGGAATCAAAAACCAGACAGAACAGTAGGTATAAAGAAAATTTCCCAACAAATTAGTCCGAGTTTATATCTTTCTGGCATAAGCCGTATATCTAAGAGAGGTAATCTGGGATGTTAGAAAGGCATACTAAAGGTTACACGATTTTTTCTCGAGTGAAATCACAATATGCTTTTTCAATGTGTCTTAAATTATTCAAATTTTAATACGTTATGTACCTCGTAATTTAAATTTTTATCAAATTAATCATTTTAACCCAAAACTAAATATTTAGTTATATACCTGTTATTTAACTCAAAATCTGCCAAGTGTGAAACTGTTAATAATTCTACCAAATGACAAAAAAAATAATAGCGCATGTTGGTAAGAGGTAACAAATGGATTATAGCTACAATTTACTCGGTCAAAGTTAAAAAATAAAATAATAACGGATTATTTTTGAAATACCAATTCTACCTTCGAAAACCTAATCATACTCCCAAAATTACAAATTGGTGGTACACGTAGTCTTCTTCGGTCCATTCCTTCACAACCAAATCTGCAACTATTAATTCAATCATCTCTTGACTAACCCCATGTAATACCCCGGCAGGTAGGGTCCGCCGAAGGAATATAGTTAATGATTTGTCCTTTCCTAACACCGAGGCCTTTTCTGCATAATTTGCTCCAGAGTCGACAGAAAATTTTGCAGCTAAGCATGCTCGTGCGGGAGTAATCCAGGGATGGGTAACCTTCCGGGAGGTGCTGCTGGATTACCGCAGAGATACCCGTAGAAAACCCCACACTGCCAGATAACCGCAGTGGCTAAGTGGGGGCCGTATTGGTGGAGGGACGGGTCATTACAAATGGTATCAGAGCCGACGACGGGTTACCTGTTGAGGGTGAGAAGGTACGTTGGACAGAGTTGATCCAAGTACTTATCTCATGAGGGGCAGGAAACGTCGAAGATCTGGGATTGAATATATATTCCGGAGCCGATGGACGGATCCAATTTAAGGTGGTGGTATTATAATACCCCGATTCGGCAGGTAGGGTTCGTCGAAGGAATATAATTAATGGTTTGACGTCCTTTCCTAACACCGAGGCCTTTTCAACACAATCATCTCCCGCGTTGGCAGAATACTTGTAGTTAAGCCTGCTCAAGCGGGAGTAATATATACAGGGATGGGTAATGTTTCGAGAAGTTGTCAGCTGATTACCGCAGAGATGCCCGTAGGAAACCCCACATCGCGGATAACCGTTAGCTTGCTACGTATGGACAGTATCGTGGAGGGACGGGTTATTACACCCCAAAAAAAATTTCCATTAGTTTTTCCATACATGAACTCTAACATGGCCTCTCAACAAACCATAACAAAAAATTTCGATTATGATATTAAACTGGATGTGATTCATATGAATTTCGTTAGAATTTGAAATCCCTCGAATAACGTAACTGGTAATATATTATGATATTAAACTGGATGTGATTCATATGAATTTCGTTAGAATTTGAAATTCCTCGAATAACGTAACTGGTAATATATTATGATATAAACTGGATGTGATTCATATGAATTTCGTTAGAATTTGAAATTCCTCGAATAACGTAATTGGTAATGCATTATTTCAACACACGAAAACTTGAGTTGTAAAGTTTTTATTTCATGTCATTTGTATAGAATAATTTCAAAACAATTAAATTAACATCAGCAATACTCATTAAAGCTTGAACGTGTATATTTATACTGAAAACCCTAAAATCATTAATAATCCATCGATCTGATAAGCAGGGACTTTTGGACCTTTTATCTCTTCATTATCAAGTCAATCCTCTCCTAAAATTTTGATTCCCTTCCCAATGTCTTTTCCCCTCACATCCTGTAGGATCAGAATATCGCGACATCAATATTTAGCGAGATCAATAAGAAATAAAGATTATGACGGCGTCGCAGAGAAATGACATAAATGACGCAATGGATGACGATAGTCAGAACATGAGAAAAGTGTGAAGACTTGGCGAGATTTAGGAATGTCGCGAAGACATTTACACACTCGCGATATCTCGCGAGTCATTCCCGAAAATAAAGGACAGCTTAGCTGTCATCCACTATGTAATACCTTATATAAAGGGTTGAGTAAGTCTATTGTGAGAGGGGTCTTTTTGAATTGTTGAGCAAGATATTAGGAGAGAGAAACTGTAGAGTGATTGTAACTTCTTGAGCTCTGTTCTAATTTTCTTTGTAAACATTTCAAGAACATAATCAATCAAATTCATAGTTAATCATCTTTTAATGAACCAATTGTGTTGAATCTAGTGAGGGGTGTAGTGTAGGAAATCCTGCAACTACATATGCGCTAGAAACATGGATTGGAAAATTAAAGATAAAAGATTGTAGATAAAATTATTTAGATCAAGAAAATGAGAAAGGAAAAATGTAGATCAGACGAGATTGAGGGATATAATGAAGATATGGAGTACGGTTCAATTACAGAAGCAATGATTAATGAGTTTCATGAAAATATTAGAGGAAGGATACATAAACGAGATTTTGAAGGAAAGAAGATTATAGATGAAGAGAAGACATCGTCTTTGAAAGAGTGGGAAAAGCAAAAAATAACATTCACAGCAGCAGAGATACCTAAAGAAGGATTGAATCAAACATCTCCATTAGTAATCACGATAAATATATGCAAAATTGAAAAAGAGCCGGCGAAAGCAGCGGAAGAACGGGCAATAAATAGGACTTTGGTGGATACAGGGAGTTTGGTGAGCATCATGTTTTACCATACTTACAAAAAATTAGGATATAAAGACGAAGAAATGATTTCCCCAGCGTATTATATCCATGGTTTTGGTAAATCTTTAACAAGACCAAAAGGAGAAGTAAAATTACGAATTCTGCTTGGAGAAATTGAGACGCAAGTAACAGTAAGTGTAGTGGATATGGAATCGCCGTATAACATGTTATTAGGGAGGCCATGGGTACATGCAATTAAGGTCAGAGCGACAACATTCCATCAATGTATCAAATTTCCTATGCCAACAGGAATTCGGGTAATTAGAGGAGATATTGATAAAGGAAGAATATACTATCAAGATGAAGTAAAGCATTATGAAGAACGAGTAAAGAAGCGAAAAGATCGCAAGAAGATAATAAAAGCAGCTAAAAAAGAAGAGGAGTTTAGAATTTACATGATAAGAGCAAAAGAAGGAAAAGGAATACTTAGCGCAATCTCGCAGAGTGAGGAAATGAAAGGACCGACTCCTATGGGAGAGCCGAAGCCTAGTTACGTCGCAGCAGAACAAACAAAGGAAGTGAATGTTGGAACAGAGGAAGAAACCAAAATGTTAAAAATCGGGACTAAAATGGAGGCAGATGAAGAAAGAAGAACTGTCGATTTGCTGCGAGATTATAAAGATATCTTTGCGTGGGATATGGATGAAATGCCCGGTATAGATCCATCTGTAGCTTGTCATAAATTGGAAATTGACAGAAATGTCAAACCATTCAAACAAAGGATTAGAAAGATCGCGACAGCATATCATTCTCAAATAGAAGAAGAATTGCAAAAGATGTTAGATGCAGGAATCATTAGACAAGCAAAATATCCTGAATGGATAGCAAATATGGTTATAGTCCCGAAGAAGAAAAAAGGAATAAGAATTTGTATAAACTTTACTGATCTAAACAAAGCTTGCCCTAAAGATAGTTTCCCATTACCAGATATTCCGCAAATGGTTGAAGCCACAGCAGGAAACGAAAGGATACCATCTCTTGATGGATATAAAGGATACAATCAGATTCCTCTCGCCGAAGAAGATCAAGAACATACTGCTTTTTTCGCTCCAAGAGGATTGTATTGTTATACAAAAATGCCATTTGGTTTGCGAAATGCTGGAGCAACATACCAAAGAATGGTAGAAAAGGTATTCGCCAGATGGATACACAAAACATTAGAAGTTTATGTAGATGATATGTTAATAAAAAGTAAGAGAGCGAGAGACCATGTGCAGGATTTGAAAGAAATTTTTGAGCAAATGAGACATTTTAATATCAAAGTAAACCTTAAAAATATACCTTTGGAGTTTCATCTGGAAAATTTCTAGGTTATATTGTATCAAAAGAAGAAATTCAAGTTGACAAGACGATATGCCAACACCGGCGACAGTAAAAGATGTTCAAAAATTAAATGGGTTGCTAGCTTCACTAGGAAGGTTCATCTCGCGATCGTCCGATAAATGCAAGCACTTTTTCAAAGATCCTCAGAAAGGGATCGAAGTTCAAATGGACAAGATGAATGCGAGAAAGCTTTGCAAGGAATAAAGGAACATTTAATGGATATATCAATTTTGCAAAAAGCAAAAGCAGGGGAAGAATTGTTGATCTATCTTGCGACGACCTCGCATGCATTAAGTGCAGTGTTATTACGAATGGATGCTGGGGTAGAAAAACCAATTTACTACATCAACAAAACTTTCAATGCTGCAGAAAGGAATTACTCAAAAATTGAAAAATTAATCTTGGCATTAGTTTACGCAACGTTTAAACTTCGTATATATTTTCAAGCGCATGTTGTCAAGGTAGTGACAAAAATACCAATCGAATCAGTAATGAAAAATTCAAGAGATCGGAAGAGTTGAGAGATGGAATGCTCAAATAAGTCATTGCAAGCTCAAATATGAAATATTATCTTCGCCAAGTCACAAGTTGTCGCAGATTTTCTAGCAATTTCCTTTGGAGGAGGATGAACCAAAGGAAGAAATGATGGATGTGGAAGAAGAACATGGGGATCCAAAAGATTTATTAATGAACCAAATAGATGGGAAATATTAGTAGATGGGTCATCAAATGGAGAAGGTAATGGAATAGGAATTGTTGTGATATCACCGAGGGCAATAAAATAGCTCTTTCTTTCATATTGGAGTTTGCATCAACAAACAATGTAACATAATATGAAGCTATAATACATGCTTTGCGATTTGCAATAGAACTGATGATGGAAAATGTGAGAATCACCAGTGACTCGCAATTGGCAATTCGCCAGATAAAAGAAGAATATACCATAAATGAACCATCTTTACAAAAGTATAAGAAACTTGTTGACGAGCTATCAGTACAGATACCTAGAATAAAGTGGAGACATATATCAAGGAGAAATAATAGACTCGCAGACGCTTTTGCATTTATATCAAGTATGATGACAGATCCGATCAGAAAACATAAAAATACAAACACTTCTGATGTCACAATTGATAAAGAGGAAGAACAAGAAACCGATGTAATGCTAATAGAAGATGGAGCACAAACACTTTGCGAAGAAGATTGGAGAGCAGAGCTACATGCATATTTGATGAAAGGAGAAACACCAAGAAATCGATTAGAAGCACACAAATTAAAGAGTCGTGCAACAAATTATGAATTAAGGGATGGGGTACTATATCGGCGATCTTTCAACGGACCTTCACTCAGATGTTTAACAAGAAAGGAAGGGGAAATCATATTAAAGATGTTGCATAGTGGGGATGCTGGTAATCATAGCGGCGGAAGATCTTTAGCACATAAAGCAAAAATGCAAGGATATTATTGGCCATATATGCATGAGGACGCGAAAAAGTATCAAGATTGCGAGGATTGCCAAAGGCATGGGAAGAAAATACATGCACCAGGAGCTCCATTAAATTCTTCAACAAGTGTTTGGCCATTTGGAAAATGGGGTTTAGACATTGTGGGACCATTTTTACCAGGAACGGGATAGAGAAGATATTTAATTGTCGCCACAGATTACTTCACAAAATGGGCAGAGGTGAAGGCGGTACAACATATTCGCGATAAGGATGTATTTACCTTCATATTCGAGAATATTATATGTAGATTTGGAATTCCCGCACAACTGGTATCTGACAATGGGAAACAATTTGAAGGACAAAATATAGAATTGCTGCTTAATGCATTTCAAATCCGATGTGGAAAATCAACTCCTTTATACCCGCAGCTAATGGCTGCTGGCAAGCAACAAATAAAACGATTGCAGATATATCAAGAAGAAGTTAGAAGGATACAATAGAGGATGGTGCGAACAAGTGCATAATGCAAGATGGGCTTACAATACAACCAAGGGAATCTACAGAATGTCACCCTTTTGTTTAACATATGGGGTTGAAGCTGTGCTCCCAACAGAAGTTATGATTCCAACAACAAAGAAAGAAGCTTGGGAGAAAAATCTTAGTGCAGGCAATATTCTAATCAAATTGGATGAATTGGAAGAAAAAAGAGAGAAAGCATTACAACATATGGAGAATTATCAACGAAGATTGGCTAGAGAATATAATAAACGTGTCAAGATACGTGAATTCCAACCAGGTGACTTGGTACTGCGAGAAACACCAATATATCGAGAAAGTGGGGGCAAGCTGGCGAGAAAATGGGATGGACCATACATTATCAAGGAAGTAGTTGGTACAGGGGCATATAGATTAATGGATCCTGAAGGTAAAGATGTAGGACAAAGATTGAACAAACCATGGAACAGGTTATATCTAAAAAGATATTACCCATAAAGATGGATGAAATGGAATGAATCAAGATGAAATGTTATACCACAGAATGTTTGCGAAATTCAATAAAATGCAGAGAAAATTTGCGAATGTCTCGCAAGCAGAATAACAAGAGACAATGAATGATTGAATAAACAAAAATGAATGAGTGAGTGAATGGGACGAACCTTTATGGCGTACACCCTATTTCGCAAATGATATTTCGTAAGAGGCAAATGTAAGACCTAAAGTACGTCATATAAGGGGGTATCTCTTGACATGGCTCAGGGGAAAGGTTACATCGCTCCTGAAGCCTGAGTCATGGAAATTAGGGGCCCATGAAAGCCTATCCGGGGGAGATACCTTGGATTTCCAACTATATATATAAGGTTATACCCTGGTTGGACGCCCGAGGGTCTATTCCAAGGAGTCGCTGCAGATGCTCAAGGCGCCGAGGTACACGGTTGAGCCAAGAGTTCCTGGGGCATTTGAAGTGTCTCGGCCATTCTTGGCAAGTCTTGGCATATGTTGCACTCGGCCCGAAGAAAACTCCACTAGGGTGCAGTCTCGTAACCATAAGCCCTATAGGTATAAGGGATAAGAGGCTGCGAAAACGACCGGTTATTGTTAAGACCGGATGGGAGGAGCTAGTCTTGTATGGCCGATGTTCGCCTCCTTGAAGGGGCAACCAGGGAGAAGATAAGGGCGGCACCCTCCATTAGGGAGCTGATAAGTATCAAAAGACGCAAATGTCATGAGGCTTTATTTTCGCAAGGAAATTTAGGCTTGTCATATTTGTGCAATGATCCTGAAGAGGCAAAAATAATAACATGAGGGTAAGGCGAGATCAATGGGTTTTTACATGAAAGTGTGAAAACGTCCTGCGATTTCGTCGCAAAGACAACAATGTCATGGGGTTTTATTCTCGCAAGAATATTTAAGCCTGTCATATTGTCGCAAGCGAAATATCCCGCAGAGGCAAAAATACTTGCAAAATGATAAGACAAGGTCAAGGGGTCATTGCATGAAAATGTAAAGACGTCCTGCGACTTTGTCGCAATGAGGGGTGGCGAAATAAGACCTTTAATTAGGAAGGCAAAACAAGACCACACAAGCAATCATAAGACAAGATCAATGGATTTCTTGCGATCTTGACGCAATTATAAATTTCATCATAATGGAAATATTCATCAAAGGACTTTGTTTTTCAAGGGATACTTCAATAGAAATTAAAGGAGTTATCCAGCCAAAGAAGCTGAAAAATGGAAAATTACAAAAGTGATTCAAATCTCTACATCACTTTTCCTCAACAACAGGAGATGGTAAACATTCTTCAACAGTTTTATCACCACCTTCACCTTGGATGATTCACATTAGAAGTCTCTTCATTTGGATCCTTCTGGAAAATTTCGTCAACCGCAACGTCCTCGCAGCCTTTCATGTTCATAATCACTATCGTGGGAATTAGGAACTTCATCATCACTTATTTCAAGAGGTGCAACAGATACAGGATCAAGAGATTTAGATAGCAAAACACTATTCACAAGAACTTCAGCTTTAAGATGAAGTTGACGAAGGAGCGCTTTTTGCTGGTTTCTACTCTCTATATCTTTGTAGTCGCACATATAGTTGAACCTTCTTTCTGCTTTGTCGCGAGAATGCATAAGGGAAGTAGTAAGCATTTTGTTCTCCTTGCGAATTTTTGAATGATCGGATTTCAAAGCAGTAAGGGAGGAGTGAAGATTTTTCTCAGACTCTGCGAAACAAAGAATAAAAACAAAAAAATATTAGAACAAACAAAAAATATGAAGCCTCGATAAAAGAAGAATAAATGAGGCAGTCAACTTTTATGACTACCTTCCTTTTGCGAGATAAGATGTTGGGTTAAAGCCGAACAACTATTCTCCAGTTGATCCATGGCGATATCAAAATTATCTCCAACTAATCCCTTCAGACGAGCTCGCATATGTTTTTCGTTAGAAATAAGTTTGGAATTTTCTTTTGCGAGAGAAGAGTTGGATTTTTCCAGTTGGGAACATTGATCCTTGAGTTGGTTTGCTTTTACACTTAAGGTTATTCTACCCTGGATGAGTTTATCTTTCTCGGCAGTAAATTCTTCAAGACTATTTCTCAGCGAGCGAAGAGATTGCTCTTGCTCTTTACACAATTTTTGACAAATATCATACTGTTTCGAGTAACTTGACACCTTGTTTAAAAGAGCTCGCTTTTCTTGAGAAAGAGTTCCATTCTCATCTGATAAAGTTTCCAATTTTAGATTAGCCTTAGACAAAGAGTACGAGAGACGAGATAAGTTATTACTTAACAAGTCGTGTTTCTGAGATAAATCAGCGTTTTCTTTAGAAAGTTTATCTATTTGGTCAACAGCATATGTATGAAGATTATCTAATTGGTTATATTGTTCCATCCAAGAATCTTTGTCAACTCGAACTTCTTCAACAGTAGACTCCAACTGATATATCTCCATTTTTCGTTTCTGGTTTAAAGCTTGAAGGATGAACAAGGAATTGAGTAAAAAAAAAAAAAGTGTAGAGGCAAAAATGTACCTTTTAAGTCTTCATTCTTCTTGCGAAGACTATCGCAGTCCAGCGTAAGGTTGAGAAGATTATTCCTTAACACTTTAATTTCTTGCTCCAAAGACGTTCGCGACATTGTGTCAGAGCTAAAATATTTATTCAAAGATTCAAAAACGATGGACTTGATGGGATCAGTGGAAGTTTTATTGACATCATTCATGGTGTCTGATAAAATTTTGAAAGCTACATCTATCCCTTCCAAATTTTCTTTGGTAAGAGGGATAGACTCAGAGGAAGAGGAGGGAAGAGTTGAATCATTCTTGGTTATAAGAATGTCAGGTGAAGAAACCTGATAGGTAGGCGGAGGCAAGGAAGAAGTATTAAGAGTAAAAGTTGAGAGGGGAACGTCTTGAAGAATTTCATTGACAGAAAACTCGGGAATTGATTTGTTCTGCGAAGATGTCGCAGGAGGAGGCAGACTATCTTGAGAAGAAAGAGTTGGCTTACTTTGCGAAGCAATCGTTTGAGAGGGAGGGTTATCTTGCGAAGGAACCGTAGGAGAAGAAATAAGTTTGAACTCTGGAAAAGAAACAGGAGGAGCAACTGGTTTAGAATGGCGAGGTTTCTTTGGGGATCAACCATCATTTTTGTCATCCTGCGAATTACAAGTTAAATAAGAAACAGAGGCAACAATATTGTTATTAAAAGAGTAAATGTTTCTTAAATACCTTGCCCTTCGCAGGATGCCTTTTAGAAGCAAAGGATTTCGATTTTGAACCTGATGAAATGTTAGGGTTTTTAACGGTGAATTTGGTGCTGGAAATATCCTGGCTGAAATAAAAATGGCAGGAGAAACATTAAAACGAGAACAGTATCCAAATAAAATGCTACAGTAAGAGAGATCAATCATGAAATAGTCAAAATTGGTAAAATCAACAGACCTTGATGCCATGGAAACAGTAGCAGAAGAATTACAACAGAAAGATGATGAAGAAGACGATGAAGGAAAAGAGCAGAGAAAAAGTTGCAGACGATAAAGAAGATGAAGTGAAAGAAGAGAAAAATCTTCGAAAGGAATTCCCCTTTAAATAGACGGGAAGAGAGTAACCGGATGAATCGGTAAAAAGTGAAATGATAGTTACGTGTAAACAGTCATTCCTAAATTCATGGAATCTTGTCGGTGAAAGAAAAATGAATGGAAAATAAACGGTGGTGACAACCTAAAATATTAATTCTCATGACATTCTCTTCTTCGCAGAGAAGACATGAGAAGTGGCAAGATGTAGGATCAGAATATCGCGACATCAATATTTAGCGAGATCAATAAGCAACAGCATTGGGATGGCGTCGCAGAGAAATGACATAAATGACGCAATGGATGACGATAGTCAGAACATGAGAAAAGTGTGAAGACTTGGCGAGATTTAGGAATGTCGCGAAGACAACATTTACACACTCACGATATCTCGCGAGTCATTCCCGAAAATAAAGGACAATTTTAAATTGTCATCCACTATATAATACCCTATATAAAGGGTTGAGTAAGTCTATTGTGAGAGGGGTCTTTTTGAATTGTTGAGCAAGATATTAGGAGAGAGAAATTGTAGAGTGATTGTAACTTCTTGAGCTCTGTTCTAATTTTCTTTGTAAACATTTCAAGAAAATAATCAATCAAATTCATAGTTAATCATCTTTTAATGAACCAATTGTGTTGAATCTAGTGAGGGGTGTAGTGTAGGAAATCCTGCAACTACACATCCACTATTTTCTTTTTATTAACAGGACTCAAAAAACAAAATATTAATGGTTGATAAGCACGTATGTGCTACATTTTATACCCATATTTATATTAACTAGAACTCGATATTTTGATTAATAACACTATTCTAGTGCTTTTGTGAAAAGTACAAGCCAAAAAGATAAAGAGCTGAACAAGGAGTTAAATGGCGTTTGCGGCAAAATTCAGTATCTCATGGGACCAATATCCAAAATGAAACCGAGCTTATTTAAATTGGGCTTGAGTTTGTCAAGCCAGTTGCTTGGCTACATCTCATGAAGGACAGAAGTTGAAGTGAGTTGGAGCATAGAGTTTTCCTTGTTAAGCTGGTGAATGTCAGTAGAGATAAAGATAGTGGGGGACGTGTCCAACTCCTCTCACCATCTCATTTTCTTAGTGAAATGTGAAAGAATACTCTCAAAACAAAGGAGTACAAAGGACTTTCATTTTCTCCAAGCAGAACCTTCCAGCCGAGTAATGGTGGAAATCAGTGACAGTAGTGGGGAAGTTCGTTATCTTCTCTTCTTCAAGCTGCTGTCGTCAAAACGAGATGGAAAGAGTAACTGCATGAGATGAAGTTCATGACCTCTTCCAACATCAGCAGCATCAGGTTCATGCAGATGGAGTTCAAGTTCTTCTTATCTCAACTGTCGAAATGGGGTCTTATGTAAATGAAACGGTTGTTGGTGGTATTGGGTTCTCATATTTGAATGAGCATGGAATCAGGGTTCACTTGAATGAATCTGATAGCTTGGGAAGTGGCCGGAGCTGGATTATTCACTAGGGTTCTTTCGTTACGTGTCGATGGAGAAACCGAAAGAGCTGATGTTGCTGAGATGGAAGTGAAGATGAGTGTGACTTTTGGGCTGTGCACGAGAGGGTGAAGATTTGTCTTGGAAGTCTATGATATCGTTGATGATGGTTGTTGTTCGAGACAGCGTGACAATGGAGGCTAACGGTGATGAACTGCTGAAACATTTGGAATAACTTGCAGGGAGAAAGTAAGGTGACGTTCAGTTAGTCAGAGAACAACAACAGCGTAGGTTTTTGTACAGCGATGAATCAGTGGGGGTCTCGTATTTGGATTTGGTTGAGCTGTGTATACAGACGCGGAGAAAGGTGCTGAGGCTGGAGCTGTACTAGCCGCTGGTAGTAGGCAGTCGGAGAAAGGTTTTGGTTCGAGTGTGAATTACAGGGAAAAGAAGATACCGGAAGCAGCAAAGAATGAAGATGGAGATGCCCTAAATTGATCTTGGCTGAGTAGTGGAGAACGGTGTGGAACTGGAATTGGTGTTGCCGGTGATGAGTTGGAGTTTGCTGTGGACGGACGATGTTTGCTAAAGCTGTGAAAGAGATTGAACTAGCAGCAACCATGAGTGCTGATGTTGGTCGAATGGTGTTTGCATTGAATGGTGGGTAGATGGACAGAATGAAGAAGCAACAGAGGGAGTATCTCAGTGATGGATTAATAGCTCCTATGCAGTCAAGAATTGAACTTTGGATGGAAGAATATATAGCAACACAAATTGAATGGTGCGATGTCTAATCGACTGAGTTGATGCCTGATGGTGTTAGTTGCAGTGGTAATGAAGTTCAGGTATGTAACCCCGGAGAAGGTAGATGGATGTTGTGCAGTCGAAGACGAGAGGAGGTATGCAGCTTATGGTTAGATGATCGGGCAATAGAGATTGTAGCCGGTGAATGAGATTGGAATGAACGGAAATTGAAGCTGTGGCCGGATGTAGGAAGCAGCTGCATTTGAAGTGGGTATTGGACCGTAAATGGACTGGGCCTAGGCATTTTACTAGGTCTTAGCCAGACTTGTTCGCAACAGTGAGTATAAACGAAGAGAGGAAGAGAAACAGAGATGGGGGGATCGCGGCTGAGAGCCGTAAGCAGAGACAAAGAGGAAAGAGGAGGCGACTGAAAGCTGCGGCCAGGGTTTGAAGTTTTCTTTTCCATTTCTCTTTTCATCTTGATTAGTCAGTCATTCTATTTGATACATTTGTGGCTTTTGAGAAAGCCATGTCTGGCTAGATGTTTTTGTAACTAGGGTTTTATGTTGAAACCACATGGAGTGTTTTAGGCTACTTTGAATTAAATAAAATTGAGCAAAAGACTATTATGATTTGATTAGATCAATTCTTGATATATTGTTTATTGATTAATCGAAATACAAGTTGTTGCTTCACCGGTTTTGTACAACCTTTGCGCGTAATTGTTAGATTCATAATATATTTTTGTCTCGTTATTTGATAATTCCATGCTTGGGTTAATATCTTTGATGAGTTATACTTAGAAGAGCCATGTAATTTTTGTGAATCAATATTTTAGATTCGTATAACTTTCTCGCTGATGCAATTTGATGGTACATGCTTTAGTTTAATCCTTTGATGTGTCATGCTTAGGGTATACCAGTGATATTTGCGATTCTAATACTTATAATAGGTGATGTCGATAGAACGAACAATGAATAAATATTCATGAGTTATGTTTCATTTCAGTAATTGAATAGAAATTGTGGTGGATACCATAAACCCTGGTTACTGTCTTTCCCGTTGGATTCTTTTTATTAGTTTAATTTATTTTCTTTATTTATATTCATTCAAAAATCCAAAAACATCATTGTTGGTTAATTCATCAGAGATATCGATTACAGTATTTCCACCGCTCCTTGTGGGAACGACCCGTACTTGCCTCTGTCTACTAGTTGGACACCGTGCGATTGCGGTTATTACATATAGGCATCTCCGGATCCTATCAATGGTCTAGAATCTTCATTATGGCCAAAATTTATCGGATGACTCCAAATTTACTACTGTGACTCAAAGTATACCTCTTGAGTTGTGACCAAAAATTTCCTCTTTACGCAAAATCGCCATAGTGACCAAAATCTCGATCGAATATAAAATCTACCTAGTGAACTAATATCTTCTACAATGTCCCCAAAATATGTTTTGTGATTCGAAATAAACTTTAGAGTACGAATTTTACTTGTTTCCCAAGATATGTCCAATGTCCCCAAATTTTTCATTATGACTCAGATTCAGCCTCGTGACCTAAATAAAAACGCGGAGTACAAAAATACACCACTAACTTTTTCGTAGGGAACATGTATGGACTAAACCCTAATAAAATTCCGAGAGTTACAACTCAATGAATCTCAATGAGAAATGATGGTTATTTTCAATGATGTTGTAGTAAGAAAGGTTGTCGTTCACTCAGACTTGTTGAGAATTTGTTTTAAAACTAAATAACGAAAATAAAGAGGATATGTACACAAAATATTGTCACAGGATGAAGAGTCACTAGGACGCAGGATTTCACTACTTTACATATTCTTGTGGTTCAGTCATTAACTCTAGACAATATAGCTCAAACAAAAGAAGTTGTGACTCCAATTCCTTGCCAAAAATAGATTTCATAAAACATTATCTGTAAGTCGTAAGCATGACGCATCAAAAGTAATTTAAACTAAGCATGCGACATCAGACAAAATAACAAATAATTAATAGAAATCATAAAACAATTAAATCTATGCAAAAGTCATATAAAGAATTAATTCATTTACCACAATCATGAAAATTTGCTTCCTCTGTTGTCCCAGTGATGGGTTCTAGCTCCGCATATTGGAAGCACACTCAGAATAAATTTTCATTGCTCAAAAGTGTTTACAAGAGGTGAAAATGGAATAAATATTGAAAACCGGGTGTTTGCAACATTTATAATTGTTGCAAAACACTGTTACAGAGAACGATAATAATGAATTGTTGCTTGTTGCTATAGCTCTGCGACCCATTGTTGGCAGTCGTTTAAACTGTAGCATGAACGACTGTCTCATGTGCGTCTTATGTTCTTCGTGTTCTTCCCAGCAGCAGCAGAAAAGTATTCTCTGCAACTCTCGATTCTCACTCTGTTGTTGCTCTAAACTATCCCCAAGCTCTCCATCCACCTCCATGACTCTCGTATAGCCTTTTTAAACTTCACACCACCAAGAATAACTCCTCATAATTTCGGCAATCAATCAAACATATTTTCTTTTACTTTCATACATGATACGGGATTTTTCTTCCCTTTCATAGTTCTGCTCGCGAAAGTCTTCAACTGACACACTCAAATCGAATAAAACACGTTCCAGAATAAGTGACAGCAATGTAGACTCGTGCATTGCTCCAAGAATAGCCAAAAAATTCGAGAATAAAGCCACCGTATATGACTGCCCTGTTTTACTCTCCACGTTCTTCCTTTCCTTTTTCTTATCGATTCTACACACATACATCTTCTAAACACGCTGAGAATTAGTCTATGTTGGAGTAAAACTCCTTGCGTCCACACACCAACCTCTGAGAATCACTCACAAAATACGAAAAACATTACGGAACCTTAAAAAAAAAAAAAAAAAAAAAAGGAAAGGAAGCAATGAGGGACATAACGCTTCCAGATTTTAGCATGAATAATGCCCTGATTGAAGCCTCGCGTGAAGGAAGGCAAAATAAGGAAACTTTGCTATATGTAGAAACACCTACTCCCTCCTTGCTTGCACCGGTCCCATCAAGCTCGCGCCAGTTTCCAATCTCCCAAGCCGCATCGGCCCCACCAACTGCGCTAACTTCCCAATGAACGCCCAAGTCACGCCAAAGCAGTACGCCGGCCTTTCCCACCTTGCGCCTGGCCCCGCCATCGACTAGCACGATCATCTTCCCACTTTGCATCGGGCCCCGCCAGCTAGCACGCTCGCCTTCCCAACTCGCGTCAATTTCTCAATGCCGCCTGACTTCCGTCTCTCAATGATGCCGACTTCCCAATTGTGCCGGCCTCCCGATTTGTGCAAAATCGCGAGGCAAGGATTCCAAATCCTATTTATAAAAGGTCAGACGAGCCTCCTCAATTCTCTTTACGATTTGTTGTTGATAGTTTGTCACCATCTTATGCTTACCTCGCAACAAAGCTCCTGTTCCGAGCTAAGCAGGGGACTTAATGTTGATGGTGGTTTTTAAACAAAGGGTAAAATCGTAAAACCCCAAATAACCTAATGTCACCAAAGGACACATTTATTAGAACATTTAATGCATGTAGTCAGAATTAATAGGGGGTATTTTTTCAAATTAGGGTTACAACAACAAAACCCTAATTCCCCTCTGCCATGCCAATGGCAAATCATGCCAGCCACACCTAGCCCAAGCTAGCCGCGCCATGCCAAACACACTCTTCCTTGGCCCTAGCTATGCTAGTCACACCAAACGCGCCAAAGCATGCCAACCATGCTAGCCGCACCTCCGTGCCAATGGTAAATCATGCCAGCCACACCAAACGCGCCAAAGCATGCCAACCATGCCAGCCGCACCTCTGTGCCAATGGTAAATCATGCCAACCACACCAAACGCGCCAAAGCATGCCAACCATGCTAGTCGCACCTCCGTGCAAATGGCAAATCATGCCAGCCACACGTAGCCCAAGCTAGCCGCACCTCGCCAATGGCAAATCATGCTAGCCACACCAAACGCGCCAAAGCATGCCAACCATGCTAGACGCACCTCCGTGCCAATGTCAAATCATGCCAGTCACACCTAGCCCAAGCTAGCCGCGCCATGCCAAACACACTCTGCCTTGGCCCCAGGCCGGGCTTTGTAACGCCACGCCAAGCCAAACACCCTTACCTTGGCCCTAGCCGTGCCATGCCAAAGTAGCGCCCGCACCTAGGCTTGCAAACCGTGCAACCTAGGCCAAATTGGCCACGCATGCCATTGGCACATGCCAACACGCTCGCTGGTAGCTTTTCCTACCAGGCCGCGACCCAAATCGCCACGCATGCCATTGGCACATGCCAACATGCTCGGCGGTAGCTTTTCCTATTAGGTCGCGACCCAAATTGGCAACGCATGCCATTGGCACATGCCAACACGCCGGCCGGTAGCTTTTCCCTACGGGCCGCGACTCAAATTGGCCACGCATGCCATTGGGACATGCCAACACGCCGCCGGTAGCTTTTCCTACCAGGTCGCGACCCAAATTGGCCATGCATGCCATTGGCACATGCCAACACGCTCCGCTAGCTTTTCCTACTGTGCCGCGAACCAAATTGGCCACACATGCCATTGGCACATGCCAACACGCCACCGGTAGCTTTTCCTACCGTGCCACGACCCAAATTGGCCACGCATGCCATTGGCACATGCGAACACGCCGCTGGTAGTTTTTCTCACCCAGGGCGTGGCCTAATGGCTGAGCATGCCATTGGCACATGCCAACACGCTCGCTGGTAGCTTTTCTCACCAGGACGTGGCCCTAATGGCCGAGCATGCCATTGGCACATGCCATCACGCATCGCTGGTAGCTTTTCTTACCGGGCCATGATCCAAATTGGCCATGCATGCCATTGGCACATGCCAAACACGCACGCTGGTAGCCCAACTTGCAAGCCGTGCAACCTAGGACAACTTGGCCGTACGCGCCATTGGCACATGCCAAAACCTACGCTGGTAGCCTAACTTGCAAACCGTGCAACCTGCCGCCAAGGCATTCCGCACATGCTATTGGCACATGCCACATACGCCACTAGCAGCCTCTGGCGCATTGCCACTTACACTCAACGTACAACCTACCACCAAGGCATTCCACACATGCCATTGGCACATGCCACACACACCACTAGCACTGAGGTGCAACTCGCAACAAAGGCATTCCCGCACATGCCATTGGCACATGCCACATGCGTCCCTAGCGGCACCACTTGCACTCAAGGTGCAACCAACACTCGAGACATCAACACAAACCGGGGATGCTTTCCAAGGTCTTGGTTTGGCGGTCACAACAGAAGCAGACACTACGCTCACATTAAGAAAGCGTGAATAGGAATAAAGCGGTCAAATAAATGAGGAAATAATAGTGAAATGTTTTCATCCATAAACACCTTGCGGTTACCACCTCCTCCCATTATTTCACCCTTTTACTCTCTTCCTTCATGAGGCCAGGTACGTTTCAATCTCGATTTGTATAAATAGGTCTTACCTATTTCCACCACTACAACAAGTCTCTTGGCCAGAGAAAAATACAACACTCTCTTAAAAGGCAACTTTGCAAGCTCTCCAAAAAGCTTTCATCTCTTTCAAGCTTCCGAAGCTTTCACTTTCTCGATACAAGTCGAGACACTACTCTCCCCAGATTCTCGGTCTCAACACCTTTCTTTGCTTCCCTCCCAAATCAACCCTTCTCCTCCACTTTGTGACCGAAGCAAGTCAGGAACGACCATTTCTTGGTTTAGGCCGGACTTGTATAGATTGATCTCTTGAATCTATAAAGTGCTCACGTGCAGCACATTTGTTTAGGGTTTAAGCAAGTTTCTTACTCGCCTACCGAATTTACCAAAATCGACGGAAACGATTTTTACCCATAAACAATAGTGATAAAGAAAGTAGATAAGTGTGGTAACGCGGTCACGTATTTTCCTTAGTTAAATCCTTTTTTTTTTAAGTAAATAAAATTGAAATCCATTTTCACTATTAAGAAGAAAAAAAAAAAGATACTAATGTATTTTTCCAAAATACAGTAACTAAAAGACCCATAAGACAACACTAGTGTATATCATAAGGTAAAAACACTATCAATCATAAGTAAACAGGAAAGAAAAAAAAAAAAAAAAATCAAGATTTTTCAATGGGAAGATTTAATCAGTTGCTCACGTGATCCATATGCTCAAGTGCACAATACTCTCGCGATATTTGGTTTTTGTGTACTTTGCGGAAGTTTCTTATCAGAGTGTGATGGTTATCAGAAGTTTCATACCCATTACTTTTTGTTCATTTTTGATTCACAAGTTTGAGTAGTAATAATCAAAATAGTGTGAAAAACAAGTAACATATATAAGTTCAGTTAAGAGATATTTTTCCCGAACCCCTAGTTTTGTAGCCGAACTTTAGGAAAATGACTGAACTATGGTCTGTAAGACCAAATTTTGAGTTCGGTTAAGTCGCAAAATTTCCTAACCAAACTATTGCCTATAAGATCAAATGTTGAGTTCAGTTAAGTCGAAAATATTTTCTCCTAACTGAACTCTAGTTTGTAACACCAAATGTTGAGTTCGGTTCAGTCAAGAATATTTTTTTTCGTAACCGAACATATACTTAAGAAGAGTTCGGCAAGAACAGATAGCTGAACTTAATACCCAACCAAAACGAACATTACTATGTACACCCGAGCGTATAAGTTCGGCTACTTGTTCTGAACTACATCCAAAAAAACAAATAAAGAGTAAAACCTCTTTGTTAGAATAGTTACAAATAATATCACAATTTTGTTTTTGGTACTATTACTATGTAGTGGGGAGATAGAAATAGACACATGAACTCACTAGATAAATCACAACAATCAGAAACTAAATAATCACAGATAAAATAATGACCAACGCACACACGACACCAGGAATAGAATGACACATAAGCAAGAAATTTTGTTGTCAATCCTCTCATAAACTTTACTTATTTTTCGGACTTTAACACTTCCGGCCAGCTTCATAATTTGATTCCAAATGAACTCATAACTTGCTCTTGTATCCTCCTACATGTGGCTTAACAACATATTTCATGACCCCGGGAATATGAACATTCTTTATGTAATCTTTCCAATCTATTCGTTTTGGGTCGAAATCAAATAATTCTGCCTCACCGGTTCCGTAGTAAGCTTTGGTCCATATTCTCAATTCATCAGTCGCTGAACAATCGCAACTACATGCCACAAAATTCAAAGATTACTTTAAGACCAATTGATGTGCAATATCATGCATTTCGTATTTAAGTATTCATATAGCCATCTCCAACCATCCAAATTTTATTGCAAGAATTCATTGACTATGGAAATACTTACGTTCCTTTAAAGAGTAAATATGGCTCATAAATTTCAGCCAATCGGGTAGCAAATTGAACTTTTTGTTCCTCCATAAAAATAAAAATAAAAATAATTTTAATTAGCTAAACAACATATGTTGGTATGGATCATGGATGTGCCAAATTGAACTTTTTGTTCCTCAAAATATGTTGTCAATGTTAACTAACCTTCTTTGGCACCAAAAAATTGGTATGGATGTGCTCTCGAAAGCTAGTCATGGTGGGCAAGAAAACAGGCTTAACAATTTCACTACTGTCGCCATCCATCCAAGGATTCTCACGAAAGTAATCATAAGCAAAACTTAACAGCTTAATGATGCTCGTCTGCTCTTTGTGCGTCGAACTGCTGATATGATAGATATAGCGATCCTTATCACCAGAAAAAATATTATTATTAGAGTGATTCACCATCGCGGCTATTATAGCATTCACCACCATATCTCCTGGGATCTGGTTCATCAAGCCATAGTTAAAGAGTTATATACATTTAGTAATTTGATTGTGCATTTAAGTCCAAGAGAGTTGGGATTAACTTACTATATTGAAGAACGACTCATTGTCCCCAAGAAAACAAGGTAACATCCCTCTTCCAAGACTAATTACCATGGGGTCAAGTGATCTGCAAATTAAGCCAATAAAACAATAAATAGTTAAGCATCATCTGTTAATTAAATTAGCTCGGGCGAGGGCCATTTATCCCTTGGGTTTAAAGTTAACTTTTTGGAGGAGTCGATCAGTTGACATACTTGTAGCCTTCGGTCCATCCAGGAAATGGTTCACTGTACGTACTAGTAACAATTGTAGGCCTTACGATAACGACATGGAGATTTCCTTTCAAGTGATCAATTGTTATCTCTCCCATTCCCTTTGTGAACGCATATGTGTTTAGCCATCCATATAGTTTAGCTCTGTTCACAACACCAGGAAAACAACAAGAAGAAAAAAATTCTTAGTAGTATAAAAAGATTTTCGTGCACCATACGGATGAAACCCTTGCTAACCTTTTTAGTCCAAGTTTTTTCATTATAGCAGTTTGTTGATTCTTTGAAACTTGTTTGGCTTCGAGTCCATCCAATGTTCTTTGCACCAACTTCTTCTCTTCTTCAATTATGTCAACATATTTTGAGGTTTTCGTCCAAAATTGACTTAGTGGTTTCTCTCCGGTAGATGTCGAAGCTGATGATCATCCACATATATATATTCATTAAAAAATAAAGGGAAATACATGCACATACCAATCCAGATTTGGTTGCATGCATATGGTAACAGTGATATTTACAAGTATATACAGTAGAATAATTGTATAGCGTAATATCAATGGGTTTGAATATATTGTTGACTTCTCAAGTGCTAGATGAACTACCCAGAAATCGGGAAACCTATATTGAGCGGAAAATGGGTCATATGTCCAAAACCCATAAAGTATGGGAATAATGGACAAACAAATTATGGGTCTTGGTGAAAAATACATAAAAAAATTTAGTCATATATACCCTTTATTTTAAATTTTGTTCTTTGTCATATCTTTTCTTTCTCATATTTATTTTCTCTCTCCAATTTAAAATTAAAATATGTTAACCAAAAAAAAATTGTATATTGAGTCTTGCATTTTCTGCTGGGATTCACTTTGTTGTATGAGATAAAAGGGGATGGTTTTACTTATATATACGCACTTTATAAAAACCTTACCCGTAGATGCATGGAGTATCATCTCTAGCTTCTCACACTTTTTTGCAACTCCATAACATGCTTAGCTCCGTTGTATTCACAGCCAATGCCACGTCGTATCTAACAAAAATTTACAATTATTGGGTATTAGGCCCATTTTCTTTTCTATATTTTTCAACAAAAAAATACAAGTATCTCTGAAGAGTCGGCACGATATTCACACTGCCTAGTCCAAAAACAATACCTTTCTTCAAAATTTGTAGTTGCAGCAAAATTGGCAACAATATCGATTTCTTTATGCATTTTCTTTTCCACTTCAGAGTCTTTTATTCCCAAGTTCTCTAAAGTAACATCCCCAAAGACAGGCGTCACCTTTTCAGATATAAAGGAATCAAATCCAAGACCATGCTTTTTTTCTTAACACTCTAAATACTTCCTTCCCTGTCACCTATACATAAAATCGTTAACACTGAGTTAGCATAGCAAAAGCTTAATTCAAACACTAACACCTGCATGTACAGAGTGGAAATTTAATCCTCACTGGCTTGGAATTATCCATAATTTTGTGAATGAGATCTTGTTTTGACCAGGGACGGACCCAAGAATTTTTCTTGGGTAGGGCTAAAATGTCAATGATTTATAAAGCGGCCGAAGGCCACGCCAAATTTTTTTTGGAACGAAACACATAGCTAATGGCTAATCTAATCCACCTATAGAACACTAAATGGATGCGCAATTAAAAATAAAAGGAAAAAATTTAGTAGCAAAATGCGATAACGGAATTTTTTTTATAGTTTGTAGAAGTAAAATGGGAGATAATTGTGTTGAAGAGTAGAATTTCTTTTTGTTTTTAATAAGATTTAGCTCTTAATTATATCTTAGGTGGGCTGAAAATTAAATATGTAGAACTATAGGGGGATAAAAATAATTTTAGGGTGGGCTGAAGATTAAATATATACTAATACAGGGGCTAAAATAATTTTTAAAAATTTTCTATTGTGATTTTTTTATGGGACAAATTTAGGGACGGGCTATAGCCCGGGTTAGCCCCTTGCTAGGCCCGTCAAAACTTTTGACTCGATCTTTACAAACTACATTATGAACAAAATTAATGGAGATTTTCATGTTTAAGTGCATTTCCACCAATTTGTGGCATAATGTCACTATATTCATGTACTAATCATGTAAACTTTCAGCAGTGCTGATTGACTCGTATATGCATGCACGTACATCCTTATGAAGACGCTGGGCAGGGGACGATGCATCAGCAGGTCTAAAAAGAAGATAGAGTTGTTTCACGTTAGGCTGAACTCTAAGTAACTTCTCCACAAACACTGCAAAAATTTTGATCAAAGTTTAATATAAGAAAGATATGATTGAGAAAGTAAAAAAAAAAAAAAAGTAATTAGATAAACATCACTAAGCTTGTATATGTTGCATTACACTTTGACAAAAACCCAGTAGAACCAGTGACAAGGATGCTCTTGTTTTCAAGAGATTGAATCATTCCATTCGATTCCATTACTTATTTTTATGAGTTAACCCGAAAATACGAGACTCTATATACACTGTAAAGCTTCAGAGATATAACAAAATGAGAGAGAGTTCCAGGCACATTTATATATGTCATGGATGGCAAGGTTGTTGCATCTGTACCTCTACTTGTTTTAGGTTTGTGGCGGAGCCAGCCTAAGATTTTGGAAATCTCAAACAATCTTTTTTTTTTTTTTTTTTAAGCACTCATACAATCTATACATATTTCATTTCAGATTTCATAAGATACAGTATGTGTCCCCAAAATTTACACGGAACGTTGGATAGGCATATGTAAATACAATTTACTAAGTTCTGCAGTGCGTGACTTTGAAACATCCAACTTATATTCAATTACAAATGATTTTCGATATCAAATCTTTGAAAAAAAATAGGGCAATTTAGAAATATATGCCTGTTTCTTTTTATGTTTTCAAATATATGCCTGTTTTTTTCAAGTTTACAAATATATGCCTATTTTGGCCAAAAGCGGTTAAGAGAAAGTTAGTATCGTTCAGTCTAGGAAAAAGACTTAAAAGTCCTCTGCATCACTGAGTTTTCACTGCAACTTGGATCGGGCACTGTGTAACCTGTACACGTGGCGAATTTTGACACTTCATCACTAGTTGCCACGTGGCAACTAAGAAAATGGTAGACTTCTGTCTCTTGAGGTGTGTAAGTAAAAAGCTTAAAGCATACCAGTCGTAGATTTTCATCTAAATGTTGTAACCGGAGATTATCGATTATGGACTCTCCACGTGTCTACTATCACACGTGTAGGATGTACCCATTTTGTCTAGAACCTTCTCATACATCCATCGCAAGATATTCCAGAGATCTCAACTATGAGATTGAAAAGTAACAGCCATACACATGTCCAAAACCCACGAATGATCTGCACATAAAATTTCTTCCCCTTCTTTGCATGACCGAAGGGTAATTAAGTAAACAACATATCAAAATTTCTTATAGGTCAATGAGAAATTGACCAAACTCGTGAGATATTGACCAAGGTTAACAAAAGTGGAAACTGACCTATATTAAAAAAAAAAAAAAAAAAAAAAAAAAAAAAGGTATATATTTGAAAACAGGGTTTCAAACGGGCATTTATTTCTCAACTTTTCAAAAAAATATTATAAGTTGATGATCTTTAAATGGCCTCCAACGTTTAAACCTGGTCTCCAACGCCCACACTGCTGGTGCACAAAGTTGAGAGAAATGGAGTGAGAAAAATGTTGCCTTCAACTAGTTGTTGTTTTAAATCTGTCAAATAATTCCGCTGTGTTCTTCACCAATAATGCTATGCTAGTTTATCGAGTAAGTCTTGTCATGTGACAGCAAGTCTTTGACATAGAAGTCTCGCCCCTTCATATCAAAGAGTTAACAAGCCACTTTCTTTTCTTTTATTTAAGTTCGTCATCTGGTATCATTAAAAGATCCTGGGGGAGTGATAAAAGATCAGTGCAGCTGGATAAAGATCATGAAGATGTTAAAAAAGATCTCCGAATGGCAAGATAAAGATTCTGAGAAGCTAGAATTCGAGAGAAATGTCTTTGCTGGTAAATTAGACGGTAATGCTATTGCCCACTCTCTTTCGCACCCTATTAACAGCTCGCGCTGATGTGTCATCTAACGTGTCTAGAGGACAATAATTAAAATTAAAAATAAAAATAAAAAGTCATGCACGTGATCTTTACCTTCTTTCAGCTGAAGAGAAAACTTTTCCTCGTCTCCTATCTTTCCGGCCGAGTCCTGCTGCTGTTGTAGATGAAATTAAAATCAATTGTTTATCAAAATTTAAAGAAAAACAGAAAAACTTCAAAGTCGTTGTTCTTTTTGTAATTGAGTTCAGATATAATTGTCTGACAAGATTTAAGACAAAATTGTTTACAATCTGATCTTTGATTCTTAAGATATTTTGGTCTTTGATCCGGACTACAACTTCAAACTTAGTTCGCGCACAACCTCGCTCTCTCATAGGTAATTCTCTGATCAGAGTTCTGTTGATTGGTTTTTGTTTGATTCCGTATATACTTTATATTTAAATACAATTATTCAGTTAATATTTTCTATTGTAGTTGTTTAACCAGTGTTTTATGCGTTAATTTTTGTTTAAAAGTCTATAAACTCGTTTTATAATACATTTATGCGGTTAAATTGTTTACATCTTGTTAAATAATCATGCTAAAATGTTTTTTTCCATCTTATAAATCATATACAAATAAAATTAGTCTCGTAATAAAGTCATAATACTTATCAATTTATCATATACGTAAGCCGAATTTTAAGTGCCGAACTTGCATTTATAAAACGAATATGCACGCACGTATGCCGTTCCGAATTACTGTCGGAATAACGAACGTTGACCGGATTTTTGACAGAATCCGACCTATCCGAATCCGTATAATTCTCGTACGTATGCCGTCCCGAACTACTACCCGTACCCCGAATTGCTAACTAGGATCACATGTACCCTTATTTTTTCTTTTTGTTATTGAAAAAGTTTTGTCACTTCTGCACGTTGGGATGACACATCAGCGTGAGCTGTAAGTAGAGTGGTAAGGAGAGTGGAGAATAGCATTACCGATTGTTTTATGCTTCAGAAAAATAAAAACCAGCGTATAATATAAGCTGGCTGGAGCTATTTATGACATCCCTCCCACGAACAATTTTTGAGTGATAAGACTCTCTAATGCATGACATCCCTCCCACCTCCCACAGGATGACTACCTCTTTTCATATGTCGGTCGATACTTATCCTGTTCAGTTTCTTACATAGGCACCCAGCTGTGAAACCAACTTTCTCTTCTTTAGTTGGATTGTTCTCGTTGTCACACTTAGGACAACTCCTATGAAGAGCAAAAAGGTCAATATATGTTTGTGATGACCCACAAAATACGGACTAAAAATTGTTACTATGGAAATTTTAATCATCCACGAGACTAGATAGGACCCCTCAAATATACCTCGTTTGATTGGGGCCATGGATATTAATTGGGGCCTCCCATTAGAGGATAAAAAAAGTCATCCAAACCTAATTTGGGTTAACCCTTAGCAATTTTTTTTCTAAATACCTAAACTGCCCCTGAATGATTAGTATTAAAACTTAATAAAGTTAATTTAATTAGTGCGGTTAGATTATGTTAGATTAAAATCGGATTTTAGAATCACTTTTGTTTTTTTGTTTTTTGTTTTTTTTTTGTGGTTGTGAGTTGAGAGAAGAAGAGGAGGTTTTAGAGGAAAACTTGGAGTTTTTAGAAATGAGTAATTCAAGTAGGGGAAATGATGTTGGAGAAGTTTCAAGTAACAAAGATGATTGTGTTGATGGTAAAATTATCTTAAATTCTCCCATGGATTGGATATATGTCACAACACAGAGAAAGAGTGGTCAATGTCGAGGGATGTATACCCCAACGACTCTGTATACACCAAAAAATAACTTGACACATGGACGGAGATTACGAGCCGAAGCTGGACGCAATGACACAACCGCGCACACGGAATCAGTTCTGAGTCTGCTTAGAAACTAAGCTAAGGATAGTTTAGTAAAATACTTGTAACCACTCACCCTATATAAAGAAATATTATTAGGTTAGAAGGGGGGGCGAGCTCCTTCCTGCTCGACTTGTCTCACAAAACTCCATCTCTGATGGAGCTTCATCACCTTTTGTAATGAAACCAATACTTAATAAAACTCACACTATCATTACCCCGTGGATGTAGGCAATGCCGAACCACGTAAATCACTTGTGTTGAAGTCTTCTTACTCTTATTGCACTTTATATTTGGCTTATGATTCTTGTTTTCATTCAATTTGTTTACTGTTTTATTGTTTCAATCAATTGGTTGTGAAACCAACTATTTGTGTTCACAATTTGGCGCCCACCGTGGGGCAGAGTAAATAATTTATTCTACCTACTCAAGATTTATTTTCTTTTAAATGTTATACTACTAATTTCTGAAATTTGTTTTCGCTTTCTTTATCTCTTTCATCTCATATATCCACGATTTGTTGTTTTTACACAGAGTATTTGTTTGGGTACCACCCAAAATCTAACGAATGCCATGTGAAAAGCAAGATCTGATAATGCTGGTCAACTGTTTGCCAAAACGATTCAGTGAATTAAAATTGCTATGCAGAGACTAGCTTTCACTTTTTAACTTATTTTGGTCTTACATAGACTTCTACAAGCACTTATAGCTCAGATCTTGTTTAAAAATGTCCAAGTTGAATCCCTTTTCTTATACCGTTTTCTACCGATTCTCGAGATTTGTCTCAAATTAGCTCTTTTGGGTTACAAACCAACGTCATTTGTTTTCCTGAGATCCATATGGCTTACAAACCAACGTCATTTGTTTTCTCTTTGATTTTTGAATTGTAATCCATGTTCTAGTCCTCCACTTTACAACCAGTATGTTTCCCAAGCATTTTTTGATGTGCAGGGACTAAATACAATGATGCAACTCCGACAATGGTGGTGCAAAGTACAACGATGATGGTCCAAACTCCAGCCCCGACGCCAATAACCCGTAGTAGATAGTGATATTCGATGTTGTACACAAGTTTTTGGAACCAATCAATGGTTGGGTGAACCACGGCCAAAGTTATGGATCACGCCAATAAAGTCATGAACACACACTGCGGTGTCTTTGCCACTAGGAAAGGATAATCAAATCCAAAGCTAGTTTACACTTTGAGAAAGGAGAGAGCAAGCAGTTCAAGTTGGAGATAACACCAACAATAAAACAAAAAAGATCAACGATGCAGTGACGATCATGCAACCACGAACATGAAGTATCCCCTAAGGAGCTAACAAGATAAGGCTTCGATCAAAAGACCGACGCCAAAGGTGTAAAGCCGAACGACGATACAGAGCTTAATGCTTATGATCCACCCGACCAAGTACTCTAAGCAACACTCCAATAACGAAGAGCAAAGATTTGCTTCGACCCAACCCAAAGTCGCAGATGTCCCGCTATGTAACAAAGAACAGTAACCAGGGATCAAGTCCGACGACGACGATGCAAAGTCCTCGGGATGATGGTGCAGAGCCTTGCAACAATGGTGCAATGAGGAACACGAGGATGGTACCAAGCACAGGGATGAAGCTCAAAGCAATGATGCTGATAGTACCTGGAAGTGTAGCTCGTGAGAGATGCTACGATGTCCAAAGCCTTTCCACGAGGATTCAAAATCCGGTGAAGAGTTGCTGCCATGAAGAGGAGAGCGCAACTTCGAGTGTATAACAAAGACTAGCAACACAACGAAGGAGCAACGAAGTTGGTTCCACTCCCTAACACCAACAATATGATGCTCGATACCAATGATCAACAACCCGCTGACGATGCTAGAATCAAAGTCCCGATGATACAGTCCAACGATGTAGCCTTATCCCGACGATGTAGTCTCAGTCCGCAGACCCAAGCATGGTTCTGTTCAATCTCTTGGCAGGTTCATGGCTCAGCCACCAGAAGTCAAGACATTATCACCGCCGCTACAAATTTGGAGTTGCATACACCAACACGATGCAAGCTTTCAACGATGCTATAAAGACTCCTCGTAACCACAACGTAAGGTGGTCAAGACGAAGATCTACCATGGCCGCAGACGATCTTGTTATGTGCAATATGTGTTCAAGGGCAAGTATAGGGGCAAAGCAATGGAACCATGGCCGCCAACAACGCGGAGCCATGTCACGAAGGGGCATGGCCACTAACAGCGCGGAGCCATGTCACGAAGGGGCGTGGCCGCCAACAACGCGGAGCCATGTCACGAAGGGGCGTGGCCGCCAACAACGCGGAGCCATGTCACGAAGCAACGCAGCATAATAAGTTCATAGTGCCGCTTCTAAATTTAAGATGCTAAACTCCTATCCCGAAGCTCAATTCAACTCTGGAGCTTTACCGAAGCTGCCCAACGCCAACTCCGAAGAGTTAACCAAAGCCTAAATATGAAGCCAACAATGGTGATCTTTGGAAGCGAGGAGCAAGAATCTTACTACGATGAATCACTCCCGATGACGATGGAGAGCCAAAGCCCTGCTACGAAGATATCTAAAGACAATGCTCGAGTCATCGTTGTGCCAAAGTCGAATCCGAAGATGACAAGCCCGATGTCGACGATGGCATGAAAATACGAAAGTCCTGATATCGACAACGATGAGTTTACCTACAAAGCAACGATGGCATAATTACGAAGCGTGCTTCGTATCAAAAGTATGGTTACGAAGCATGCCTCGTTATCATAAGTGCGGTTACGAAGCATCGCTTTCCTATATAACTTATTACGTGATCACCGCACTTTGGTGCAAAATCTGTTGACATTAAGGATAGCTCTTATCAACCCAACCAACACGTAAGGACCGCACCTCGGCTATAAATCCAAATGATGACGTAATGGCCGAGAAGGACGGTCAAGGTTACGAGCAATCTAACCGAACTTCATAAAATATATGATCTTCATGAATGAAGATATCCCTCACCGCAGAGATAGGGAAATATCTCTTTCTCATTAACAACGATGATCCAAAATACAGTGGGGGCTGATGCCTTTTCACCCGAAGCTCAATTTCGCAGCTCAGGGACTACACACCGAAGATGATATCCAATTTTGACACTCTAGTCCGCAGCTCAGCCTGCAAAAGTGTACGCAGTTGGAAACCAACGTACAGAGAATCACGATGCCACGCACAGATACGCAGATGCAAACTTCATTCCCGCAGCTAAATCTCCGAAACCTCAATCCGAAGACTCAACTCCGAAGCCTCAATCCGAAGACTCAACACCGAAGCCTCAATCCGAAGACTCAACACCGAAGCCTCAATCCGAAGACTCAATTCCGAAGCTCAATTCCGCAGCTCAGTGCTACCAACGAAATTAGGATTATAAAAGATTTCACCCAAAAGTGACGGAGCATCATACTAAGGAAGGAGCAGCAACATTTCTGTTCTTAACGCCACATGGTGCAGTCCTCCATGCCACAAAGAAAGCAGACCATAGAAAAAAGTGTTAGATTCTATTGTTAATCTTTAATGTGTTCTTCTTCTTAACATTGCAGGGGGCAAAAAGTGAGCTTAGGCAGGTTGCTTCTCAACTGAATTTGCTTATTAACCATCTTGCTTGCTTTATAACCCTTTCTGTGAATCATTAACACTTGATACCATTTACGTGTTTACCACTCTCTTTAATCCGCAATATTGCATCTTCTATTCCGTAAAGAATAGGGGCAAGTATTAATATTTCGGTGTATTTTATTCTTTACCAAAATTCTTCTACAAAGAACCCGAGGCTTTCAACAAGGGGCAGTACTTATTAACGGTGAAGAGTGGTATTTCTCATTGCCTCATATTTCTAATTAGTCATACTTCATATATACTTATAATTGGTTATGGTCATACTTCATACTTCTTATTTGGGTATATTTCATACTCTATTTGTCATGTTTCATGCTTCTTATACTAAGAGTATGAGTATTCTAGTACTTCATACTTCTCCAAGGATTGATATTTCTTATTTCTGGTATTTTATACTTCTTATGCGAAGTGTGCTTCTTTAAATTACTTCTTACTTCCAGTACTTCATATACTTTTCTTATACGAAAAGACTTGCTCCAGAACCGGTACTTCTTATTTCTCATACTTCATGCTTCTCATCGAAGAATGCTTCGGAGTTTTTCTTATACTTCTATTCTTTAGTGACCATTCTTTATCTCGTGTACTTTCTTAATCACTCCTTATACTTCTTATATATGTTTCTTTACTTCATATACTTCTACACTCATAAAGAGCTATCAGTCGACAAGTTTGTATAGAACATATCCTTCATACATATTCAGGAATCAATGCTTATTATTATTAGTTGTGTTTCCACAAGGACTAATTTGGCATACACAAGAACAACAAAAGATGCATGCGCCATTGGCTCCAGTCAGGACAAGGTGCTAGTACATACGAAGGAGAACTGAACTCATTCAAGCTACAACTACGATCACTGCAGTTAAAGAGATCCGCACTTTTGGCTTGTACTGTAACAGAATGAGTAATGACATGTTGCAGGCAACGTAACCCAACTCACATGTGCGCAAAAGGAGGCAGACATCCATTCAATATGAATGGGGGCAAAGGAATGTCCCGCACAAAGCGTGGATCATACCCACTGCAATATACCGGGGGATATCCCGCACAAAGCATACACATGCAATCTCTCGGAGCATACACATGCAATCTCTCGGAACTCCCCCATAAGTGTCTATAAGTGTATGACCAGGGGGTGACTTCCCACAGAACGAGATATCCGAGCAATATTATCAGCCGCGGGTTCAATGGAATATATCCTTGAACGTCGGCCAGACCCCCACCGTCCAGAAATCCTCTGGCCAAGGAATTAGCTGGACGGGGTGCAAGGTCACAAGACAATTCCTAGGATATCAACCTACGGAATTGCACGGACAATACACTTTCTCAAAATTCCAAAGATCAACATCCTTGGATCACAAACAACATTAAGGAACTACTCATTATACTAACTTGATTTATAAAGCCAATAGATGCGAAACGCTCTGCACCATTGCTAAGCACCACACGACACGATAGCAAAGATCGACCTAGTCAAGACGAAGCGCAGATCATCAACAACATCAACTATCAAAGCGAAGTATAGTCAAGACATGGAGATATTTTCTTAAGGATCGTTCATCAACAACCCTCAAGAAAAGGGGCAAATTGTATACACCAAAAAATAACTTGACACATGGACGGAGATTACGAGCCGAAGCTGGACGCAATGACACAACCGCGCACACGGAATCATTTCTGAGTCTGCTAAGAAACTAAGCTAAGGATAGTTTAGTAAAATACTTGTAACCACTCACCCTATATAAAGAAATATTATTAGGTTAGAAGGGGGGGCGAGCTCCTTCCTGCTCGACTTCTCTCACAAAACTCCATCTCTGATGGAGCTTCATCACCTTTTGTAATGAAACCAATACTTAATAAAACTCACACTATCATTACCCCGTGGATGTAGGCAATGCCGAACCACGTAAATCACTTGTGTTGAAGTCTTCTTACTCTTATTGCACTTTATATTTGGCTTATGATTCTTGTTTTCATTCAATTTGTTTACTGTTTTATTGTTTCAATCAATTGGTTGTGAAACCAACTATTTGTGTTCACAGACTCTATAAAGTCGTCAATGTATTGACACCAAAAATGACGACTCAAACCTGCAACTTTTCCAGGTTATGAAAAATCGTCAGGGTAATATGATATACCCTAACGACTCTTAGCTTGGGTCACAAAGAGTCGTTATTTTGTGTGTCTATACCAAGACGACTCTGAAATTTTTTGGGACAGAGAGGTTGTTTGTTTTTCACCTGGGGTCGTTGACGTTTAAAAAAGGGTCGTCCATAGAGGATCGTCATAGGTTTCTATATTATGTTCACGACTCTAATCTAGGGTAAAAAATATGAAAACCAGAATTATGGTCGTTATCTTGATCATCATATACCCTAACGATTTGTTATGGTCTTTACATGCATATGAAAAATCGTTAGGGTTTAGGCTTATCGAATTGACGACCCATTTACTGTAACTGAAATTTTTCGGGTGAAGAAATTTTTCCTTTAATGGAGGAGAAGAGAAGAGTCGAGAGGGTGAGAGGGGAGGGAGTGATCTTTTTGTTTAGAACTAGAAATGAATTGGGGCTTAGGATTAAGGGTTAATAGGTTTTTAAGATTTATTTTTAGTGAAGGGTAAAATAGTATTTTCACAATCGGTTTAATACGCCCCTGAGAAATTTGGGGTGCAAATAAACTATCAAGGCCCCCAATTAAAAGAGGAAAATATATGGTGGTTATAATGGATAGTCCATCGGGTCATTAGATAACTGGATATAAAAATTTTTTTTTTCTATCTCATCCAGTTTTTCAGCTACCATATATGTGCTTTTTCTTTTTTAAATTAAAATATTGGCCGTCCACTTATATAATTGGCCGGATTGGTGTATACCTAGATTAATTAGGGTATACCAAATTTTAAGTGTACTCAGATGAAGGTCTAAGGGGGTGTCAAAAGGATGAAGTTACAAGACTACCCTTACAATTATAATTAAAACTTCATCTAATTCATATTCTCATTTCATTTTCATTTCATCTCCCCTCTTCCCTCTTCTCCTCTACAATGTTTACCCACCTTCATCAAAAACCTTTGACAACTCGTCGATTCGAAAATTCATCGTTGATTAATCTTCAAACATGATGTCGCGTGTCAAACAAACTTTTTCTTTTTGGAAAAAGAAGGATATATTGAAAAGGAAAAGATATTTACAGGATATACAAATAGATCACCAGATCCCAACAACTTTGTAAAAATAATCTGAAATTTCCTATTACATAGAAACTATTGTTTCCCATTGAAACATAATCTGATTAACCGAGTAATCTTTGAAGATATTCTCCGTTGAACTCCACATGTGGAATGATTAAAATCTTGATATCTTTAAAAGATTTGTTCCCGCCTCCATGAATTCTCGAATTCCTCTCCTTCCAAATCTCCCAAAAGATAGCAAAAGGAGTTATCTGCCATACAGTTGCTTTTCTCTTACTGACTTTGAAAAGTTTCCAGCTATCCAATAATGCTTTAAAAGCCTCCGGCATAGACCATTGAATCTGCAAAGAAGAAAGGAAGAAATCCCATATCGGTTTCGACCATTTACAGTGTATGAAAAGATGTTTAAGGTCTTCATTTTCCTCATTACATAGAACACACGTAGTTGTTGGAATTTGAACTCGTCTTCTTCTTAGCATGCATCTTGTAGGCAAAGAACCATGCAGAGAAGCCCACGTCATAAAATCACTTTAGGTGAAATTAGCTTGTCCTCCAGCAGACCTAAAAAATACATATCCGCCGTATCTTCTACCAGCTTCTCATATGCTGCCTTCGAAGTATAATCTCCTGATACATTATCTTTTACACCTTCGGTTGGAGTGATGTTTCTCAAATCATGTCTTAGTTCTAGAAAGTCAATTCTCTATGCAGGATCAAGAGCTCTTGAATAATACATGATCATATGTTCTCCTACAATATCTGCCACCATCACATTCTTCTGAGTGCTTAACTTGAACAATCTTGGGAATTTATCTTTTAAGGTTCTCCTCTCAACCCAACAGTCGTGTCAAACAAATTTATAGAAGAACTAGTACTGATGACCCTGGCATTAGGAACACAATATTAATTTATAAATAATGTGGATTTATTAAGAGTAAATAAGTAATTAAACATGTATTTTTATACATATTGAAAAATGGAGACAAGCCAATAAATTGAAACATGCAAAATAATAGATTGAGCCTATCTTAGTGAGACGGATTTTTTTTTTTCTTTTATAAAAAATTAGATAGATTTATGTATTCACAAGAACACCCTTATTCTTCTCACTAAGATAGACTCATGTACGCATTCTTTTTGTACAGTGATAAAGAAAGTAGATAAGTGTGGTAACGCGGTCGTGTATTTTCCTTAGTTAAATCCCCTTCGTTTTCTCTTCTTTTTTGTTTTAATTTTTTTTTTTTTGAATCCAGTTTCACTGTTAAGAAGAAAAAAAAAAAAGATACTAAAAATTCATAGGACAACACTAGTGTATATCATAAGGTCAAAACACTATCAATCATAAGTAAATAGAAAAAAATGGAGCGAAATCAAGAATTTTCAATGGAAAGATTCAATCAGTTGCTCACGTTATCGATATGGTCAAGTACACAATACTCTCGCAATATTTGGTTTTTGTATACTTTGCGGAAGTTTCTTATCAGTGTGATGGTTAACAGAAGTTTCATACCCATTAAATTTTGTTCGTTTTTGATTCACAAGTTTGAGTAGTAATAACCAAAATAGTGTGAAAAAACAAGTAACAAACATAAGTTTAGTTAAGAGATATTTTTCTCGAAATCTAGTTTTGTAGCCGAACTTTAGGAAATGAAGAACACAAAAAACACTTTGAATATGAAAATATTTTTTTTGTCATGACCGAACAATGGTTTGTAACACCAAATTTTGAGTTCGGTTAAGTCGCAAATTTTTCTCCTAACCAACTATGGTATGTAAGACCAAATGTTGAGTTCAGTTAAGTTGAAAATATTTTATCCTAAACGAACTTGTTTGTAACACCAAATGTTGAGTTCGGTTCAGTCGATAATATTTTTTTTGTACCCGAACATAGACTTAAGAAGAGTTCGGCAAGAACAAATAGTCGAACTTAACACCCAACCAAAACGAACATTACACTGTACACCCGAGCATACAAGTTCGGCTACTTGTTATGGAAATCAGATAGCCGGAGAAAAAAAACTCCGTTAAGGCTAAGTTCGGCTATGTTCTTTAAAAACAGTAGCCGAACTACATTTGCATAAAATTTTAGTTACATGTTCTTCAGATCTAGTAGCCGAACGTGTTTGACCCAGCTATAAAAGTTTTCATTTTCAGGAATTTTTGGGCAATTCAACCAATAAAAACTAAATTCGAAGTACACCTTAGTATCCAGAACATCATCCTCTGCGTCTCTTCAATAATTCAACCAACTTTTAAAAAAGTAATCAAAGTTCTTCCAAAACTCTTCTCTTTCTTCGTTTCTCTTCGGTTCTAATTATATAAAAAACACTAATAATAATTTAAAATCTAACTCACTAATTTAATTTAAAACGAACAATTAATTAGTTTAACTTAATCATTAGGTTAACTAATTAGGAAAAGACACTTTGGCCATTAAGCAAAATACCTGGATAAGGCCATTAAGCAAAACACCTTGATAAGAGGTATTGCAAATTACTTCGAAATGACCTATTTTGAGAATGATCCCCCCACAAAAAAAAAAGTGGTGCCTATAAAATGTTTTTTTCTTTTTGACATTTTTCTGACGGTATGTTAATCATTAATGTTGTTTGATGGCAACATTGACAAGTTGCAGTAAAATAAGAACGCGAAATTGGGGGATATAAAAAAGAATTGGGGGATAGTGATTACTTCTCCCAACCCATGGTGTGTGTTAAGGGGTTTTTTTGGTATGAAAATACTAAAATACCCTTTGGTTAATTAAAAAATATTATGAAAAGACCATTACACCCTTTCTCCTAAAACATTAAAATCAAAAACCAAATTCATATATCCCCATTCTTTTCAAATCACTTCCAACACTCTTAGGGTTAGGTTTTGAAGAAAAAAAAATTCATCGTTCTTCGTTGATTAATTGTCGATTCAAAAATTTCTTCGTCGATTAACCTACCTGAATCATAAACAATGCCTCCACGAAAGAAAGCAAATGCCCAATCGAACTCAAAATCGATTGCCCAACAAAAACAGGAATAAAGAATTGATAAGATTTGTAAGGATTCGCAAGCTCGTCAACGCTATTAGACTAGTCAAGAGACGATTTAGCCGTTAATGATTCTATTAATTAAATATAAACAATCATTACTAAGAAAACAATCTAATAATAATTTGGAAATGAAAATTAGTACCACTAGATAGATCTCGATAAGTTATGCGAAATGGATTACTAGAACGCGTAAGTCGGACATTGGACGAGAAGGTTATCACACTCGGAAAATCGAAATGGAAGTTAGTCACATTGACTCGTTGACCGTACCTATATTAGACTGGACCTCTAATTAGTATTTGGCCACCCCTTAGTAATTAGGTCAAAGTGGTAATAGCAACGAGTGTAAAAGGAGTGTAAGATTTTATATAATTTAAAATTCAAGGCATATCTTCTCTTCACGTGGGTTGTTTAGTTAAGGTGGTGCTGTTGTTTGTTTGAGAAAACAGAGAGTAGGAGGAGAAGTTGATAGGTGTACCATTCCATTAGATTTAAAAGAGAGATGAGTCATAAGTGAAATAGTTTACGTGAGAAGAGGAAGAATTCAAAAGAAAATTATGAGTGAAAGTTAAATAGGAGATAAGAGAAAGGTTAGTGATGATGATGATAATACATACATAGAGATTAGGATAGAAGAGGAGTATTCTTATGGCAGGAAAATTTTAACTAGAGTTTTGGAAGCTGCAAAGAATTAGGAGAAGGTGAACCATGTTCTTGGTGGAGTTGATCATTTTAATGGATAATCATGGTGTTGGTGATATTAGAACAATCTTAGAAAACACAAAGGTAACATCTCTAATTAATCCTAGCTTGATTTATGAATTGGGTATCTTTTTAATACTGATATAGGTTAGAAGAAACCATGAGACTATAGTTTTGAACATTATAGAAATATCTATGAAATCATGATTTTATGTGGATTATTGAGTCTCTCTGACCTGTCTTCGGATACGTCTTTGGGTACCTTAAATTGAGAACTAGATTTGACTCTATAAACATAAGTTATAGTTCGTTTTGTGTTGTTTCAGTAGGTATAAAGTTTGTCCCAATCCAGTTAGTAGCAAGTGAGATATCATCGATGGAAAAGTAGTCGTCGCAGCTGTATTTCTGTATTAGCAGTCACGAGTAGCCATAAGTAGGAGACTTATTAGATAGGTTCTAGTGTGATTTGGAAAATATTCAGTGCGCATAATTTGTAGAAGGTCATCCCGAGATTCCATAGAGACCTTAAATGAATCTTTTTGATATATAATGAATAATTTAGAGACCTTAGAAGTTGTTACCTTAAACTGTTTCTGAGGACCAACACTTAATATCAATAGTTGGGGAGAAGATGACCCAGTTAGTAATCTGACTCAGTCAAGTCAGTGAGTTAGCCGAGTCAGTCGGGTCATGGGTTAGTAAAACGGGTTAACGGGTCGGGTCGTGGTTTGACCAGGTGGGCTCGTAATGGGACGGTCCGGGTCAGGTCCAATGGGCTTGGGCTTAGGGCCAGAAACCTTATTTTGTATTTTTGAACCACTTATGGTCCGAATCAGCTCTGGGTTTCTTCTGCAAAGTTGTAGGGTTTTTCGAGGGCTTCCCTATGACACCCAACTTGACCCTATTTGGATATGTAGATATAGTTATATCCCAAAATTACTTATTACCAGGTTATATAACTATTAATAGAAATTGGAGCCGTTAGTTATTTCACTTATCCTATAACTAGAGACTTGTATGATATTATATTATGAACCTTGTATAAGCCTATTGGATAAACTCGTAGACTGATTGTGTGATCAACAGTTCGTCTTTATTAACAACAATCGATTCAAAGGATGAACCAGCGGATTGAGGATCTTGAAGTAGGCGTGGCTTGTAATACCCGGTATTTTTTATTTACCTTTTTCGGGTCGGGTTATAACCTCCTTAGTTTATTACTTAGGTTGTTTCTTTTGTCTTAGTCTAGTTGGGGTGTTTGGACTAGAAAAGCTACAAGTTAGGGTTGAAATAAAGTCACCTAATTTATTTTAATAAGTAAAATAAAATGAATAGAAAATGAAAAGACAATTAAAAGAAATAAAGAAAATATAAATATTAGTTATCATTATAATATTGGTATTATTAAGGTTTTTATAACTAAAAGTTTAGGAATAGAATTTTACAAGTTAGAATACATAAGGCTAAGGAGAAGAAGAAAGAGAAGGAGCTAGAGATTTTTAGAGAAGAAATCAAGAGGAGTTTGTGGCAATTTAGAGGCAGAATGTGAAACCCTTTCTCTTTAGGTGTTTTTCTTTGGTGTTTACTTTATATGATTTTGTATTGTAATGATTCAGTGATTTATTCGAATAAATATGTGCCTCTTTTTGATGATCAGGCTTCTCTAATAGATATTAAACATGATTGAGTATCTCTTGTTAAAATTTGAGAATTTTCCAATGTAAATTCACCGTTGAATGTTTCTTTGAAATTGGGTGATAGTTTCTGAATTTCTGGACAGTTTCGCCTTGCTGTGATTTTGATGTTCTTAGGAAGTCTTAATGGTTTTAAAAGAATTTGAGGTCTTAATAAAAGTTGTAGATAAAAATCTTATCTTTCAGTGTGCTTTGGATTGGGTCAATTTAATATTGTTATGAATTTATCATGAATTGTTTGGTAACAACATGTAATCTGCCCAGTTTTTAGGTTGTCATTATAAATTCAACATCTTTTGTTTGAACCGTTGGTTTGGTGTGAAATTTGGATATGTAATATAAGAATGTGTCAAGAATGTTCCTGTAAAGTTTGAAGATGATCGGATAAAGTTAATACAATGAAATATATAATGTAATATGGCTGCAGTTAACTTATTTGCATAAATGTTTGAAAGAAACTCATGTTGTTTTTCATATGTTAAGCCATGGTTGCTTGTATGTAAATGATTTTAAAAAGGAAATGAGTTCATGTTTTTCCGTTAGATGGAATATGATTCCATGCTAACGGCAGGTAATGATCCCCGAGAGTTAAATGGGTAATGATTCCCATGGGAACTTGTGTTTCCCGACCATCGATGGCGGCTGTCCGTGCCGGTAAACGATAGGTGGTGTACGAACCAAGGTTTTCGTACTGGAATGAAACGGTAATGATCCCTGAGAGCATATGGGTATGATCCCCATAGGAACTTTTGTTCCTGACCATCAATGGAGGCTGTCCGTGCCGATAAACGATAGGTGGGTGTACGAACCAAGGACATTCGTACCGTGAACTCAATTGTCAAAACCTAAATTGGTAGATTTGTTGAAATTATCTTGGGGTTGTAAACTTATTGTTTGAGGTGACAATATAAATATGTGAATATGTTGGAATCTAGATTAAATGATTTGTTGGAAAATAATATTTGTGAGTTAATGTTGTTGGTTGAATATATTCGTTGAAGTTGCACTGTATTTCTTATTGTATGTTATTCCTTGATAAAATGATTTTGTTTCCGCATCTTTAGATAATGGGGGTGCATTCTATTGAGTTCTCATCTAACCCCAATTGACATCCTTGCAGATTTATCGTGAGTGGCGCAAATAGGAATGAGTAACTTAGTGATTGAATTGTCTTTTTGTATTGCTTGAAATGTAATTTGAAATAATATGTTTGTTGAAAATATTTTTTTTAAAGATGATTATCTAATTCATATGTTTAAATTTATGTTAGAAAAGTTAAATTACGTTTGTTGTTATAAATAAATTAGAAGAGTTATCATAGTCTCTTTCCGACCCGTAACGCTTCGAGTTCGGATCTCCATATGGGTTTGACCCTGGTCCAGAACTCGGGGTATTACATGGATTGTCATCAAAACAGGTGGGAACCTTGTAACCTTCTTGTAATCATCAAGTTCCTTTTCATATGCGAGCATGATGAGTCATTACTTCTTATGAGTATATTTGTGTGTAAATGATTGGGTATGTTGTGTAATATGCAAGTAATGTGGATTCTCCAAATGTTATATCTATTTTTATGCTTATTATAGCCTGAGATGAGGCAATATCGTTATATAGGGAATATTACCTTTTACAATTTCTTGTGAGAATCCAATCGTTTGCATATTATGCTTGATTGCAAACCTTCGGACTTATGATGGTAGATTCTTGAATCATGGTTTATATGGGCACTCCGTGTGGATGGGCTATTATTAGAGTCTGGAGTTATTCTGCTTTCGCTTTCTCCAATAAGTTTGGCGAGGTCTGAGTGACATATTTTAGTTGTTCTAGTTTCACTTTTGTAGATTCATCCGGTGGTGGTCTTTCACGGATATTGTTATTATGGTACGCAATACCTTAGGAAGTGGAATTAGAATAACATTCTTTCATGAATGATATATTACGATTCTTGCTGATTGCTGAGTGAATAATTTGATGTGTGTTTGAGTGAAATCCACGCGAGGAGTGACTGTGGTCTCCCCACAGCTCCTTGCCAAGTCTTATAGCCCAGATGAGGCAATACATAGCACGGGAAGTGCATATAATAGCTATCTAGCGCGTTAAGCGAAATACTATTACTTTTTATTTTATAACCTAATTTATGTTGTTAAGACCCAGATAAGGAAATATTATATCGAGGTATTTGGGGAGATCATTCTTATGCATATTATGCACGATGACATGTTCTATTACCATTCTTTAGAACTGAGAAGCATATTAGTGATTACTTGAACGTTATTTGTTTCCATTGGGCACCCCTTTGGGATGATGTGCTCACCCGTTCCCACTTTAGTTTCAGTATTCAGAAGAAAAGGTGCGCGTGGAGATAGTCGTACTCAAAGCTTAGAGTTTATTAAACGTTAGTGATATCTTGTATCTCGCATTATGTGTATCCTTTGTTAATTTATTTTTAATCAACACATTATTATATTTATATCACTCGAGAGATTTTCATTTATATAATATGAGAGTGTTTGGATTTGTATCAGGATTAGTTTATGTAACTATGATTCTTAAAATGGGTAATCTAGATTTGATGCTTCTATTAGGTTGTAATCCATTAGCTAAGTAGGTGATTAGGTTGGGGCGTCACAAGATTGCTCAAGAGCAAGAAGACGAAGAAGCAACGTTCTCTGACGATCAACCCCTCGCAAGCATGGCTTCTGTGAGAAGGTAGGTGATTTTGAACTAGTTTATGAGTGTTTAAATCGATTTATAGCAATGGGTTTAGGTTAGAATCGCGAACCATAACTCAAACAGTTGAGTTTCAGAGAGTACCTACACTGAAATTTGTATGAACAATGCCGGTTTTATGTTCCGATATTCAATCTAGGATGAATATTATACCGGTTTCCAACCCCCGATTCACCAAAAACTGAATTTTCCCTACCGGCATTCAATCTAGGATGAATACAATGCCGATTTTTAGTATCGGCAGTCTTTGATAATAATTCGTGTATGCCGGTAGTGGACTTAAACATACAGGAGAGTTTATGAATTTGTCACCAGCATTCATAGATTTTGGGTTGCATTGTATGCCGGTTTTGGGTACCGGCATTCTTTTTGTAATAATTAGAGAATGCCGTGGACTTAAAACATACAGAAAATTGTCACAAATAATGGATAGATTTTAGGTTGCATTGTATGCACTTGTTAAAGACTGAACTAATCAATGTTTATCGCCGGAACATTGTACCCCTGCTGGTTTATTTTAATGTAGTCAATTCCGGTACTAAAACTGAAGGTGAGTTGTCTTATATTCATTGCTTTTCGTGTGCTTACGATATAGGTCAAACGCCAAGGAAGCTAACAAAAGAAAAACTAAAGATGCTGTCACTAAGAGAAGAAGGAAGGACAGTCTTGATACTCCTCAGTCTCTGCCTCCTCGAGGGAAAGATGAAGGTCGTAAGATGCATTTGGGGGCTGATACAAGAGGGAAAATTTGGGAGAGTGGTGGTGACCGTAGTCAAGTTGCAATCCGCATGTTTTTTGTCCACTCGCTCCTTTATCTTGACTCTCTCATCTTCTTCTTCTTTGGGGGATAGTTTGTTCTTTCGAACATCTTCCTCTAGTTGTACCATCATTCTTTTCTTAATATCCGCCTTTGCGGGTTCAAACAAGGCATGGCAAGTTTTTATCACATTATTACGTATATGATATGTACATAGGAAATTTTGTGCGTCCTGGAAGACGCTTGGATATTGCTTTCATTAATGTGTTATCGTTATCGGTTACGATGACCCTCGGAAGTTGATTTTCCCGGAAGAACAATTTCAATTTTCGTAATGCCCAAAGAAAATTATAGTCCCTCTCGTTTTCCATTAAACACCAAGCCAATGTGAATGTTACCTTGTCCGAGGTTTGCCCCACGATGTTGAACAACGGCATATTGTATTTGTTTGTCTTGTAGGTGCAATCCATCAAAAGAACACCACAACATGTATTTGCCACAAAATTATAGTCATGTTAGTAGATTAGGTATTACGTAAAATACTTAGATAAGGGGTGAACCCGAATTGATATCTGAATCCAGTTTTTGTCCTTTTCTTACATCCCCAATTCGTTTTTATATCTCCCAATTTCGCGTTCTAAAATAATCAAGGAATAGCCGCACCCACAGAGAGAAGTCCGAATTATGTTCATTCTCCAGCACTTAAATGGGTAAATATCTTAAGAAACAGGACCAAAAGTAAGCCTTAGAGTTGAACTTCACCGGAAAACAAATAAAGAGTAAAACCTCTGTTGAAATTGTTATAAAAATATCACAATTTTTTTTTTAATACTATTACTACTGTCCGGTGGAAAAATTGAAATAGGCACATGAACTCACTAGATAAATCACAACAATCAGATAACTGAATAATCATGGATAAAATACTGACCAACACACACAGGACACCTGGAATAGAATGACACTTGCTCTTATATCCTCCTATATGTGGCTTAACAACATATTTCATGACCTCGGGAATATGAACATTCTTTATGTAATCTTTCCAATCTATTCGTTTTTTGTCGAAATCAAACAATTCTGCCTCACCGGTTCCGTAGTAAGCTTTCATCCATATTCATAATTCATCAGTTGCTGAACAACCGAAACTACATGCCACAAAATTCGTAGATTACTTTAATACCAATTGATGTGCAATATTATGCATTTTGTATTTAAGTATCTACAACAATCTCCAACCATCGAAACATTATTGCAAGAATTCATTGAATACGGGAATACTTACGTTCCTTTAAAGAGTATATATGGTTCATAAATTTCAGCCAATCGCATAGCAAATTGGACTTTTTTTTTCCTCCATAAAAATAAAAACAAAAACAAAAATAATTTTAATTAGCTAAACAACATATGTTGGTATGGATCATGGATGTGCCAAATTGAACTTTTGTTCCTCAAAATATGTTGTCAATGTTAACTAACCTTCTTTGGCACCACAAAATTGGTATGGATGTGCTCTCGAAAGCTAGTCATGGTGGGAAAGAAAACATGCATAACAATTTTACTACTATCGCCAGCCATCCAAGGATTCTCACAAAAGTAATCATAAGCAAAACTTAACAGCTTAATGGAATATCAAAACCATTGGCCTTTCCATAAAAGATTATTCCGATACTTGAAATGGAATAATTAAGCGATTAACTATTTCAGTAAAACTTGCAAATCAGTAACAAAGATTTCAAAATAGCTACTCAAATGTCTTAAGATTGTTGGATAAATACCTTCGTTACCGATTCTCCAATAATACAACTCATGTATTATCCACCGATCCGTTACAACTCTTTGTAACATGGTTTTCATCTATGTATTACGTTTCGTAATACCAACCATAAAACAAGAAAAGAAGGATAGAAAAAGATGATCAATTACAAAACTTAAACAAACTTACTTGGGTGTATTGAGGCGAGTAATCTCTTTGCTTAAGACATTTGATGCCCCGTATATAATGTCAGCATAGATTTAGCAGACATGTCTCCAACATTCAACAATACCTCGATGTTTTTCGCAGCACTTCGATAACACCGAACAACGAACGCGAATGGATGTAGCACAAACTCTTCTTTAACTCTTGAAGACACATGCAAACTCTTAAATTTCTAGTACTAGATTTATGACTCTAAAAACATACCCTTGCAATGGAGAATGAGTGGGGTTTATATAGGCTATAGGTGACTCTTGGAGAAGTCCTTTCATGAAGAGTCACAACCCTTAATGGAGAGTCACATCCCTTGGGATAAGACACCAATGTTGAAAAGACTCAAGTGAGTTGACACACCTATTCATATTTCTATTCAAAAATTCCAACACTTTAGGACAAAGTAAACTATTTAGGGGAGTTGATCAGTTGGCATACTTGAAGCCTTCAGTCCATCCTGGAAATGGCAATATAAGTACTGGTAACAATTGTAGGCATTACGATAACAACTGGAAGATTTCCTTTCAAGTGATCAATTGTTATCTCTCCCATTCCCTTTGTGAGCGCATATGTGTTTACCCATCCATATAGTTTAGCTTTGTTCACAGCACCAGGAAAACAACAACAACAACAAGAAAAGTTTTAATTGTATAGAGTTTTCGTGTACAAATAGTATTCTTAAACGTGATTAAACTGACGAAACGTTGAAACCCTTGCAAACCGTTTTAGTCCAAGTTCTTTCATCAGAGCAGTTTGTTGATTATTTGAAACTTGTTTAGCTTCAATTTCATCCAATCACTACAAGAAAACATGGATTGAGCGACCAAGCAAATTTAGTTGCCAAAGCCCATATTAAGTCGCTCTAACCCTTAGAGCGATTAAAAGTGGCACTTGCTCTGGAGTTGCAAAAGGTGGTATATGTAAAAGTCTTGAGCAGCTAGGCAGTCGCTCTAGCTATCAACCAATGATCATATAGCGACTTTTTTGGACATTGCTCCAAAGCTAGACCAACCACCCTAGAGCAAGAGAAATAGCCAACGCTTTAGAGATAGACCAACCACTTAGAGCTAGTAAAATAACCAATGCTTCAAGTCTAGACCAACCACTTTGAGCAAGTAAAATATCCATTGCTTCATAGCTAGATCATCCAACCTGGAGCAAGTAAAACACCCAATGCTTTTAAGCTTGACTGATGATCCTAGTTGGTTGCTAAGTTTTTAAGCTACCAAATTTTTCTGCTCGCTCCACCGATTCTGCATTAGTTGTTCTAGTGTCTGATTTAGATAATCCATCTCACTGATTTTGATTTAGATAATCCCACAATGTCATTGAATGAAATTAATAATGAACAAATTATGAACCAAATTAAAAAGAGAAATGATTTTATTATACCACATAATTCAATTTACATCATTTCTTAATAGAGAAAGATTCCTTACAGGAAAAAAAAAAATTCAAATTCGAAGCACCCATTGAAGTTTTTTGATTCTCACTGGATAAGCTGCAAAATACTTTAATGCTGCTGTGACCTTCTATCACTAATCTGTTTTTTAGCTCTGATTTTGAAACCAAATAGAGCACTCGTTGAAGATCAAGTCCATCCCCTCAAACAAATAATAAACTTGGGTCCTGCATATATAAACAAATACAAAGAAGACAAGATCTAATTAAAATAAGGAAGATGAAATATAGGCTCAACTGGACTTACAACACCAAGAACTGAATCAAAAGACCAAATAATAAAAACTGTTAAATGGGTACTTTTTTAAACATACCCTTGAAGATAAGATCCATTTGCAGTAAACCTCACCTGATTTATTCATTCCAACAAATAAATCCAGGAAAAGAATCAGATTCATTTTGAGAAAAAACAGAGATTTAAGAACTTCAACATGCATGAGTATGGTTGTGCAAATTGATCTTAAACCATATTCATACTGCTGGAACAAATTATTTTCAGAAGAAAACAACTCTATCAAATCTGAAATTCTCAAATTAACAGAATAAAATCAAATCAAATCAGCATAACCGATTAAATAATTCAAAGAAACATTGGCATCAAATCTATTAGCTTAAACACATAACAAAATAAAGAAAAACAAAATCAAAATCACCATAATCAAAATAGATTTAATTCAAAAAATCTAAAGAATCATAAAAATTTACAAATCGTTACCTGCACACATGATTTATCACAAGAATAACTTATGAAAGTGAAATGGACCTAATGGTTATTAATCATATGATACGAATTTTAACTAAACCAAATCAAAACAAAGTACCCTATTATGCAGTTGAATTGAAACTAGAAAACTAAAAACGGATTTCATGATTAATAGTTCTCAGACATCATAAATTAATTAGGGAGAAGAACAAAAGTTACAAACTCTAGTCCCCAATTGTGTCCTCATCGAACCTTTTGAATCACTAAGAGTCTAAAATCATGTAAAATGGATCTTGATTTAAGGAAGAAAACCCGCTTATGATAACAACACCTTATTACCAGCAAAAATACTACCGTACAAAAGAATTAAAAAAGTATGAAGGAAGTAACTATGTTGTGATTGAAAATCTAGCAGATGATCCAGAGAGATCTATGGAGGGAGGGAGGGAGGAAAGGGAGGAAGGGAAGGAGGCGCTGAAGTGGGAAGTGATGAAACATAGGGTTATTGTATCAATAAATAGAATGGCACTAGACGTAAAAAATGAACAATCTGTGGTTAATAAGCAGAACTATTAGGGTTTTACCTAACTTTCCATTATGACACAGCCAAACGAATGTTTTCTTTAGCCCCTCTTGATTGGTTAACAAAGTCATGCTAGTCACCACGTGTAATGGTAAAACAATCTAATGGTTTATCTTGGCGTTATACCTTGTACATCTTTTCTGTGATTTATACTTGAGTTATTTTTAGTTTTTGATATAAAAACATTGAAAAGGCAGACAGTACACCACGCGTCTACAGGACATAAGTCCATCTTACGGTCCTTTTACCCACCAAGGTCTGGGTTTGGTAATGACTATACGTGTAACTTTGACATAAATGTCCCAATGATGAATCCGTGTGACTTTTCCATTTGAGTTAATATCCGTCCGATTATACATTTTAGTTTTTTATTGGCAGGGCTAATGTCATACGGATCATGATTGTTTTCAAAGTAAATTTGTGTTTTTATTCATACATGATACTCCCTCCGTTCCGATTTACAGAGTTTTTCACGGATATTAAGAAATATCAGAGAGAGTAAATCTTTCCGATAATACTCATATTAATTCCTACTTAAAAGTTAAATTACCTAGTTTTGTGTTTCTAGAATATAGGGAAACTTATCAATTCCATAGTAATGTATTTGGGATGTACAAGATTGAGTATATATATATCTTCCATGGGGTATATTTAAAAATTAGAGTAATTGTTTTTGTGTTGATTACCATGAGAATTAATTCTCTGGTGTGATTCCAAAGCAAGGGTAGATTAGTGACAATTGGGGAAAAAAACTAAAACTATCATCTAATTTGGAACACAAAAGAAACCCTTAAAAAGCAAGTAAAATCGAACGGAGGGAGTAGTATGATACACCCATGTAAATGAGAGTATGCCTAACCTTAGGCATTTCATGTACTTTTTTGCCTTTGCACTTAAGCTTCCGAACTAGGTTGGGTCACCCAGGTATGCATACCGAGTATGTGTACCTTTGGCAGTTGTGAAATCAAATCCAAAAGGTGTGCATACCTGAGTGCGTATGTGCTTTTAGAAATTCGTGAAGTCATATCAGAAGGGTGTGCATACCGGGTATCCGTATCTTAAGAAATCTCGAACTCACATCAAAAGGGTATGCATGCTGATGGTAAACAGTTGGTTGTTTTCTTGGGAAATTTTCCATAAGATCAATTTCAAAAAAAAATAGTTTGTGAACAAGAAACTGTTTTAACGGAGTTTGCTAAAGATCAATGAATATCCATTGCTTGAATATATTTCCAGAGTTTAAACAAGACAAGCTTGAACTTGAAATTTGTCTTAAAAGTGTATGAGAAATATATCAAAAGAGAAATGTAGCCATGGTCAAGGTATCACACCGAGTATGCTTAACCTTAGGCACTTCATGTACTTTTGCCTTTGCACTTAAGCTTCCGAACTAGGTTAGTTCAACCGGGTATGCATACCGAGTATTGGTAAGTTTGGCAGTTGTGAAATCAGATCCAAAAGGTGCACATACCTGTGTGCGTACGTCTTCGCAAAGTCATATCAGAGGGTATGCATACCGGGTATCCGTATTGTCAGGAAGTCTCGAACTCAAATCAAAAGGGTATGCATACTCATGGTAAACACTTGGTTGTTTGCTTGGGAAATTTTCCAAAAGATCAATTTTAAAGAAAATAGTTTGTGAATAATAAATTGTGCTAACTGAGTTTCCTTTGTATTAATGTTGTCCAATATATATATATACAGGTATACCAATTCAGATAATGGGTCTGAAGCCGTCTTACATGTACCCAGTACACATACCGGCGTAGCTATATGTCGACAACTACTTTTTTGTACGCATACCCGATACCAATGACATAAAAAGTCAGTTGCTCATGAACCAGAAATGGTGTGCATACAAAGTATGCATACCGTAAAGAAACTGTTGGTTTTAAAGCCGGTGTGGTATCTATACCCGGTACACAAACCAATCCGAGGAACCAAAGATGTGGAATAATATATTTTATCATCTTAGGTTCAGAGATTAGTAGATATAGACTTCAGTCCCTTATTCTGATGAAACGAAGATGTTGAATAACATATTTTACCATCTCGGGTTTAGATATTACTAGATACAGATTTCGTTTCTTATTCCGAGGAACCAAAGATGTGGAATAACAGATTTTTAATGAACATTTGTTCGTACTTGATGAATTTTGGTTAAGAACAATTTATTGTTCATAATCTAAATCGTGATTCAATATTATCATTTGAAAATAGCCTGAAACAGTGATATATATATGTGTAATTGATGTTGTTGGGAATATTTCGAATTGATTTAGAGAAAAATATATAACTATTGTAAATCTAGATATAGTAAAGTATGAATAACAATTAAGATAATAGGGAAAATATTATACGTCGGAAGCCGTCTTACATGGAACCAGTACACGTACCGGCGTAGCTATATGTCGTCAACATCTTTTTGGTACGCATACCCGGTACCAATACCATAAAAAGTCAATTGCTCGTGAACCAGAAATGGGACGCATACCAAGTATGCATACCGTAAATGAACTATTGGTTTATAACTAGTGTGGTATCCATACCCGGTACAAAAACTATTCCGCGGAACCAAAGATGTAGAATAACATATTTTATCATCTTAGTTTCAGAGATTACTAGATATAGACTTCAGTCCCTCATTCCGAGGAAACGAAGATGTGGAATAATATATTTTATCATCTTACGTCCAGATATTACTAGAGTTAAACTTGGGTTTCTCATTCGGATAAGTGAAGATTGAATATATCTGATTTTAACATCTCAGTTTTAGAGATTACTAGAGTTAGACTCGATTTTCTCATTCGGATGAATTAAAGATGGAATATATCTGAGTTTCTGTGATATATCATGCTAAATTTGGAGTTAGCTCCACCTTTACGAGTTTCTGTGATATATCCTACTAAATTTGGAGTTATAACCACTTCGGACACTAAGAGTTCATGGTTCGTATGTCGTTGAGCAACATTTGAAGCTAGAAGTGACACACGAGCTCCATCTTTACGAGTTTTTATGATAATAGTCCACTCCCGGCCAAGTTTCGAGTTCGGGGGTCTTATTGCGCCTCCTAGTTAAGGTCTTACTTCGCCTCTTTATTCCCTTGAACCACATTTGAAGCTATACACGACACATGAGCTCGGAGGTCTTATTACGACCAGGTCGGAGATTATTTTGATGGAATCTTACCAATAAATGGATGGATTCATATTTATCGATTTCGTTGCTGTATCATGCTAAGTTTGAAGTCTGAACCCTCCCGGAGCTTCTTGGTTCATAGTTTTTATGCTTCTTAAATCTATGAGTATGAACTAAAGCTACTTCATGACCTGTATGAATAGTCGAAATTACTTCGTGACCTATGTGACTAGTCGAAATTCAAACCGGAAGCACAAAGAGAAAGCACAAAAGCACAAAGAGAAGGCACAAAGAAACACACCAGTTATCGAATTCACTTCTTATTTTTCAACTTCATTTTTATGCATTTTTTGGATTTTTTTTATATCAGAATGTCGATAACAATGTCCTAAATTTATTAATATTTTTATTGGATTTTTTTTTTCACGTCGAAGGTTGATAATAAACCGAATACATGAGTTCGTATTAGCACAAAGAGAAACACAAATGCTTCTCAATCTGTATGAGCATCACAAATACAATCTTAGCCACAGATCATTAGGATCCGTATGATATTCATTTGTCGTATAGAAGTCCATACTCTATTTAGCAAAACACCAAAATCACACGGATCGCCACCTCATTTTCAAATTCTTTTAATCTCAGCCATAAAACATCATATGCGCCGAAACTGTTAAAATCTAACAACATGTTTGTTTTTTCCTCTACGTAGAGGCTAACCTCTATTAGCCTCTATGTAGTGGTGGGTCCCATTTATATTGGTATTTGTTTTTTCCACTACCTCTACATAGATAGAGGGCAAATCTCTATCTATATAGAGGAAATCAAATAGCACCAATTAGGTGCTATCTTTGAGCCTCTACCTCTATTAAACCTTCAAATGACTAATATACCCTCGAACAAACTTATAATGTCCAAAAATAATTTCTTAATTCAAAATACAAATTTTCCCCGTTTTAAAAAGGATACTTTCAACATGTTTTAAAAAGTGATACTTTCAACGCTTTTTGAAAAAGTGATATTTTGTTAGTTTGAAAAAAAATGATTTTTTCGCCACCCGTTTTAAAAAAAATACTTTTGCCCTTTTTCTGAAAAGGTGATATTTTGCCCCGTTTCTGAAAATTGATTTTTTTTGCCCCGTTTCAGAAAAAGAGAATTTTTTCCTCGTTTCAGAAATAGTGATACTTTCATCTGTTTCAGAAAAAGTGATATTTTTGCTGCGTTTCAGAAAGAGTGATATTTTTGCCCCGTTTCAGAAAATTTGATTTTTTTCCCGTTTTTAAAAAAAGTGATACTTTTCTGCTTCGTTTAAAAGTGATATTTTTGCTCTGTTTTCAAAAAAGTGATATTTTGCCTAGCTTTAAAAAAATGTTTTTTTCCCGTTTTAAAAGTGACTTTTTGCCCCGTTTAAAAAGTGATACTTTTCGCCGTTCGTGGAAAAGTGATATTTTTGCTCCGCTTCAAAAAAAAAGTGATATTTTGCCCCGCTTCGAAAAAAATGATACTTTTTGCCTTTTTTTTCAAAAATGATATTTTCGTCCCGTTTCGAAAAAGTGAACATCTTTGGTTTTATTTTTCTCTAATATATTTTTTTTTTGGAATTTTTGAACACCTTTGGTTGTAATGAATCTTCATGGATTTTTGAATTATATAAGGGGTAAAATGAGAAACATATAAAATTGGCTACACAATATAGAGTTATAAGATAGTGGTTAAACAAACATGATTTTAAGAGACATTATATAGTGATATTTATATAGATGTAGAAGTAAACCTCTATATAGAACCCTGTATTTATATAGAGGAAAAAACAAACATACTGGAAGGCTAAACTTTTAGGTGGGAGCTTTTTACCGAACCAAAGACTCAAATCAATTTGAAAGGGATCCGTATGATTTTAACATGGCCAATGGGAATCCAAAGACTCTAATCACGCGGATTACCAACTTTTCCGATTAAGCAAAACTGCCGGCAAAATATTCCGGGGGAACTTATTTAGCTGGAATGTTGGCCCTTGGTTCATTTTTTACCGTGCAAATATTTTGGAAACACAAGTTCCCACTTACTTTAAAACTCAAAACTTGAAACCTTACAACTTAATTCCATTATTTTTCTCTTTCAGGAGATCTCGCACGACCATTCTTCTCCTCTTCCGGTTCCCTGACATTTACTTTCTTTCTCCAGGACTGCCAAACAATTTCCACCAAGTTTTCTCATACCGCTATCTCACAATTACTAACTCAAACGCTATTAAAATTTCCAAAATCCCGATTATGATGCTGGACTTGGTAGTCTTAGAGAGATTGTTAGTTGACCCCTAACCTTTTTTGATCGATTTGACCAAAACCATTAAAATCTCCAAAATCCAGGTTGTGTTGCCGGACTTCTTAGTATAAGAGAGATTGTTAATTGATACTGTAAACTGGAAATTAAGACTGTGTATGCTTTGCTCTACTGACATTCCAAGTTAGTTTCCTAACATTCCATATCTCAATTTACCATCGTTTATAACCTGTTTGAAAAAACTACTCCAAGAGTTTTCTCTCAGGTTTGGTTAATACTAATATTGGGTTTTTCTTGAAATTGAACAACATTAATTTTATCTTGTGGTTTTGGCGTTGAATTCAACTTGAGCGCCATCATGCAATACCTAATTTATAACTAATAAAGCTGGTGCAAGGATTACACACCACTTGCTTTCTCCTTGATCATAGCTCACATGAGGAGTAATTGATGCAAACTGTCCAATAAGTTATTTTTAGGTCTCCAGAACAAAATTGAAATATCATATGAAAACTTCAAAGACTATCACTTCTCTTTTAAACGGGCGGTGTCTACAACTTCTTGGCTGATAGAGGAGGTTTAACCGACCATATATTCTTTAGTTGGCAGTCTTTAGTCCCTCAAAGTAAATACCAACACAAGTACTTTTGTGGTTGCTCTTGTTTACTTGATTAAAATATGGAGCGACCTAATACTTTTGGTACTTGCTAAGAATAAGTTGATATTAAGTGAAAGCAACCAAATTTTAGGGTGGTCGGAAATTTGGTTGCTCGACTGTTAAAGCAACCAAAATTTTCTGTCCTTGCTAAGATTTTGGTCGCTTAAGCCATGTTTTCTTGTAGTGAATGTTCTTTGCACCAACTTCTTCTCTTCTTCAATTATGTCAACAAATTTTGAGGTTTTCGTCCAAAATGGACTTAGTGGTTTCTCTCCCGTAGATTCCGAAGCTGATGATCATCCACATATATACATAGCCATTATTCACTAAAAAAATAAAGGAAAAAAAATGCACATACCAACCCAAATTTGGCTGCATGCATGCATGCATGGTAACAGTGGTATTTACAAGTATACTCACTAGAATAATTGTATAGCCTAATATGAATGAGTTTGAATATATTGTTGAGTGACTGCTCAAGTGCTAGATGAACTACGTAGAAATTAGCTAGGATACCTATACTGAGTCTTGCATTTTGTGATGGGATTCACTTTGTTGTATGAGATAAAAAGTGGATGGTTTTACTTATATATACGCACTCTATAAAAACCTTACCGGTAGATGCATGGAGTATCATCTCAAGCTTCTCACACTTTTTTGCGAACTCCATAATTTTATGATATTACGAGGGCAATTTTAGGCTTAGTTTGGTAATGCTGTGGCTTTTTGCAATAAGCGCTTTTCTCGCCGTGTCTTTGTCTTGTCTTTGTCTTGTGTAAAAAGTATTAGGTGTTTGGTAAACTATATATTAAAAGCTAAAGCCGATTAAAAAAGTTATCAAGTTGTGTTTGGTAAAATATTAGTTCAGCTTATTGTATTTGTAGCAAATGACTAAAATAGACATAACATTTTAATGTGAATCCACTTTATGGGATAACAAAAATCAAACTAAGATCAAACAATTATTTATATTGGCTCTTATTTTTATTTTGATTATTTTTTTTATAAATTTCACCACATATATTTTTATGTGATGCCATTCTCGTATATTAAAAAACAAACCTTAAGGAATGAAGAAATGGATAAAGCATAAACGTAAATTTCAATTGGACAAAAGAAAAGCATACCTCAATAGTCGTTGGTGAAAGAGATGAAGGCCTAGCAATCACTACAAATTTATATATACACATGAAAGTGTAGAACTTAATATCAAGAATATATGCAAATCATTTGTGAAGATAAATTAGAATTTTGTATTGAAATGGTATAGAAAATATAATTTGAAATTGAAAATAATAATCTTTAAAGAGCATGATATGGATTGAAAATAACAATCTTTAAGAAATATGATATGGAGAATAAGATATTGATTGTAAAAAAATTTAAGGGCAATTTTAGTCATTTATAAAATAAAGTAGGGATATAAAAGAAAAATCAAGTCTTAAAATTAGGTGGGACCAGAGCTTATGCTTTTGGAGCTTTTAAAAGCTCCTCCCCCCCCAGCTTATGAAAATTGGGGAATTTTGGAAGTGCTTTGGACAAAAAGCACTTTAGAATTTTTTTACCAAACACCAATATGGAAAATTATTACTATATATATTTTTTGAAAGTGCTTTTGGAAAAAAAAAAGCATTACCAAATTAAGCCTTAGTAACTTCACTGATGAGAACTAAAGCATTCTTCTTAGACCTTCAAATCTGAAATCCAGCAGGGAGACAAAAACAAGATCCGGAAACCAGTAGAAAGTGAAGTCTTCGATATCAGATCCCATCGAAATCTCCCATTTTTTCCTATGTCAAACGTCGCAGCTCGATCCATGTTCAATCTTTCCCCGTGATAAAGATTCAATTCCTATTTGCTTTATTTTTTTTTTCCCCAAATCAAATCAAAACCCTAACTCTCAGTTTTATTTTTCCGTAGAAAATCAAATCCTTAACTAGATCTGTAACAAGGTAGTGATGGGTTCTTCAAGATTCAGTTTTAATGGTTTTGTAATCGTATGAGATTCTGGTGAATGAAGAATAACAAACAGACATAGCATTATGATATTTCCTCTCAAAACTAAGTAATGAGCTGAAACTTTAGGGGGCAATGGTAGACTACTGCTACCATTGATAAGCTAGATATCGGTAATCTTACAAATCTCCAGTTGTTAATCATCCAGGCTGGGGATCGGATACCTAGTGGTGGGTTGAAGAATGTCTAGAGTTCGCATTCTGTCTTGGTTAGTGGTGAGTAACTTTGTAAGGGTGGGTGTTTGGAAGTTAATTTTGACGCAATGGAGCTAGTTATGTTTGTATTTCTTGATTATAATTTGTCAAATTGGAGCTAGTTTCTGGCCACATCAAGTATGACTTGCCTACCAAGCACATTCCTTATAAATCCAGCTGCCTCATCAGTTAGGGTAACATTTTGGTTCAATTTTTAAAATGACATGTAACTTGTGAGGGTTGGCTTCTACTTACGATGGAAACTCAATTCTTCACCATGCCGTTCGCTCATATTCAGGATATGTTTTTTAGCTGGCTGCCCCAAATCTTAAAAATGAAGAGCCTCTTTAGAAGTTTAGATGCATATCGGCTTTGTGTTCGTGAAAGTTCCGTGGAGTGTATATAAGGGGGATTTTAGTAAAATATGTACTGCTCTGCCCATTGCACGTAAACTGACTGCTCTCCCCTTCAGTGTTATATCAACAATTAAACCGGATCTTGTGCATGTGTTGCCTTATTTGAGGAAACATGGGATGAGAGTATTAAGGTTATTGCACCTGGTAGCGTGCAGCAACAGTGCACATACATCCATCTTTATATATACATGCAGCATGCATCAAATCCAAATTCCAAATGGATTAATTGTGTCATGAATCCACATCCACCAGTGTGTAGAGTTTATTCACGCAGTCATTTTCTGACGTGAATTGTTGGGACTACAGATCAACCGAACATTAGCCTCCTTTAATTTGAAGAAATTATCCATGGAAGTTCAGAATTCCAGTAGCCCCCAAGTTGGCGATCACCATTTACAGCAACAAAGCTTTCTTGGACCGCAGTCACAAAATATTAGATTTAATCTTACTAGCAAAGTCATAGATTCCAAAGTGCTTCGCATCAGAATCGTCTTTAACAAAAGAAAGAATTAGTGTTTGGGTCCTCAATTTTGGTAACCTTTAGTGTTTGGGTCCTAGGTTTGTCCGTTATAGTGTTTGGGTCGTTGTCCAAGTCAAATAACGTTTTTAGTCAAACTGTTAGTTATCATCATCGTCGTTCTTTGGGGAAAAAAAAAATCATCTATTCAATCAAAACTCAAACAACCCATTTTCAATTAAACTGTCGAAAGGATATCCAATTATCCACCATATAGACTCGAACCATAGACGGGTGTTGGTTGTTAAGATGGAACGGGTGGTGGCTGTCCCGAATGATTTCTCTACTTGGAGTTTTCTCGAACAGTTGGAGGGCGTATTACTGGTGTGGTGACGAAGAGATTATTTGTTGTTGATGTATTGCCCCCTTTTATTGCCTAATTCGTCCCTGCAAATATAGATGACTCTATAAATTGGATGTCTGCTGTGTAAACTTTTGAATTTAGATTCCAAAAAGAGATTAAAAAAAAGAAAAGAAGAAATTCCTTGGTAAATTTATGTCTAACTGAAATTTGTAGTGTCGACGATAATCACCTTCATATAAAGACCTCGCCTTGTTATTGGAGTCTTCTGCTTCAACTCTTCTTGTTGATTTAAATACATGATCCCACTCTGCACTGTCGTCTTTAATTGCATATTCTTTAGGCAACAATATCATGTTAAATCCATGAAAAAGGTTTGAATGATCTCTCAAGATTTCCTTATCCTTGTCGTTACGAACTCCAAATTGGTGGCGTTGTAACTTGGCAAGGACAGGTATTGTTTCATCACTTGAAGGAATTTATTGTATTTCGGTGTTTCTTTGAACAACCTTTAAGAAAGCAAAAAAATCTTGTTCTCTGGGTCTCTTCATCTTCATCGGCATAAAATAGATACACATGAAACGACATCTCTTTTTCTCCTTTCAATTTTTTAACTAACGGAAGTTAACGGCAATAACAGTTTGACCATTTGACCTACAGGGTCAACGACCCAAACACTATAATAGACAAACTTAGGACCCAAATACTAAAGGGTACCAAAATCTAGGACCCAAACACAAATTAACTCTTAACAAAAATACAGATATTAGACACCTCAATGTAGGCTGGTAGACTGAAACTCACTGGCATTGGATGCAAGTTGAGTCCATTTTCTCGTACATATTGGAAATATGCAAAATTTCTAACAAGGAATCAATCTCCGAATATTAGCTATGTGCAAAATTTCTAACAAGGAATCAAGACTCCGAATTGTATGCGGTGGCAGAGGACGGGCCTTTTGAGGGGCTAACGAGGCTCAAGCCCATCTCGACTCCGGCCGATGCGTGTACAACCTGTCTCTTGTGGGGTTCAACATAACGGGTATGGATTTTCTATCTTGGGTTTGGGGTTAGACTCATCCTTTTCTTTTTAACGGATCCAGTTCACCGGTGAGCTAACAAAATTTCTGCTACAGAAAGTTAGGGTTTTTTCATGTGTATAAATAAATAGGGTTTACAGAGAGATACAACAGCAGTTTCTACCAAAATCCTTAAGCTTCCTTCTTCGGCTCCATCTTCATCTATAATGGCTCCATATAAGAACTCCTAGGGTTTTTGTGGATTTGTAAGTAAAAATGTGGTTTCCGTAGCATGATGTGAAAGCTATCACAGCTGTAGATGTCATTAAAAGTATGCAAGACATTCGGCGTCCGCACCCATGCAAGGTTTGTCGGGATCCGGACGGCCCAAATATATGTCGATCTGCATGGGTGTCGCCGCTTTCGATGTGAATCTTGTGCCAGTAAGTAAAAACGAACCTGCCGCAACAGCTTTATCCTGTAAAAGCCTTCGAGGTAGTTGCAGATTTGAAGAACACTCCCCCACAAGACAAGAAGGATGGTCAAATAGTTGTAGATGCTTTATTGTTGATGGCCATTGAGGGAGTTGCAGTTTTGAAGACCTATTTAGATTTGAACGCGAAATTGAGGGATATAAAAAGGAATTGGGGGATATTGATTACTTCTCCCAACCCATGGTGTGTGTTAAGGGGTGATTTTTGGGTATAAAAATACTAAAATACCCTTTGGTTAATTAAAAAACATTATGAAAAGACCATACTACCATTTCTACTAAAACAATAAAATCAAAAACCAAATTCATATATCCCCCATTCTCCCCAAATCAGTTTCGGCACTGTCCTAGGATTAGGTTCTGAATTATTTTTTTTTCATCGTTCTTCATCCGTTAATCGTCGAATCAAAAATTTCTTCGTCGATTAACCAACCCGAATCATAAACAATGCCTCCACGAAAGAAACCCAATGCCCAATCGAACTCAACATCATCGATTGCTCAACAAAAACAGGCAGAAAGAATTTCTAAGATTGCTCAAGAGCAAGAGGAAGACGAAGCAATGTTCTCGGACAATCAACTACTCAGAAATATGGCTTCTGTGAGAAGGTAAGTGATTTTAAACTACTTTGTAGGTGTTTCAATCGATCTATAGCAATGGGTTTAGGTTAGAATCGCAAACCCTAACACAAACAGTTGAGTTTCAGAGAGTACCGGCATTGAATTTTGTATGAATACAGTGCCGGTTTATGGGTTCCGGCATTCAATCTAGGATGAATACAATGCCGGTTTCCTACCCCAGATTAACCAGACACTGAATTTTCTTTACCGGCATTCAATCTAGGATGAATACAGTGCCAGTTTTTAGTACCGACAGTGTTTGATAATAATTCGTGTATGCCGGTAGTGGACTTAAAACATACAGGAGAATTTATGAATTTGTCACAAGTACCGGCATAGATTTTTGGTTTTATTGCATGCCGGTTTTGGGTACCTACATTCTTTTGTAATAAATCGAGCATGCCGGTAGTGGATTTAAAACATACAGGAGAGTTTATGTATTTGTCACCAGTACCAGCATAGATTTTTGGTTTCATGGCATGCCGGTTTTCGGTACCGGCATTCATTTGTAATAATTCGAGCATGTCAGCAGTGGACTTAAAACATACAGGAAAACTGTCAAAAATACCGGCATAGATTTTAGGTTGCATTTGTATGCCGATAGTTGGTACCGGAACTGTCGATAGTCAATGTGTACTGCCGGTACGATAAGCCGGCGTGGTTTAGTTTAAGGTAGTCAATGCTGGTACTAAAACTGAAGGTGAGTTGTCTTATATACATTGCTTTCCGTGTGCTTACGATATAGGTCAAAAGCAAAGGAAGCCAACAAAAGAAAAAATAAAGATGCTCCTAAGAGAAGAAGGAAGGACGGTCTTGATACTCCTCAGTCTCTGCCTCCTCGAGGGAAAGATGAAGGTCATAAGATACGTTTGGGGGCTGGTACAAGAAGGATAATTTGGGAGAGTGGTAGTGACCGTAGTCGACTTGCAAACCGTGAAAACGATGATCAAGATGAACCAGATGAAGAGGAAAGTCAATTAGCAAGCCAAAGCGAAGTTGCTGGCCCAAGTCAACAACCAACATAAGGCAAATGGCAAGAAGGGCAACGTCAAAGTGAAAGTTAAAGGTTCCCACCTTCCTCACATTGATGACATGATACCTGATCTTGAACGTGGTAGAATTTGGGGCGAAGCTCCGGAACCAAAAATACTATTTGGATACAAGCACTCGTGGGCTCGTACTATCTATCAAACCTATGTAAGCATTTTCTATCTTGTACATATGTATTGTTGTGTATTTATGTAAAATCTCTTAATTGTATTGTCTCTCCTAATTGTAGCATCATAAGAAGGCTGTGCGTGTTTGCCGAAACCAAGCCGCGGATGGTTGGGACTTGTCCGAGGAATGTGAAGAGGTCCAAACAATAGTAAAGGATTAAGGTCTATATGCTTTGGTTGAAAATTATGTGAAGCTTGATTACATTATTCAATTGCTTCGTCGAAAGGTATCATGGTGAAACCGATACCATGCACTTCCCTTTTGGGAGATGACCTTCATCCTCGAAGATGCTCGAACATTCTAGGCTTGAATGTTATCGGCAAATCAATTGCCGAAGGAGTTGAGTCTCTGGACCTAGAATGGTCGACGTTGCACGGTCTGACTAACAAGCTGTTTGGTTGGGACTACAAAACTTATGTGGAGAGCTTTTATGAATCCACGTCTGGTAAGACAAAGACAATCAAGTTGACGCTGCTTAAGAAGAATTTTGAAAACACAACGAAAAGAAGTTTGGAGGATGGATGGGACCCTACACAAATTCGTTATACTGCCGTTGCTTACCTGTTATACATCTTGGCACTAGGGTATTCCCTGACACCAATGGAAACAGGGTTAGTGCGAACTACCTTCAGTACTTGGATCCGTTGGAAGATGTTTATGGATATTCTTGGGGCACCGCGGTAATGGCACATTTGATGATGGAGATGAGAAGAGCCTCTAAGGCTAAAACCAACCAATTTGTCGGGAATTTCACTCTACTGCAGGTAAATTTGTTCTTAAACTTATGTTATTATGTATATTGTTCATATGTACTCTTATCGTGAACTTAGAAACAAAACTCACATTGGAATAGATGTGGGCTTATGAACACTTCCAAATTTCCTCCAACTTTTTATCGACAGCGCAAGTTTCCGGACCAGGATTAAAAGACATTTTCTCTGAGTTGCATATTTTTCTTTTTTTGTGAATAAAAACATTTTTCTGATTCTCCAGCTAAAAACACGTCTTCTGTTTGGTACGTAACTCCTCATTTTTTGTGGATCCAAATAATAAGAGGGCCTAGACCTGGTAAGTTGTATTATAACGGGTGTGAGCCTGCGATTAAAGTCCTTTTTGTTTTGACGGATCCAGTTGACCCGTGAGGCAATTTTTTTTCTGTCCAAGTCTATGTTGCACGGACACGCCTAGAAAGATGACGTAACCGTGTCGGACACATGATCGGACACGACACGGTTACGATACTTACCGACACGCCATGGAAACGCCACTTCACGTGTCGCGTAAAAATCGACATTTGACACTTTGCGAATCACACCATAAATAATTAATTTTGGTATGGAAAATCAAAATAAACTAAATGCGAGGCTAATTTAATCGTCTTTTAGTCATACCCAAACATTATTTATGAAAATCTTGATCGAAATGTTATTATTATTAATTTTATTTGTTAGTAATCAAGTATTTTGAAAAATAAAAATAATTATTATCTTGTGTAGATTGTTGTAGAATCTCATTTTAATGACGTGTGTAATACATATAACGTGTCCCCGTAACCAACATTTTTGAGATTTGACGTGTCCCCGTAACCGTGGCGTGTCGTAACTGTGTCCCGTGTCCGTGTCTGTGCAACATAGGTCCAAGTCTAACTTTAGGGTTTCAATATACTTGCCTTGCAACTTTTTTTATAACATATAAAGGGTAGGGTTCTTATACATGTGTATAAATAAATAGGGTTACAGTGGTAGATATAGAGCAGCAGTTTCTACCATCAAGAGTCCAGCATGCAAGATTGACATTCGAAGCTGCTGCAGTAATGCAGAGGCATGTCACAGGCATGTCCGTATCCTGTCCATAGTCGGCGGGATGTTGATCTGCATTGGTGCCGCCGCTTCGATGTCAATCTTGTGACTGTAAGTAAAAATAGTTCTGTAACTAAAAGCAAGATAATATTGGAAGATGCAGGCTAGATTGACATTCGAAGCGGCTGCATCCATGCAGAGGCCCTGTCCACACCAGGCAGCCATACATGTCAAGTATGGGTTTTTGCCAATCCCTGCTAACATGCTGCTGGCTATGGCGGGATGTTGATCTGCATGGGTGCAGCCGCTTTCGATGTCAAACTTGTGACTGTAAACAGATTCTCAAAGCAAGCACGCACCTATGTTTTACCTAGCAGATGATGTTATGAAGCCATTGGTTAACGGATGCAAGGCTAAGCAAGTATTACTCCTCCTTAAAGAAACAGAAATTTACCATAACTTACAAACCAGACAAAATTGACTGTGGTAGGTTTGGACTTATTTGATAATTTTGTTTGGTTTGTAAGTAATGGTACAATTCTATTTTCAACTATACACGTTTTGCTACACGACATTTTGCGTTTTGAAATAGAAACAACTTTGCTTTACTTTATGTTATTCAAAAGTTTATGGAGAGAAACTTATTTTATCAATTTGCAACTGATGACATGAATATGGTGTTGATAACGACGATCGATGATGTTGTATTTCTTGATTATAATTTGTCAAATTGGAGCTAGTTTCTGGCCACATCAAGTATGACTTGCCTACCAAGCACATTCCTTATAAATCCAGCTGCCTCATCAGTTAGGTTAACATTTTGGTTCGATTTTTAAAATGACATGTAACTTGTGAGAGTTGCCTTCTACTTCGATGGAAACTCAATTCTTCACCATGCCGTTCGTTCATATTCAGGATATGTTTTTTAGCTGGCTTCCCTAAATCTTAAAAATGAAGAGCCTCTTGGAAAGTTTAGATGCATATCGGCTTTGTGTTCGTGAAAGTTCCGTGGAGTATATAAGGGGGATTTTAGTAAAATATGTACATCTTTGCCCATTGCAGGTAAACTGACTGCTCTCCCCTTCAGTGTTATATCAACAATTAAACGGTATCTTGTGCATGTGTTGCCTTATTTGAGGAAACATGGGATGAGAGTATTAAGGTTAATTACTGCACCTGGTAGCGTGCAGCAACAGTGGACATACATCCATCTTTATATATACATGCAGTCATGAATCCACCAGTGTGTAGAGTTTATTCACCCAGTCATTTTCTGACGTGAATTGTTGGGACTACAGATCAACCGAACATACACCACATTAGCCTCCTTTAATTTGAAGAAATTATCCATGGAAGTTCAGAATTCCAGTAGCCCCCAAGTTGGCGCAGCAACGAAGCTTTCTTGGACCGCAGTCACGAATTATTAGATTTAATCTTACTAGCAAAAGTCATAGATTCCAAAGTGCTTCGCATCAGAATCGTCTTTAACAAAAATACAGATATTAGACACCTCAATGTAGGCTGGTAGACTGAAACTCACTGGCATTGGATGCAGGTTGAGTCCATTTTCTCCTAAATATTGGAAATATGCAAAATTTCTAACAAGGAATCAATCTCCTAAATATTGGTGTTTGTACCATGAGTAAAAATACCACATATTGGGCCAGAACGTTGCCCAAACCACAGTTCAGCTGTCATCCAAGCCCGCTAACCAGTCAACCGAAACAACCCACCAGCCTGCCCAGTATTTCATAAAGTCAACAACCGGTTAACGGACAAAGTCAACGCCCAGTCAATGGTCACGGTCAATGGTCAAAGTCAATGCTCAGTCAATGGTCAAAGTCAACGATAAGTCAATGTCAAGACCGTGTTGCCGATAGTGCTGCCATACAGTTTCCACTCTTGTTGCCAGCGATGCTGCCAACCAATTCCCAGCTAAGAACCATATTGCACTGCCGGCCCATCTCTACCGTCGGCCAATCCGGTCTTCCGGCCCGGATCCATCCATATCACGGCCATTATGCTGTCAACCACCGACCCGATTTTCCCGCATGCAGAATTTATCATGGAAGCATGAATAAACAGTTTCATGCAGAATTGAAGATGGGGGCATGCAGTGTTAATTCCAGCATTTTCATGCAAAATTGAAGATGGAGGCATAAATGTGCAGTTTCATGCAGAATTGAAGATGGAGGCATAAATGTGCAGTTTCATGCAGAAATCATCATGGAGGCATGCAGTATTGATTCCATCAGTTTCATGCAGAAATCATGATGGAGGCATGAATGACATTTAATGCCATTTAAGTTTATATTGAAATTAGACATTGAATTGTATAAATAGGGAGGAGCAGAAATGATTTAGGAGGTAGTCAAGAGGAGAAAAAACATACACTGTAATACAATTATCAATAAAAAAATCACTCCCCAAGGGGATTCGCCCGTGGATGTAGGCAAACCATGCCAAACCACGTAAAACCTGCGTCTATTGGTCTGTGTTTCAATTCGTCTCCTAGCCCTAAATTCTCACCAAATTATCTATTCATCGTGTTTCGTGCCCAAAAGTAATTTTGGGTACAAACATTGGCGCCGACTAAGGGGATTACAAGAAAAGGAATCGTGTTTTCCCATTGAGAAAAATTGTGCAAAATATTTCAAAATCATGTCCGTCAAAAAAGCAGTTTGGACGTCTTGAAAATCACTGTTGCGATCCGGTTGAGCGTAATCTTTGCAGATCCGATCGATCGCAATTGTTGCGATCCAGTGATCGTAGGCTAACTGCCGACCATGTAATCGCGAGATCTCCGCAGTCCAGTGATCGCATTTCAGCTGCAATGCTTCGATCTTCAGCTGCCCAACCGGTGATAGCGGCTCGCTGCTGATCCGAGCTACTTCCCTTGTTTGCGCGGTACTCTTGTAGATCGATTTTTGCTCAAAGCCGTTTCTACACCGTTTTGCTCAAGACAGTTTTTGCTCAACCGCTAGAGGGTCACACCCTTTCGCTCGCAACTACCACGGCTCGATCCGTAGTGACGACGACTTAATACCCGCTAGCTCACACGCAGATTCCATCCGAATGGCGTCAAATAGAGCTCATCTTTTCAAAAAAAAAAAAAATAGTTACTATTCAAGTTCTATGCAACTACCACAGTTCAGTTTTACATCAACAATTACAGCTCACTTCCAACACCCCTCTCTAACACCACGCTCCCATTGCAGACCAGATCAGCCTTCAGTCCTTTTTGTTTTTCATACAATAATGGTTCGTACTCAACTATTTCCCGCCGAACACAATAGCCTCACTTGGGGGCGACTTGGTTACAATTTTCACAATCAACGAAGGCAGTTTTCTTTTCGCTTCAACAACGGAATTTTACTCTTAGGGGCGTCTTGACTTTCGCAAACAGCAAGAGAAGGTTGCCTAACCATCACTAATCCACACTTGGGGGCGAGTTTCGTCATTGACTAAGGAAAACGAAAAGTTCTTAACCCCCAACAAGTTGGAGGTCAAGAGGGGGCGATGTTTGTACCATGAGTAAAAATACCACATATTGGGCCAGAACGTTGCCCAAACAACTGTTCAACTGTCATCCAAGCCCGCTAACCCGTCAACCGAAACAGCCCACCAGCCTGGCCAGTATTTCATAAAGTCAATAGCCGGTCAACAAACAAAGTCAACGCCCGGTCAACGGTCACGGTCAATGGTCAAAGTCAACGATCAGTCAATGTCAAGACCGTGTTGCCGATAGTGCTGCCATACAGTTTCCACTCTTGTTGCCAGCGATGCTACCAACCAATTCCATTCTAAGTACCCTATTGCACTGCCAGCCAGTCTCTACCCGTGCAGCCAATCCAGTCTGCCAGCCAGCATTCATCCATACTGTTAGCCATTATGCCTGTAAACCACCAGTCCAGTTTGCCAGCATGCAGAATTTATCATGGAAGCAAGAATAAACAGTTTCATGCAGAATTGAAGATGGGGGCATGCAGTGTTAATTCCAGCATTTTCATGCGGAATTGAAGATGGAGGCATAAATGTGCAGTTTCATGCAAAAATCATCATGGAGGCATGCAGTATTGATTCCAGCAGTTTCATGCAGAAATCATGATGGAGGCATGAATGAGAATTAATGCCATTTAAGTTTATATTGAAATTAGACATTGAATTGTATAAATAGGGAGGAGCAGAAATGATTTACGAGGTAGCCAAGAGGAGAAAAAACATACAATGTAATACAATTATCAATAAAAAATCACTCCCCAAGGGGATTCGCCCGTGGATGTAGGCAAACCATGCCAAACCACGTAAAACCTGCGTCTATTGATCTGTGTTCTAATTCGTCTCCTAGCCCTAAATTCTCACCAAATTATCTATTCATCGTGTTTCTTGCCCAAAAGTAATTTTGGGTACAAACATTGGCGTCGACTAAGGGGATTACGAGAAAAGGAATCGTGTTTTCCCATTGAGAAAAATTGTGCAAAATACTTCAAAATCATGTCCGTCAAAAAGCGCTTTGACGTCTTGAATATCACTGCTTTGCAGTCCAGTTGAACATGCTTCTTTGCAGTCCGATCTAATCGGTAATTGTTGCGGTCCCGGTGATCGTAGGCTGCTGTTGACCTCATGAATCGCAGATCCTACAGTCCAAATGATTGTAGCTGCTGCAATGCTCGATGCTGTTGCAGACCAGCTGATCGCAGCTGCTGCGGTCCAGCTGATCGCAGCTGCTGCAGATCAGTTTTGCTCAAAGTCGTTTCTACACAGTTTTGCTCAAGACAGTTTTTTGCTCAACTGCTAGAGGGTCATACGCTTTCGCTCGCAACTACCACGGCTCAGTCCGTAATTGACAGCAGCTTAATACCAACAACTCACACAGATTCCAGCCGAATGACGTCAAATAGAGCTCATCTTTTCCAAAAAAGAAAAAAAGTTACTATTCAAGTTCTATGCAACTACCACAGTTCAGTTTTACATCAACAATTACAGCTCACTTCCAACCCCCCTCTCCAACCCCACGCTCCCATTGTATACCAGATCAACCTTCATCCTTTTTGTTTTTCATACATTAATGGTTCATACTCAACTATTTCCCGCCAAACACAATAGCCTCACTTGGGGGCGACTTGATTACGATTTCCACAATCAACAAAGGCAGTTTTCTTTTCGCTTCAACAACGAAAATTTACTCTGGGGGGCGTCCTGACATCCGCAAACAGCAAGAGAAGGTTGCCTCAACATCAATAATCCACACTTGGGGGCGAGTTTTGTCATTGAATAAAGAAAACGAAAATTTCTTAACCCCCAACAAGTTGGAGGTCAAGAGGGCGATGTTTGTACCATGAGTAAAAATACCACATAATTGGGCCAGAACGTTGGCCAAACCACTGTTCAGCTGTCATCCAAGCCCGCTAACCAGTCAACCGAAACATCCCACCAGCCTGGCCAGTATTTTATAAAGTCAACAACCGGTCAACGATCAAAGTCAACGTCCGGTCAACGGTTACGGTCAATGGTCAAAGTCAACGATCAGTCAATGTCAAGACCGTGTTACCGATAGTGCTGCCATACAGTTTCCACTCTTGTTCCCATCGATGCTGCCAACCAATTCCCGCCAAGTACCCTATTGCACTGCGCCCGCCGGTCTACCGTGCGGCCAATCCAGTCACGCGGCCAGTCTCTACCGTGCGGCCAATCCGAGTCTCCAAAGCATCCATCCATATCTTGCCGACCATTATGCTCACAACCACCAGTCCAGTTTGCCAGCATGCAGAATTTATCATGGAAGCATGAGTAAACAGTTTCATGCAAAATTGAAGATGGGGGCATGCAGTGTTAATTCCCGAGATTTTCATGCGGGGTGAAGATGGGGCATAAATGTGCGCTTTCATGCAAAAATCATCATGGAGGCATGCAGTATTGATTCCAGCAGTTTCATGCAGAAATCATGATGGAGGCATGAATGAGAATTAATGCCATTTAAGTTTATATTGAAATTAGACATTGAATTGTATAAATAGGGAGGAGCGGAAATGATTTAGGAGGTAGCCAAGAGGAGAAAAAACATACACTGTAATACAATTATCAATAAAACATCACTCCCCAAGGGGATTCTCCCGTGGATGTAGGCAAACCATGCCGAACCACGTAAAACCTGCGTCTATTGGTCTGTGTTCCAATTCGTCTCCTAGCCCTAAATTCTCACAAAATTATCTATTCATCGTGTTTCGTGCCCAAAAGTAATTTTAGGTACAAGCAATTGGCAATATGCAAAATTTCTAATAAGGAATCAATCTCCTAAATATTAGCAATATGCAAAATTTCTAACAAGGAATCAAGACTCCGAATTGTATGCGGTGGCCGCAGGGACGAGCCTTTTGAGGGGCTAATTGAGGCTCAAGCCCGTCCCTGACCTGGCCAGTCTGTGTACAACTGTCTCCTGTGGGGTTCAACATAACGGGTATGGATTTTTTATCTTGGGTTTGGGGTTAGACTCCTCCTTTTCTTTTAGCGGATCCAATTCACCAGTGAACAAAATTTCTACTACGGAAAGTTAGGGTTTTTTCATGTGTATAAATAAATAGGGTTTACAGAGAGATACAGCAGCAATTTCTACCAAAATCCTTAAGCTTCCTTCTTCGGCTCCATCTTCATCTATAATGGCTCCATATAAGAACTCCTAGGGTTTTTGTGACTGTAAGTAAAAACAGGTTTCCGTAGCATGATGTGAAAGCTATCACAACTGTAGATGTCATTAAAAGTATGCAAGATTGACATTCGAAGCGTCTGCACCCATGCAAGGTTTGTCGGGATCCCGGCACAGCCATCCTATATGTCGATCTGCATGGGTGCCGCCGCTTTCGATGTGAATCTTGTGCCTGTAAGTAAAAACGAACCTGCCGCCGCAGCTTTATCCTGTAAAAGCCTTCGAGGTAGTTGCAGATTTGAAGAACACCCCCCCACAAGACAAGAAGGATGGTCAAATGGCTGTAGATGCTTCATTGTTTATGGCCATTGAGGGAGTTGCAGTTTTGAAGACCTATTTAGATTTTGCCTCAAATCTGGCATGAGGCCACATGAACTAGTCATCGTAGCCATTCTTTGCCCCCCTATTTTACCATAACTTACAAACCAAACAAAATTGACTGTGTTTGCTAGATACAATTCCATAGCTACCGTAGCTTTTTATTTTGTTTGGTTTGTAAGTCATGGTACAATTCCATTTTCAATGATACACGTTTTGGTGCAAAACATTTTTCTTTTTGAAATAGAAACAACCTGGCTTCACTTTATTTGATGTATGAATTCAAACAAGGTTATGGAGAAAAACTCACTTTATCAATTTGCAACTGATGACATGATTATGGTTGTGGTATGTGAACAACTGATAATGTTGTATTTTCTTGATTATAAATGCGCTTAAATTTTTAAATTGTATATGAACAAATGAAATCAGAATGCATCCACATTATTAAGATCAATATACTAGCAGGCCAGTTTTTGTAACCACAAGTGAATGTGGCAAGATATTATCAGTTAGTTTCTGGCCATATCAAGTATGATTTGCCTACCAAGCTTCCAAGCACATTCCTTATATTCCCAGCTGCCTCATCAGTTAGGGTGTCATCTTGGTTCAGTTTTAACACTTCTCCATTACATAACAGATGACATACATTGCAGATTATGGTGCAAGTAAATTGCTAAGGACAACTACACACCTGAATCTTTCTCAACAATCACGAGTATTGGTTGTTGTGATTTGTGAATACTGCATTCTGATTATGATGGAAGCTCAATTCTTCATTATCAATCGATTTGCAGAATGTGTCGTGCAACTCTGAAGAAGCTGACGAGTTGTATGCTCATAAGGTCTGCTTCAATTTAATTGTCAGTTCCTTAAATAGCAGAATTCAAAGAACTTTACTGTTAGCGTTCAAGTCTGAACAAAACACTGGCAGAAATTTGGTAAATAAATCTGTTGATGATAGTCCCACGTTCATCAGTGAGAAATTAAGCTTTCTTCGACCGCATTCACAAGTTATTAGATTTAATCTTTAGGTATGTCTATCCAGTGGGATGCTAATTAGCAGCATCTCAATTTATTCTCGACATAATTGTTGTCGTTGCATTTGCTTTGAAGAGTCCTGCAGTGAGGCACCCCTTCCCTAAATACATATCGTACTGATAGATTACAAAGTTGTTTAGCATAGATGCTAACTTGCAATCATTCTTCACTAGAAGAGTACCGGAAATCAAGTTTTCCCTACTGTCTGGTACATATGGCACATAAGTGAGGGTGAGTTTCTTGCCCGAAGTAGATTTTTGAGCTTTTAGTATTGCAGTACCCAACCCTTTAACTTCTGAAGTGCAGCATTTTCTGTGAACTGGGGTTCTGCGTTCTCAGTCTCCTCATATGGTGCAAACAGACGTCGGTTGGAACAAACATGTTTGGGTTCCCCGGTGTCCACCCACCATTCTTTCTTGATACGATCAAGAACGAATGGTGGGTTGACACCAGGGAACCCAAACGGCTACGGGTGTTTGCTCCATTTTTTTCCGCTTTCTTTTCTTTCAACTGGTTCCATCTTCCACCATATTGACTTTAACATCGTCAACAATTCTCATTTTTCTTTTCAGCAATACCGTTTATCCTCTAATCTTCTTCTACTTGGAGCCTGAATATCAATCTCTCCAAATTCATATATTTAGTTCTATGTTTGAGATATATAATTCTTAAACTCTTTCCATGAAGGGGGTATTTTCTTAAATAATGCTGCTACTTGAAAAGATTCACTTAAGTCATCATCTCAGCTTTCAGTTCATAAAGTATATATAACCTGGAATTCTTGAACTTGCGCCATGACAAACTTGCTATCTATCATCTTGAAGTCCAAGAATCAAGCAACTATGAATTTCTTCACTCCCCCCGATTTGATCGATATTTCTTCTCTGACGATCCCCATACTTCCTTAGCATTATTAATAGGATGATAAACACAATTGTAGGTTGAACCCCGATTCGGTCTATATTTATATTGTATTCTTTAGTGGATGGGTTTCAATAACTAAGAAACCACATAATGAGAACAATTACAAAATCATAGCTAAAGACGCTTTATTGCAGAGAGCTTGGTGGCTGCTGTTGAACTTGAAGTTGATACAAGCCGGAGAAAAAATTACCCTGACCAATCACTTGTTTCGTGAGACGGTCCTGAAAGAAACAAGAATTACGGGAAAAATAAGCAATACAATTAGACTGTTGAGTTAATTGACTCAAAGAGATAAGATTAAACTTGAAATTTGGAATGTGATGCACATTCGAGAGGTTAAGAGTAGGCGAGAAAACAACTTCGCCAATGTGTTTAACAACAGAAAACGAGCCATCCGGCAATTGCATTTGAATTAATGATTGAAAAGGTGAATAAGAAGTGAAAAATCGTAAAGAGTTGCAAAAATGGTGTGTTGCACACCACTATCTATAAACCAAGGATCAATAAAGGCAGTAGTTAGAAGTTTACCTGCAAAGTTCACTCGAGGCTCCATCGGTGTAGCTTCAGCTGGAGGATTGATTTATTTTGTATTCTTTAGTGGATGGGTTTCCATAACTAAGAAACCACGTAATGAGAGCAATTATAAAACCATAGCGCCAAACCAAACAATTGAACAAAATAATCTAAAGATGAATAATCCATTTCAACGGCATCAATATCAACTTCTAGTGATGCGCTATACATCTGATCTGACAGAGCAAATCAATGGTGCAATTTAACAAATCAGAGCTTGAAAAATTCTGCCAAAACACACTTACATTGAGATGTTGGTTAATTTCATATAAGGTAAAGCTGTCACCAAATGTGTTCTTCTTTTTCAGCTTGGAATCTGGATAAATACTTTCCACTGTTATATGATATGGGATACTCGAAGGTAGGAGCTATTTGAATAATTCACCGTATGGATCCGTAATTTAATAACGGAAAAAACGGCTATAATCAAGGATCAACATGAACATTTCTTGCGTCCCAGAGTAATCGGCGTTATTTTTCGGTGCCGGTTCAAAAAGATGGCCCTATACATACTGATGGACTTGGTAGCAAATTTTGTGATTGCCTGGATTCATCATTGGTAGGAGCGGTGTGATTGCCTGGATTCATCATCTGGACCAAACCTTTCATGGACCGAGTCATGTAGTAAGTTACAGGAAGACTACCACAATTGGATCTGTGGCGCAATGGTAGCGCGTCGACTCCAGATAAGAAGGTTGCGTGTTCGATTCACGTCAGGTTCAATTTTTTCGACATTTTATTTTCACGGTGACAAGCTCATCCAATCTACACTAAATTAACGGTGAAGTTTAACTGGATGGTTGCAGCATCTTGATATGTGCATGTAATCTGAGGCATATCACCTCAGGGAATCAATTATTTTAGCCTTATTTTCGTTGTTCATTGTCTCAACCAATTCTGAGAGGATTGGGTCTCACTCGTCGTCTGATCATCACATTTTTCAAGATTAATGTGATAAAATGGACAACTGAGAGTACCCACTGCGGTCGGCAGAACCCCTACCACGATAACTTCTCAAGCCATCACTAGAAACATTTATTTTTATCATTTGATGGTTTACATTAGCTGATAACAAAATACGAAGAGATTTGTTAACTGCAGAAAAGGAATAAATTAGATATCAAATTTGATGAGCCAAAACTAATTAATGATGAGAGCCATGGTGGTCTTGTTAGACACCGGCGGTCTTTGAGGATGACGGTAGTGGAAAGAAAGAAAAAAGATTTTATTTCACCCCTCGTTGACTATAAGTCCAATCCCTTGGACCAGAAGTCAGCTTTCCCCATAAACGTTTTAGCTTTCCCTAAAACAAATGTCTTTGAGAAATTCACAAACACTCCTTTTTGCTTCAATACCGGACAGTTGAGAATTCACTTCATCATAAATGATGTCAAACTGATCCCGACCAAAAAGTGAGGAGAATTCCTTCCTGATACCCGAGTGATTCATGATGGAATTTGATACTAGAACAGGATATAACTAAAATTTCAAATATCCTACCACCAGGCACCAAACCCCTGAGAAAGTGAAAAGAAAAGCTAATTCGCTAAACAACACCAAACACACATTGTTCCAAAAAAAAAAAGAAAAAAAAAAGAAAATAATATCTTCAAGGTGACAAGGGCTAAAAACATATTTATAAAATGGGTGGACTAAACTCTAATGGTTTTGAAGAAAAAAATATTTTTAGAATGAATTATATCAACAAACATAGCAAGATTAATAAAGGGGATTTTGTGTTTCCCCCTGAATGAAGATAGCTAATTTGCATTACCCCTAGAGATTTATAATAGGCAAAACCCCTTTAACTTGGATGTGCCGTAACTGAGCAGTTTAGTACAACACGTGCAGTTCACATGCGTGTCAGAAAAAAAAAAATCTGAAAATTAAAACCCAAAATTACCCTTTAAAAGATCAACGGTTTATACTAGATTTGAGCTTAGATTTGTTACACGTACCCTAATCTCACCTAACTGATTGGATAAGAGGCGGGAGAGAAACCATTATCTTCTCTTTCACGGAGAGACAGAGAGAGAAACCCTTTTCTCTTCGATTCCACCCTTCTTTCTGCAAATCTTAATCAGAGAAATAGATAGAGAAGAAGATCAAGGAAAGAACAGTGGGTTTAGAAGAAATAATTAATTAGTCTTCAATAACTAACAAGATTCTTAGTCCAGCTGTGATGTTGGTATTCGCCTTTGTGATTACTACACATCCTGTTTACTTTCTGACTGCTATAGAACTGGTGACCAAGTTACTGGCACCAGAAACTATTCTTACATGGATGCTGTTAGCACAAATCTTGGTGGCTCTAAGGTCAAGCTTTGTGGGTTGATTCAATACATAAATATTTTTGGTGTGGGAATTGGATATACGATTGCAGCATCCATAAGTATGATGTGAGTTTACCTAAACTTTTCTATTTTGGGTTAATTTTTCTTTTCATTACATAATTAGGCCGACCGAGCGAAGCGAGGGAGGACTCTATATATGGTGATTTTGTGTCAATGTGAAGCGTGATATTTTTTTCAATTACACAAAAAAAGATTGAATTTTGGTCCGGACACCTGGAAAAGACTAAGATGTCCCTTTAAATCAAATTTTACCTTTTTTCCTTTAGACATTTTCGTAAATAAACCAAAGAGGAAAGGGAATAAGGTATTAGACATTTTCGTAAATAAACCAAAAAGAAAGGGCACAACAGTAAATGTATTTTTTATATATATTTAAAAACCTCATATATTTCAAACTACAAGTCGTATTTTTATAAATTTTATATATTTGGAAAGCCCTTTAAATTAGCTACGCAATGAGCACAAACAATGATATCAAAAAAAAAAATTCAATTTTTTTTTATTATTCTCCAAATTTTGTATCTTTTCTCCTTAAAAATTAGGCATAGCTTAAAATTAGACATATCTTAAAAAAAAAATTGAAAAAAACTACAAGAAAAATAAAATGATTGACTAAGTATAAAAAATAACTAATTTTAAAATGAAAAACACAACATATGGTGTTGAATCACCACCGAATTATTTGCAAAGTAAAAATATACCATGGCCTACTTGTCTGGAAAAATGATACTTTCGCGTCGTGTTTGGAAAAATTATACCTTCGTGAGATCTCGGGAAAAATAATATTTTCACCCTACGGTGGAACTAAATTGTGAACACAAAATTTAGTTTTACGTCAATTTTTTCGGTCGGCCATCCCACCGTGGTAGCGGTTAGGGCTGTCAACGGGTCCGGGTCCTCCCGGGTAGTACATGGCCTGAGAACTGACCCCATATCAACATCGGTTAGGGTCCTCACGGTTCCTGGTCCGGGTTCCATAATGTGTTGGCCTGAACCAGGACCCGTTTAAAGTCCCAAATACCCGTCGGTCCTGGGTACCGTTGGGTATTAAAAAAACTATTAAAATCTTAATTTCTTTCTCTTTTTAACTTGAATATAAATTATTTTTATAAAAATTTATTATTATTTCTTTATTAATGTACTAAATAAAGATTAAATGTAAGAAAAAAATCAAAAATAAAAAAAAAATCAAAGCCAAAACTAGTAAAATACTTATAATTTTGCTAAAAAAATGATCAAAAGGTTAAATAAACAGGTACTCATTACCCGCGGGTACCCGTCGGGTAGGACCCGGTTATAAACGGGTCTATTCGGGTAATTACCCGCCGGGTCTTAAGTGGCTAATGGGTCCAACTTTAGGACCCAGAACCGGACCCAATTAGGCGGGTCCGGTTCCGGGTAGCGGGTAACGGGTACCCATTGACAGCCCTAGTAGCGGTCATCTAGTAATTAAATATAATTTTGTTCTCATCTCTTTTTTGGTTTGTTAATTCGGCGCGCGAGTTATAACCCCAAGGGTGTCACTATCCATATACAAAAACTCCAACAAAACAAATTGTTCACAAAAACCCCATTTAACATAAACTGTCTATATTAGCCTTCTAATTTAAATCACCCCAATAAAAACAAAAACAACCCCACCTTTAATTTTAAATCACCCCAACAAAAATAAAAATCAACCCTACCATTAATTTCTATTATATTATCACCACCACAAAATAACACCAAAGAAAGAGAACCACCACTGTGCCGCCACCACTGACCACCGCCAATGCCAACCACCACCGAGCCGCCACCGCCAACCACCACCGCCAACCAATACATCGCCACCACCACCATCCCCGAAAACCACCACCGCGACACCGCCGACCACCACCACAGGCCACCACCGTCGCCAACCACCACCAGCAGCAACACCATCATTATCGCCGACCACCACCACCGACCCAGGAAAAAAAAAATGATGAAACCAAACGAGAAAAATGATGAAACCAAACGGAAAAAATGATGAAACCAAACAGAAAAAGATGATGAAACCAAAATTGGTTTCACCAAAACTAGATGAAACCTAATTAGGTTTCATCATTTTTCCACATATTGTTATTTCACCAACACAGCTTCAATGATGAAACCAAAATTGGTTTCACCAAAAAATGATGAAACCAAACAGAAAAAAATGATGAAAAAAATGATGAAATCAAAATCAACACCTGCAATTGCTCTAAAGCTTCATTTCTGCATTGTTGAGCCAGGCACCAACAACAAATAGCTCATACGACTCCTTGAACCTTCTTAGCTTCACCATCAGCTGCAATTCTTCATTCCAGTTCAGTTTCACCAACAGAGCCTTCTTTATTTGAATCTCCACCTTCTCTGTATCATCTTAATCTTCAATACTAACCCTAATTCTTCATCAACTTCACCAAAAACTCATACCCATTCGTACACAAATTGAGAAACCCTAACTTCACCATCCCGAACTTCAAGTTCTGGTCATTACCCATCTTCAATTCAACAATCAACAACTTGAATTTCATCTATGAGCTCATTTGAACTCAATTGCACTTGTTAAACTATCTGTTCATTATCACACAGAACCCATCAACATCTTCCCTGTACCAACAAACAACATTTCTGTAATCTCAATCGACAGCAACAACTGATCTCAGCAAACCCATTCTTTTACAGACATTGAATCTCAACATAAACCCATTCTGGTCATTAGAAAGAGAAGAAGGTTATGATGGTGTTAATGGAGGAGACGGAGGTGATAATGGTGTTTATGGAGGAGACGGAGGTTCTGTTGGTGGCGGATCTGGACACATCGGTTGGTCTGATGGTGTTGGTGATAGATCCGAACAAAAGTAAAAGAAAAAGAGACGGAGGTTTCGTGGAGGAGACGGAGGTATTCTTTGCTGGTGGTGACGGAGGTGTTGTCAGCCGGTATTTGTGGAGATCTATCTTTTCTCACTAACAAAAAAAAATTGTTGTTCTTTGGTGATGACGGTGGTGGAGAGCGGAAGAAAGAATAAAAATGAAAAGAAGAAGAAGAAGAAGGAGAGATGAAGATAAAAAGGGTATGTTTGGCTTTTTAAAAAATAATAAAAACTAAATTTACTCATTATTATTTGACATGGGGTTTTTTGTGTCACTTTTTAATCAAATGGTTTTTATTTATTAAAAATAATATGGCTGGATTTTTTGTACCACAAGTTTGGTCACCTTGGTGTTTTATGACTAGTTTTGTTGTTAATTTGAACAAAACAGGGCTGTAGGGAGGTCCAACTGTTTCCATGCTATAATCGTTCATAATCAAGGATCAACATGAACATTTCTTCCAATATTGCGTCCCAGAGTAATCGAATAGCCCAATCATAATAGGACCATCTCCAATAGCCCATCAAACACAAACCCATTACTTGAAGGAACTCCAAGAATTTGATTCCTACATTTCACTCAACCAACATGATTATTCTTAAAAAAACAACCAAGATTGGATGATACAAGATTGTTAGTATCTTTTTTCGTAGAAACAACAAAAATTAAATTGACTCAGGTTTCTGAAAACGACTTGGTTTATGGCAAATTGAATGTACTTTATGATAAGCCAATTAGTGAAAGCACAAACAGCAAACATACTGTACTTTGGAGCCTGAGAATGCATGAAAAGCATCAACATGAAGCCAATAAAACTAAGGCAAGCAAGATTATGTAAAGGCGTAAGCCAGAAAATGAGGAACAATTCAAACCAAGAACATAAAACCCTCATTATCGCTACTACACTTGGTAGCAAATCCGTCATCTTCACCAGGCTATATACCTGCTAAGTTCCAAAAGCTACAGTTCAGCTTTTTTTTTTTTTTTTTGGTCGGTAAAGAAAGGAATTTATTAAAGGAATACCCAACAAAAAGAAGGGTCCCAAACAACACATACAAGAAGCATGAGCTAAAGAGGAATCCATAAGAGGACCCAGGAACCAACCAAAAAACAACTAAGGAGGGTCGAAAAATTTCGACTTCCAATTGCAGATAACATCATCTACACTAATATTTGACATGCAAGCCTTTGAACTCGACCAGGATAAGACCTTAAGATTAACTTCTATAGTAATTGCCGCGATGCTTTTTTCCTTTTTGTTGAAATGTCTTTCGTTTCTTTCCAGCCAAAGAGACCATAGAATAGCGGCATAAAGTCTGCTCCACAGCTCCTTCGCAGTGACAGAGAGATTGGTGGAAGCCCAGTTAGATATGAGGTTGATAGTTGAAGGCGGAGGGTTATATATTTTGCCAGCCGCGCTGAAGAAGTAGGACGGGAGGTAATTATCCAGTTCAGCTTTTTGAGCACGAACTTTATTCAACTTAGATTTTTATTAAAATGTAGAGTTACACAGGTAGGCTAATGACGGGAGGTAATTATCCAACCGTTAACCAGTCAAATTGTTCTGTCTACAATACTTAGCCACATCATCGGCCATTGAGTTAAATCTTCAATTAATGTAATTGATCCCAAGGTTTGAAAAACACCCATTTTTTCGGTAAAAACGACCGTTAAAACGGTCACACCCAAATACCGTGCCTTTATAAGGTCGATAAATAGGAAATAACGACGTTTTTAGTACCGTTTTTCATTTTCATACACGTTATAACCGTTATTCTAAAATTAGTTTGAATGTTTTTTTCTTCTAAATAACATTTTAACGTGCGTTTTTTAGAACTGTTTTCCCGTTATCACGCACGTTATAATCGTGTAAATAACTTTCTTACCATTTTTTAAAGTTTTTTTCTTTCTCTGGATTGAAAGCTTAAAACTTCGAATTAAATTTTTTTAAATGATACAAGGAAATACTACAGGATTAAAAACTTCAAATTTAAAAAACATAAGATTGTTAAACTAGTGTTCATCATTTAAAAAGCTATGCGAACCAACTACGACCACCACCTTTTTTTGATTTATTCATGTATACTTCATTTTCTCGGCGGTTCCTTTCCACATCATAGTCATCGTCGTGGGGGTACTGGCTGTCTTCGTTTGCATAAGTATCATCATCATAATAACCTTCATTATCGTCATCATAACCTCCTTCATTTTCATCATCATTGTTACCTACTTCATTATTGTTATCAATATTAGAATTATATCTTTCGTTCATATGTTGAACACCATGGTCAGAGCGATCGGAAGTGTAACGAGAATCATACGTTGGATTCGCATTCTCATAACCTTGTGTATATGCTCCAAATGAAAGATTACCTAAGTCATAAACAAAGTCACTCATCAGTAACCTTTCGTATGGGATTTGAACTTTAGGATCATGCCAGTTGTATGGTAGAGGGACATGCTTTGGATTATTAACGGCTTCCTCTTCCAGCATATTTAACCATTGTTCTTCTTGAGGTGAAACCGGTGTTTCATCTTCCCATGCTATACAGTCAAGCATATTGTCATCCCTCAGTAGACCATGAACGTCGTGAACATCAATGTTATGTCGCCTTGCTTTACCTTTAATTATTTGTTGTTCCAACTTCAAATTTTATTGGACATACACCAGATCATTTATTCTCGATGAAAGTAAACGATTACGTAGTTTGGTGTGGATTCTTTCAAACACACTCCAATTCCTCTCTGATCCAGACGATGTATTTGTTTGACTTAATATCTTTCCGCAATCTTCTGGAGGGATGGATACTCAGCACCATAAGATGACCACCAACTTACAGGATCACCATGTTGAGCTGCAATACGTGCTGATGGTGATGCAAATTGACCTTGCATCATTTGCATTCTTCCCGCCTACAAAGAAAAGTACAATTGTTACTAGAAATTCAAATTACTTAATTAAACATATTTGGAGATAATATTAATACTTTTGTACCTCTAGCATGCATTTTGCTTGTTCTTGCGGGCCACTAACCATTTTTGATATAACTTCAAAAAGACAAATTTGGGGCTTAGAAATTTCATTATTGATGAGATTAGTTGCTGGGTCAAACATGACTATCGAATTATACATATTTCTTATACTAACAATAATCAATTAAAATGGTAGCATTAGAAACATCCCATTTCTTAATGATATAAGTCATCTATTAGTGGGACAAAATTTAAAAATTAATAGGTCATTTATTTAAGAACGGAGGGAGTATTAAAAAAGAAAAAAACCTAGTAACAACGTTTCTTATACCCGTTAAAACGTTTTCACGCACGTTATAACCGTTACATAGGAATTTCAGATCATATTTTTTTAAAATTTCCTATTTATCCGTTACAACGCCCGTTATTTTAAAAAAGCGTCCAAAAAACGCGTTTTTTAACTATATAACGCGTTTTTAGCCCAAAACGTGCTCACACCTGTCAAAACGCATTATAACGATCACGCCTAGTCTCCGTGGACTTGAGCCGTGACCTGTTTTAAAACCTTGATTGATCCTAGAAAATTGAAAATTACTTAAAAGGAACGTGCAGTCATTAAGAATAGAGCTGGTGAACCAACAAGTTTGGCTTGTTTTATTCTGCAAGTACAGTATGATGTTCTGGGCATCGCTAAAAATGTTAATGCTATATATCTGCATCCTCCTAGCCCATTGGATAGCTTCTAAGACCGCCATGCTTTCCGCTTCTTCCACACTTCTAGCAACACCCGGAATAATCTTAGATCCTAAGTACGCCCCTGTGATTTCTGTAATTACAATACCAATACCCGAAGAGTTAGTGTTTCCATCATAGCTAGTATCACAATAAAACAATCTGCAGTCAAGTGGTAGCTCCTGCAGATTTGGTTGTTGAACCATATGAATAGTAGGGGAAACATCAGCTAGGTTATGGCCAGTATTAAAATAAATATTATTCAAGTCATCGGCCATTTGCATAGACAATCTAGATGTCGATAAATGGTTCCGACTTTTATCTTGGAAGACTTTATAACACCTGTCACGCCAAATACACCAGACACTAGTAAAGATGGCACCCAAACAGTCATTAAGATTCTTATTTGTAATACATTTCCTAATCCAATCCTTAACAGAAATATCACCATTTAAATCCTGCATAATATGTTGACTCCATGGAAGAGTAGACCATACAGCCATAGCAAAAGGGCAGTGAAGAATTAAGTGTTCCATTGTTTCTTGTGAGTTACTATCACACATGCTACAATAATCATTACTGTTAGAATGGTAAGGTGCAAGCCTACACTTACTAGGAAGGATATTTTGGTAACATTTCCAAATGAACAGCTGAACTTTAGGTATGACATCTAACTTCCATATGGCTTTATAGATAGGATCGATATTCTGGACCTGATTATGGTTGGTAGCCTGGGTAGTCAAGGCTTTATAGCAAGATTTAACTGAAAAAGAACCATTCCTGGTATGAGGTCACACTAATTTATCTTCACCAGTGATAGAAATTCTCATGCTACAGATTTTGTTCACATTTGCCGTGGTGTAAAAAGCATCTAAAAGATTCTTGTTCCACTGTTTAGTGTCCTGACCTATGAATTGGCTAACCTTATAGTGTGGGTTTGGTTGCTGGATACAAAGGGGGTAAGAAGCATTAATAATCCAAGAATCTATAAAAGCACACACATTGTTAGAAATTCCTGATATCCCAAATGCAATTATCCCTAAGTACATCTAAACCATGACAAATGCTTCTCCAAACATAAGAACAATCCTTACTTTCTTGATAATGAAGGGGTGACAATTCTTAAAATATTTGCATTTAAGAAGTTTAAAACACAAAGCATAAGAAGCATGAATCAAATTCCAGGCTGCCTTAGCCAAAAGAGCAATAATGACTTTTTTCATCTGAAATTCTTGGACTTGCGCCATGACAAACTTGCCATCTGTCATATTGAGGTCCGAGAATCGAGCAACTATGAATTTCTTCACTCCCCGGTTCGATCCATATTTCTTCTCTAAGGATCCCCATACTTTCTTGGCAGTATTCATAGGATGATAACACAAATATAGGTTGAACCGATTTGGTCTATATTTATTTTGTATTATTTAGTGGATGGGTTTCAATAACTAAGAAACCACATAATGAAAACAATTACAAAATCTGGTGGAATATCTAAAGACGATTTATTGCAGAGAGCTTGGTGCGTCGTTGGTGGCATGGCTGCTGTTGAACTTGAAGTTGATACAAGCCGGAGAAAAAATTACCCTGACCAATCACCTGTTTCGTGAGTCGGTCCTGAAAGAAACAAGAATTATAGGAAAAATAAGCAATACAATTATATTGTTGAAGTTAATTGACTCACAGAGATAAGATTAAACTTGAAATTTGGAATGTGATGCACATTCGAGAGTTTAAGAGTAGGCGAGAAAACAACATTGCCAATCAAAGATTCTAGGCTATTGATTTTTTTGTCTCACAACTGTGTAGACAGAATTATATTTGATCTCATATTTATACTGGTTACATAAGAAGTAATCAACTAACCTAGAACAGTTTGTACGAGTTTACATGGAAGACTATACACAAGACTAGGGAGTTTTACAGGACTGAGTTACAGCAGAAGAATAGGACTTTACAACAAACTACAACTGCAGGACTTGGACTCAGTTTTATGTGGACTTGGCTTCATGTGCTGGTGTCGTGTGCTCTCTGCCGCACACTCCAAGTAGTACGTCTAATACCCCCCTCAAGTTGGAGCCTAAGGAGAATCTGGACGAAGACCCAACTTGCTGGCTAGGCGTCGAAAATGATCCACTCCAAGTGGTTTGGTGAACAAATCTGCTAACTGTAATGCGGATGGTAAATGAGTAGGTTTGATAAGACCAGATAGTAGTTTTTCACGTACAAAATAACAATCGATTTCAATGTGTTTAGTTCGCTCGTGAAAAACTGGATTCTCAGAAATATGTATAGCAGCTTGATTATCGCAATAAATTGGAATAGGTGTCGGTATAGAGATACGAAGATCACTTTGAAAAGATAATGTAACCATTGCAATTGATAAGCCTTGCAAGAGCTCGATATTCAGCCTCGGCGAAGAAAGAGAAACTGTAGGTCATTTCTTAGATTTCAAGAAATATGACTATCTCCTAGCATGGTAAAATAACCAAATCATGGAACGACGAGTTGTTGGGAAACCAGCAATCGAATCGGTATAGCCGAGATAAAGACAAAGAACTAGTAGCAGATAGAAAAATACCATGACTAACGGTACCTTTAAGGTAACGTACCACTCGATGTGCAGCATCCAAATGATCAGAACAAGGTTGCTTCATAAATTGACTTAAATAGTTAACAGAGTAAGTGATGTCAGGACGAGTCACTTGAAGATAAAGAAGGCGACCAATGAGACGACGATAAACAATAGGATCAGGTAGTGGCTTACCAGAGGATGGAAGAAGCTTAAGATGTTGTTCCATCGGAGATGGGGAAATCTTAGCACCTAAAAGACCAGAATCTTTAACAATGTCAAGAATGTATTTGCGTTGACAAAGGAAAATACCTTTTGGGGAGCGAGACACCTCAATGCCCAAGAAGTACTGTAAGCGACCAAGATTCTTTAAAGAAAATTGCGATTCAAGAGTGCGGGTTAGATCCTGAATAGCAGAGTTACTATTACCGGTGATAATAATATCATCAACATAAACCAAGACGTAAATGGAGACTGCACCAGAATGAAAAGTGAAAAGAGAATAGTCACCAGATTGAACGAAACTCCGCATTAAGTAAAGCATAAAATTTAGCAAACCATTGTCGAGAAGCTTGCTTTAACCCATATAAAGACTTATTAAGTTTGTAAACACGATTATCTCCTTTTTACTGAATCACGGAGGAAGTTTCATGTAAATATCTTCAAGGAGATCGCCTTGTAGAAAGGCGTTATTAACATCGGGGGCGATGGAGAGGCCGATTATGAATGGCAGTTATAGATAGTAATACACGAACAGTAACTAGCTTAGCAACAGGGGCAAATGTATCATGAAAATCAATACCTTCTTGTTGTGTGTAACCTTTAGCAACAAGACGTGCTTTATAGCGTTCAATTGTTCCATCAGGACGATATTTACTTTTAAAAACCCATTTGTAGCCAACAGCAGACTTGCCAGGCGGAAGAGTAGTGATAGTGAAAGTATCGTTATCGTGGAGAGCAGTATGCTCTTTGACAATAGCATCACGCCATTTTGGATTTTTCATAGCTTCCGTAAATGTGCGTGGTTCGTCATTGGAGATAACAGAAGACAGAAAGGCACGATGTTGCAGAGTAAACTGATCAAAACAAATATAATTCGTTATGGGATATGCAGATTTAGATGTGCAATGGTTAACTGAACATATGTAATCCTTTAAATGATTAGGAGGATGATGGTCTCTGGTCGATCTACGCAATGGAACAGAAGACATGTCGACAATAGGAATTGAAGATGAGTCAATACTAGAAGTAACAGGAGATACAGGTAAAGAAGCGTCAGTGCCGGAAGTTGGTAATTCAACAACAGCTGGTGAACGCACTAGAGTACTTACCTGCGGATGAGACTCCATTACTGGTAAAGAGTCTATATTAGGAGGTGACAGAGATGGATTTGCCGAGAATTGTGGAAGAGCAATGGGAGTATCATCAAAACAATACTCCTCTGGAACTGCCGGTTGAAAAAAATCTGTATTAACAACTTTGGCGTCTTTAAAAGGAAATATAGTTTCATGAAAAATGACATCACGAGAAACATAAGTAGTTTTTGTATAAAAATCCATTACGGTGTATCCTTTGTGATTATATGGATAACCAAGAAATACACCTGGTTTAGCTCGAGAATCGAATTTATGCTTAATATTAGTGTTTCTAGCATAGCATAAACAACCAAAGACACGAAGATTACGATAGTTAGGTTGCGTACCTAAGAGAACTTCATAAGGAGATCGTTTGGAAAGAACTGGAGTAGGCATCTTGTTGATGAGGTAAGCTGCCATTAAAACACATTCACCCCAGTAAAGAATTGGCAGATTTGCCTAAAAACGAAGCGCTCTTGCCACAGTTAGCAAATGACGGTGCTTTCGTTCAACAATCCCGTTTTGTTGTGGAGTATGAACGCAACTTCTCTGATGATGAATCCCATTTTCTTTAATCCAAGTCTGGAATTCATTAGACAAAAATTCAGAACAATTGTCTGATTGAAAACGTTGCAGTACTGGTAAATAAGGTAAAGCATTACCAGTAGATATAGTATTAAGTTTGCGAGAATACTGAGTAATAACATGTCGAGAAAAGAATTTGATAAATTTGTAAGTTTCTCCCTTGGTGTGCATAAGATATACCCAAGTGCATCTAGAGAAATCATCAACAATAGTGAGAAAGTATTTCGCACTGATAGAAGTTGTGAAGAAGGGACCCCATATGTCACAATGTATAAGCTCAAAACATCTAGTAGAAGAAATACTTGTTTTTATTAAATGATAAACGAGTCTCGCTTTGCCATAGGGCATACATCACAAGTACTTGGAAAAAGAAGACTGAATATAGTCATGCGAATTACAAAGAAATTTAAAACGTTCTAAACTAGGATGGCCTAGACGACATGCCATATGTCGAAGGACGTCTTATTATTGAAAAAAGCTTTGGGTGATGTTGCTAAAGATGCAGAGACTCGAAGATGGTAAAGACCTCCACTTAAATCACCCCGACCAATCACTTTGTTCGTGAGCAGGTCCTGAAAAATAAAAGAATTGTGTGTAAGAAGGACAACACAATTCAAAGCACGAGTCAACTGACTCACAGAGAGAAGATTAAATTTAAAATTGGGTATGTGATGAACATTCGACAATTTTAGAGTTGGTGAGAAGACAACTTCACCAATATGTTTTACTGTTGATAGAGTACCATCAGGCAATTGCATTTGAATTAGACTATTGACAGGAGTATATGAGGTAAAATATGATAAGGAGTTGCAAATGTGGTGAGTGGCACCACTTTGTCGACAAAACCAGGGTTCGAAAAACAATGTATAAAAATCTTACCCAGTGAAATTCACCCGAGGTTCAACTCGATGTATCTTCCCCGAGGATTGATTAAGGCAAGGACGGTTGTATTGTTCAGCTGAGAACGCTGGAATAGTAGCAGGTTGCATAGGGTGAAATTCCCCGAGTTGCACTAGTATTGGCAGCAGTAGGTGTTGTTGCAGATGAGGAAGGAAAGCCATGTAAGCGATATCAACGTTCACGAATGTGACCATGGCGATTACAATAGTCACAGTGTGGTCGAGGACGTTTGTGATGAGTTGCAGGTGTTGGACGAGAGGTCTGTGGTTAATGTCGGTTTGTATTGAGGGCAGCAGCTTCAATGGCAGGGAGAGGACTTGCCGTGATATGTTGTTGCTCTTCCTCCTGCTGCACCATGTTGAAGATGCGCAGTGCAGTGGGAAAAGGATCCATCATCAGGATTTGGCTTCTGAGATTGGAGAAGCGATCATGCAAACCCTGAAGGAACTCCATGGCTCTGTCACGTTCGAGTCTCTCAAGAAGAGACTTGCCGGCGCCACAGATACAGACTTCGGTGGCAGCCACGAGAGAATCGTATTGATCCCATAGAGTTTTGATTTTCGTGTAATACATAGAAACCGACATGGATTCTTGCCTGATAGCCGCTATAGCAGATTTGAGGCGAAATAAAATAGGAGCATTGGATATACAAAATCTCACTTGTAAATCCTTCCATATGGCTCGAGAGGAAGGTGCATATAAACAAACTAGCCCGATATCTCGGCGACAAGAGTTGAGAAGCCAACTACCGACGAGGTCGTCACATCGCTTCCAACATTGATACTGCAACTCATCTTTCGGAGGAGGGAGAGACCCGTCAACAAACCCTAGTTCTCCTTTAGCATTTAGGGCCTTTGTGATCCCACGAACCCAAGAACCATAATTATCTCCCTGCAAGAGAGGAGAAGAGAGCACTGTTGCTGGATTATCACTAGGATGGATCACATACGGATTTAAGGTACGAGTATTGCCTAAAGATGGATTGGGTTGAGGTTCTGTGTTAGAGTGAGTTGGACCTAAGGAGGAGTTTGATCAACAGAGTCCACCACCTGAGGAACGAGTTTTGAATAAGCAGAAGAGATGAAAATAGGTCCTAGGATGGATCAAGATGATACCATCAAAGATTCTAGGCTATTGATTTTGTTGTCTCACAACTGTGTAGACAGAATTATATTTGATCTCATATTTATACTGATTACATAAGAAGTAATCAACTAACCTAGAACAGTTTGTACGAGTTTACAGGGAAGACTATACACAAGACTAGGGAGTTTTACAGGACTGAGTTACAGCAGAAGAATAGGACTTTACAACAAACTACAACTGCAGGACTTGGACTCAGTTTTATGTGGACTTGGCTTCATGTGCTGGTGTCGTGTGCTCTCTGCCGCACACTCCAAGTAGTACGTCTAATAGCCAATGTGTTTAACAACAGAAAACGAGCCATTCGGCAATTGAATTTGAATTAATGATTGAACAGGTGAATAAGAAGTGAAAAATTGTTAAGAGTTGCAAATATGGTGTGTTGCAAACCACTATCTATAAACCAAGGATCAATAAAGGCAATAAAGGCAGTAGTTAGAAGTTTACCTGCAAAGTTCACTCGAGGCTCCATCGGTGTAGCTTCAGCTGGAGGATTGATTTATTTTGTATTCTTTAGTGGATGGGTTTCAATAACCACGTAATGAGAACAATTATAAAACCATAGCGCCAAACCAAACAAGTGAACAGAATAATCTGAAGATGAATAATCCATTTCAACGGCATCAACTTCTAATGATGCGCTATACATCTGATCTGACAGAGCAAATCAATGGTGCAATCTAACAAATCAGAGCTTGAAAAATTCGGCCAAAAGAAATCTTGCGAACACACTTGCATTGAGATGTCGGTTAATTTCATAAGGTAAAGCTGTTACCAAATGCGTTCTTCTTTTTCAGCTTGGAATCTGGAAAAATACTTTCCACTGTTATATGATATATGGGATATACTCGGAGGTAGGAGCTATTTGAATAATTCACCGTATGGATCCGTAATTTAATAACGGAAAAACAGCTATAATCAAGGATCAACATGAACATTTCTTGCGTCCCAGAATAATCGGCGTTATTTTTTGGTGCCGGTTCAAAAAGATGGCCCTATACATACTGGTTATAACAGTTTTCTGTTACAGGTATAACCTTGTAAGTGTGCCCATCACTCGTCCGTATTTTCAATTGCAGGAGCGGTGTGAGAGCTGTTCGGTAGCCATGCCTTGGCTAGTGCATACCAGAATAATGCATCACTCACTTCACTAGCCAAGAGATGACTATTTCTGTCATAATAAAGTAGACTTACATACAGACCTGTTGCTGGGAAGTCCCAGATGAATAGCAAGTTGTTGCTGGGAAAAGAGTGATTCGGAATCAAAAGAATGATTAATTGGGGGATAGAAAAACTAATTGGGGGATATTTTACTGTAGCTACCGGCATGGTTTTTCAATGCCGGCAGTCCATCGACCATGCCGGTTTTCATTGAAAACTATGCCGGCACATATCCCCCAATTAATTTTTTTATCCCCAATTAATCATTCAATCAAAACCTGTTGTGCTTCTTGTTTTGCCCGAAAAAAAATACAAGGTAAGCCACTTGCATACAGACCACTTGCGTCTTAACTTAAAGATAACATCTCCATTAGACTACAAATCTGGAATGCTCACGCAACTCATCTGTCCAGTCTCCCTTTAAAGTTTGTAGACTTGTCAAAAATACCTTCAGAAACATTGCCTATTTTTGGATCATAACCAAACCTTTCATGGACCAAGTCATGTAGTAAGTTACAGGAAGACTACCACAATTGGATCTGTGGCGCAATGGTAGCGCGTCTGACTCCAGATCAGAAGGTTGCGTGTTCGATTCACGTCAGGTTCAATTTTTTTCATTTTATTTTTACTGCATGGATTTGGATATCACCCTCTAACTAAACAAGGAATACTATGCAAAATGAGGACTAGAGATTATAGGAGTTTTAGGGGGGCCTAGAGACAGGTGTAGCCCACCCCTGGTTCTGCCCACTTGAGGAGTTCCTCTTCCATTTCACGTACCAGGCACTGCAAGGTGGCCAAGTTTTTTTTTTTTTCTGCTGAATGATCTCATAGATGTCAGCGGCTTCCTTCACAGCTCGTTGATGGGCTGCGGCTAAAACATTCGGCCTTCGTTCTGTTTGATCTGTTCACGGAGATTTGCAATAATCTGAGGAAGCTGGGTTCGCCGAGCATCAGCTTTAGCCTTGATCTCCTGCCATAGGTCCGCCATCCAATCTATGTTGAAACCCACGGACTTACAAGCATCTATCAGCCGCTTCCACTTCTTCAGTTTCTCCGCGGAAGGAGTGATATTAACCTCAGCCATTGCAGCAGCAGTGTCCAACAAACTGTGAGTAGAGACAACCAAAATGTTGATATCAGGACAGACGGCATAGCTGTTCCATGGAATGGATCACAAGTCAATAGTTGGTAAAAAGTAAAAAAGAAGATGACTGTTTAAGTAATTAGCAAGTCATTCGATACGTATAACTGATAGGTAATTTCATATATAGATATATGTCCTCAAAAACCACGTATTTTAACGCAAGCTTGAAGGGTGAAATAACCTAAATAAAAGGTGAAAGTCAGATTTTTCTGCGACGCTATTTTAAGATACTAATGAGCTTTCGAAGAACATACAGTTTCTCAATAAATTTACGGAAAACACTGCAACTTCAGAGCATGCCAAAAACCTATATATAGGGTTCTAAACAACATAAGAGGAGAAATTCAATAATGCAGTCGGATAAGAGGCAAGAGACATAGTCCAGCACATTACCTGCATCAAATCCACCTGAAATTATCTGGATTAAAAGCCTTAGTAATGGGAATTAAGACATGATGATATCCCAAACAGCCAAGTGATCAGCATCACCACACTCTCCTTGCTCCCACGGTAAATTAACATTATACCCTGTACCTGCTCCTTCTCCAATCATAGAATGAGAACCATCATTCGTGAATGGATAAAATTTTCCAAAGTCGTGCCTTTACAAGCCAGCAGAAGCTAATGAGGTTCAAAAATGGTGTACGAGAAAAATGAAAAAAATTGCCCATATAAAAATTTCCAATAAGTTGGGTTTTGAACGACTTTGGGTCTCAAGTACCTGAATTTTATCATTTTTGTCAAAACGATCCTGACAAAGCATATCAGTCAGGAACTTAGAAACCCGAAGTTGAACTCTCAGTTTAGAACATTCCTCAACTATACTGGCATGAGAGTAGGTGAACTGAACAAACAAACAAAATTCACCATAAGTCTTAAAGAGCAGAAAAAAGAAAATGCTTACACCAACTTGAAAACTGGAAAAATAATACTAAATAAGCTCAAATGTTTACCTGAAAAACGTTGAAGCAACATGTCTCTCAACCCTAGGTAGATACAGGATAATCCATGGGCGGAAATTTGGCAGTTAGCTTCTTAAACTCCTTCCATGAAGGGGGTAATTTCTGAACGAAAGCTGCTAGTTATCTTCTCGGCTTTCAATTCATGAAGTATAATCTGAAATTCTTGACCTTGCGGCATGACATACTTCAATCATATCGAAGTCCAAGAATCCAGCAGCTACGAAATTCTTCACTACCCCCGATTCGGTCTTCCTGTTTAACGAATCCCATACTTCCATAGTATTCATAGAATGATAGACACCGTATAGGAAATCCGCTAGCGTATTCAAGAAATAATTCTTGCAAAGAACATCAGAGTGGAACCAGGCTTGTGTTGCCGAGACTTGGAGAGCATCACCATCCTTTGCAGTTGGAGGTCACAGCCAAGCCCAACATTGTCAAGTAGAAGAGCATCTTCGATTGCCACCGTTTGAAATCAACAAGTCCATTAAACTTCTCAGGCTTCTGGATGAGGATGAGAGAAAGTAACTGTCTTGCAGGAACCAGGATCATTGTTTGAATCATTGGCACACTTGGTGTTGATTCCACCATTGTTAGGAACATTGGGAGGGTTGGTGAAGCTCTCACCATTGCTTTCTTTCGTCATTGTTTTTTCTGAAATAAAAAATGAAATCAGTAAGACAACCAGTTGATGCAACGATTACCGATTCATAATTAAAACAACAGTCAAGCATTGAACACAGTATTTACAGACTACATCACAACAGTAACAATTAGATAATTGTTTACAGTAACTACAATTACAGAATGTTGACAACAACAATAATCAAATTATAAGTTAGATATAACCAATATTGCACCACGACACTTAACATTTAAAGATTGTCTACGGCAACATCAATCATCTAAAGTGTAAAGCAATGGGTAACAAATTACTCAAATACAGATCCCGATATAGCATACAACCCCCATCTGTTATATTTCTCTAATTTATACACAGAACTGGTTTAGGACAACTTCACAAACACTTTATGTATAACCCCACTTATACACAATTTATGTGAATGATAACCTTCCCATTTGATGAGATTTGCACAAGAAAATTACAGACAACAACAAAACTAATGCCACAAATGTATCAAGGCGAAGTACTCCTCTTTCCTGAAAACTATAACATCCCGTCAATGGTGCAAGACGAAATGGAAGTTTAGCCAAGATACAACAATACCTTTGAGTCTTTGACATTAACATGCACTTGAAAATAAATCGAAAGCAAATACACAGACCACCAAAACTCTCAATTCTAGACTCTTAACACTTTGTCCTAAACAACCTCCAAACTCCATAACTCATCTGCAGAGATTATCTGTTGTACCAAACCTCCCTTTAAGAAGCCACACATTACCATCCTTCACAGGAATGACTGAAGTCGATTCATTGGAAAGGATGGGAGCACAACTGAATAAAACTCGGAAAGAACAAAACTAGAAAAAACCATAGTTAGGCACATTCCTAAAAACACAAAAGGTCAGTTATTAAGATTTGATATTCAAATGTTCATCACAACATCTTCTCACTTCTTAGTATGACACCGGAATGATACAAGCCAAGGAGTTGAATAGCTATTTGAATAAAATTTCAGGCCAAAAGACGAATCGTTAAAAAGTGGTTTTAAAATGATAAAACACCAATAACAAAATCGTTCGTATTTGACAGACGAGGAAAGGGTTAGGAAATGTACAGGTTCTATTGTTTATATCACTATACCAATACATAAAACGGCGAGACAACTATCAAGACATCAATAGTGACTAAGAACTCGACTAAAGAGGAATTTTCCAAATAGTCAAAAAATACCCAAACATCAGTAACTCTGCAATAAATACAATCAATTAACAGCACTTAAAGAGATGCAAAATTCAGGTGGAGGTTTGAAACTAAATTTACTATGACGGAGATTACTGGACCAGCCATACCTGAAACTGAGTAGACGTTTCCACTTTCGGAGAGTCCTTGTAGTCTCTGAAAGTTTAAACAACATTGATGTCTTTTAAACTGATAAGCACAGTTTAAACAACATTGATGAGAGCAAGTGGTAACATTAAGTACACCTGGATGTCAAAGTAGTCAACTTTGATCTTCTTATAGGCTTCCATTGTCACACACACCCACTCTGATCTAGTAGTGAATACAACCTTCTTCATTTTGAACCCCTTTTGTCTTCAATTCTACATTCATTATTGTCCCCAACACAACAAATATTCTTCCAAATTTCAATCAGGTCTTTTGTAACTCCACCCGAACTTCTCGTAATTCCTTTTGTTTAGAGGAGCTCTGGAAAGAAGCTCTGTAGGAAACCTATCCAAATTGGCTTCTTCTCCTCCCCAACGGAAGCTTTGTTTTCGACCCATTTTTTATACAACCTTTTCAATCTTGTAAGTCTGTTATAAGTCTGTTCTTTGACAAGCTTATGTAAATGTTCTTTGGCAAGCAGTGGAGAAAGCATTTATTTTGTATTCTTCAGTGGATGGGTTTCAATAAACTAATCCTCTACCAAAATTCAATCCCGGCTTGGGAAAAAGAAACCCAAAAGTTCTAAGAAAAGAAAGCTTGTTGAGAGGCTTCAAAAATACTCTGATAAAGGTGATTCACTTTGAAAATGTTCTTGTCAGTGGAGAAAGCATTTATTTTGTATTCTTCAGTGGATGGGTTTCAATAAACTAATCCTCTACCAAAATTCAATCCCGGCTTGGGAAAAAGAAACACAAAAGTTCTAAGAAAAGAAAGCTTGTTGAGAGGCTTCAAAAAAATACTCTGATAAAGGTGATTCACTTTGAAAATGTTCTTGTCAGTGGAGAAAGCATTTATTTTGTATTCTTCAGTGGATGGGTTTCAATAAACTAAGAAACCTGAACCTCATAGAACCATGGCCAAACCAAACCATAACAATAACCAAACAATTGAAGAGAAAAATCAATATCAAATTCCAGTGATGCGACGTATACAATGATAATGCTAGTGAATCACATCTGGTCTGATAGAGTAATTGAAGGCGCAATTTTTATCAAATCAAGGCTTGAAAATTTGGGCAAAGCAAATCTTGCAAATACACTTACATAAAGATGCTGGTTGATTTCGTAAGGTAGAGCTCTTCTCATGAAATACTTTCTCCGCTTCTTCTTCCCATTCAGCTTCTAATCTCTGGTGTAGTAAAAAACTAGGGTTTTGAATGAAAGAAGGGCCGGAAGAAGTCCCCTGTATTTAACTTTATGGGTTCGGACTCGGGTAAAACCGTTCCACCATGACCTTAATTGTAGCTGTGCAAGTTCGGGCTAAAGAAGTCCACTATGAGGTCAACGCAAGGTCAAGTAACTTTTACTGCTAAATTGGTTGGTCACATTGGTTCCTAGCAAATGAGCCATTGACCACCACTAAAACACGGTACCTTGAGGAAAAATTCGATACCTCGAGTCTTTTGCAAGTCAATTTTGGAAAAATGATTTGTCGTTGTTGATTCAAGAGCTTTAAAATTGTTTTATATGTTTTTACCCCGCAAAACTAAATTAAAAATGCATCGTCACGGACGAGGCGAAACCTCGGGACACGAAATAAAAAATGTATTGCCACGTGGGGCGAAGCTCCGCACATATCAAAAAACAGTATGCGTCGTCACGGGACGGGGCAAAGCCCCGCACACGCCAAGTTAAAAGAATAAATTAATGCCCGATGCGTAGCACGGACACAAATCTAGTGTATAGTAAGCACATCAAGCGTCCCAAGAGTATTACATTCAGGGAATACAGACACCCTAAGGGCAGTTCCTATGGCAACGTACAAACTAAAAAATTTGTTGATCTATGTGGATGAACAAACAGGTTTCTCACTATGGGAAACCAAGGCAAAATGAACAAATCTATATTTTAGGGTCTCACTAGTAATTTTAATGATATAAACTAATAAGAGTTAGGTCCCACTAGTGATTTTATTAATATAAACTAATAAGAGTTGGGCCCCATAGGTTATTTTAACTAATAAAAGAAATAATAAAAAAGTAAACCCTAAATATATTAACCGGGTTTTGGAGAGAGAAAAGCAAGTGGCATTTTTGCTTCAAACGCTTGAGTTTTTCCTTCCAATTCCTCCCAGTGGCGGAACTTGGATTGAAGACTACAGTAAAACTTCGTAAAATTAATAGTCTTGGGACTGTCAAATTCTATCAATTTAGCAAAGTATTAATTTATCGATAAATTAATAAGTTATTAATATATTGAAACATACCAAATTTAGATTTAAAAAATAAGTTTGTAGAGCATTTTATCATAACAAGATTGAAAAATTAAGTGTGTAAAACAATTTTCCTACAATAATAAGTATTTAGAGATTTTATTTTCAAATCAAATTATTTTCTAATTATCATATGACATAATATCTGATAATATATTGCATATTATGTGCGTAAATATATAAACATTAATGTTAAATTAAACCAATAAAAAGAACAATACAACTAAATCACCGCGGAACTTCTCAACAGACTACAAGAAATTAGATATGAGGTCCAATATTTGTAAATGTGAACAAGAAACTAACAACTTTGGACCTATTTTAATAAAGCACTATAATATATAGTGTTATTACACTGATTATTAATTTATATATTAGTTGGTCCCTATTGTAAGCTTAAAATTTTTATTATCTTATAAATTTATCTAAGTTATTAATTTAGTACACTCGGCCCAAGTCGGATCGGCTAAAAATATTATTTTAGCGAAATTATTAATTTATCGCGGATTAATTTAACGAAGTTCTACTTTGTGGGGGCTTGGAAAAATTTATGCGCACTTGTAAAAAAAATAAAAAAATTGCAATGCAAAGAAATGGTTATCTAATAAAAGGCTACAATCCTTGAATGAATGCAAGGGTCTGTCAACGGTCCAAGCTAGGGTCAACCCGGCCCTAGCTTGTCAACCCGTTGACAAGCTAGAATCAATCCTAACCCTAGTACTATTCATCTACAAGCCCAAAATCTCAACCCTAGCCCTAGACGGGTTGGCTTGGCGGGTTCACGGGTTGGCTTGTTTTACTAAGCCACACAAAATTCAAGTATTTCTATTTAAAAATAATTTTATTTTTTTGGTGCTAATGAATAAATTTATTTTGGATTTGATATCTTTATTTTATTGATATGGAATGTGAAGGGATTGATGATCTAAAATAATACAAAGGATTTAATTACTAATTGTTATTCGTTAATATGTATATAATAAACGTAAAATGTGTTTTTTATTTCTTAAGTGTAGGTTTCTTTGGTTCTATTGAATGTAAATTTCAAGTTATTGGTCGTCATTCAATTGTAAATACGATATAAATTTCAGATTATTGAAAAAATATAAAATGATATCACGGGAATTTTATTTGTGTCTCACATCAACCAAAAAATCAGACATATGACTATATGAGCATATACTCACGGGTTGACGGGTAACCCGCGGGTTGATCCTAGCTTGGCTTGTTTTCTACTAGGGCTAGATATGCTAACCCTAGACCGGCTTGTTTAGCCAACGGGACAAGCCGAGCCGGTTAAAACAAGCCAAGCTAGGTCCATCCCGCAAGCCGGGTTGAAAATTGACAGATAAGAAATTTCACTCGCTAGCATCTTCTTATTCAAAGACGTTAGATTGAAGGAGTATTATACCTATTCAGCGATCAAACCAAACAACAATAGAAGGACCACTAACCATCTAATTACTTCCCTAGCGTTTGAGATATCAATTAAGAACGAGCTTTTATGATTTCTAATCAAACATCTTCAAAAAAAAAAAAAATGTACTCCCTTCGTCCCACCATTAGATGACCTACTTGGTCTAAGATCTTGTCCCATCATTAGTTGATCTATTTCACTAATCAAGGGGATATCTCTAAAACTACCCTTTTGATTGATTATCGGTATCATAAGAAATACGTATAATTTGATATTCATGTTTATACTCGTTACGTAGGTGTTTTAAAATGATTTTCAACGATACAAAACTTACGAAAATCTATGATATAGTTTGAGAGATAAATGATTTTTAAAATTTACAAATTATTATTCATAAGGGTATAGTTGTAAGAAATACTTAAAAACACTCATTTCATTCATTGCCTTAAGAATTGTGCAAACTTCAACTAGGTCATCTAATAGTGGGACGGACGGAGTATATACAAATCAACATGATTATGAAAGAGCAAAGATACTTGTAAAAGCATTTTTCATTTAGTTATCTTCCGACACAAAGTGACACCAAGAGAACCTATTTGCATTATAGATGACACGCGACAAGATCAAAGCATTTTAATATTGGAAGTCTTTGAACCATATTTGCATATACTCAGGGAATACATAATACTAACAACAACAACAATGGCGATTATTGAAAACCAAAGCATATATATCAGCAGTCAGATGGTCTCCTCAGACTATTGTTAAGCAGATGTAGGAGGGAATGTGGCTACCCGAGCTTGAAAACATGAAATAAAGGCATCATGAACTAAATGGCTTGGAAAGCACAATATCATCTTCCGACACAAATCACAGATTCATAGCTGATATCAAAAATTAGGCCTAAATAAAACATTAACATTTTCAATTCTACAAACCCTACAGAGAGTAACCTAAACTAGTACAACCGTTGCCACGGTGTGAGGGCCGATCGAAGAAAAATCTGAAGATGAGGTTAGTCTGCGACAATTTTTGTCCCAATTTCAGAAAAATTTGCCCCGTTTCAGAAAAAGCGATACTTTTGTCCCGTTTCAGAAAAAACGATATTTTCTCTCTATTTCAAAAAAAACGATACTTTCGTCCCGTTTCAGAAAAGTGGTACTTTCACCCCGTTTCAAAAAAATTATATTTTCGCCTCGTTTCTGAAAAATTGATAGTTTCGCCCCGTTTCAATCATCATAGAATCATCGAGTGTGTCGGTTGTATGCACACTACGTGTAGTTTTGAAGGCAATTCCACATAGAATTCAATTCTTCATAGTTGATGTGCGAGACGGACACACCTAGTCCAGTCTGGATCGTTATTCCCCAGATATCTCTGGTGTGTACTTCTAGACTGTCGATCCAAGAATGTCATGTACCATTATTCCCCTACAGATGAGACTATTTTCGTCCCACCAGGCAGGACCCAAATCTGTATATGAGTTTTGCTTCAAGAAACTCCAATCTGGCTTTTCATTCATTGATATTATTTTTCATTACATTTATACAACACTTTTTTCTCTACAAAAAGAAACAAACATTATACACCAAGCCTTTTTTTTCTATCACCTGTGAAATAAAATTATACGCCACACCCGGCTACATACATAAACCACTAGTATTGTCTTGTACTTGGATTTCGCACTATAACATATTCTGTTCACACTCCTCTAACGAGTGTATATTTCACATATTCTTCTGATTGGTTGATTATTTAACGGATGACCCTATTACCGTCCATGTATAGAATCATGACCCTCGTTACATAACTCCCTAAATTAAATCAAGGGTAGAGATTAAAATGTGAAATATACACTCGTTAAAGAGTGTGCACGAATTCGCACTCCTATAACACCATGCAAAATTTTTGTATATCCTAAGAAACTGTCACGTCAGATTTCCGTATCCAGTCACGGAGGACTGAGTGAGCAGTAGGACCCAAATTCATTTCCTGCACATAGATCGACCCGTTGATTGTTTGTGCTCAAAGTTTGAAGAGATTGTTTATCGCATACTCGTGCCAATTCCTCGACAGAAATGACTCGATTTGCCTCTTGTTCAAAAAACTCGAAGGTTGTGGTTGCTATCTGCTCCAACCCTTCAAGAGCTTCCAAATGATACGTGCTAATCGCAGCAGCACAAAACTCTTCAAAATCTATCTTTTTATAGGACAGCTGCCCCATCTAATAGATGCAACAAAGTCACATGAGAAACCATAATACAACACACCACCAAGAACTAAGGTCTTTGGGAAATTGCCCCTGACTTTAAAATAATTGGTTCATTTTACATGCAATAAAGTAGTTAAAGTGTCCATAGTCCAGGGGATTGCAGGAGGGAGTCAGTAAGAAGCAAAGTTTTCTCAATCCACGCTAAGCAGGTTCCTCTGAAGGCCAGATATTTCTTTTGGGTGTTTCATTTGGAAAATACAACCTATGAGTATACAAGGTACCAATTTTCTTGGGAACAAAAGAAAGCAGGGCATGCATTGCAAGTCCGTCACTGACTTCTAAAGAGCCAACTTTTAAATATCTCAGGCTATTATAGATAGATTTGATACTAAGAGATGACTCACCGAATTCAAAATTTCTATAACCCTCGACTCCTTCATTGCATCAGTTGCATTTCTCATGAGAACCTAGATAGTGTAATTAAAATTCATAAATATGAGCATAACATTATGGACGGAAATGCTTAATAGATACAGTTCTTAAGTATTATCTTACTACCCTCCTGTGCCTCACGAATCACCATAATAGGTCAAAAGCATATATGGAGTGAAAGACCAGAATTTTTATTTCAAACTTAAGCAGAGTAATGAGCATTAAGTACCATTTTGAAATTATAAAGAGATATCTGGCCATCTTTATTAGGTTCCAAGAGATTAAACTGAATCCTAAGGTAGACAAGCTCATCCTCTGTCAAATCTTAAAGAAAAAAAATCACCATTTTCAACAGATCTTAAAAACATTAAAGGACTATATCAACGAAAGAATCTCCTAAAAAGACACACTAACACAGAGCTAGCAAAAGAATCAAAGCATTATGCCACCGTCAACCACCCACATGGTATGTTATATGCATGATATTGACACAACAGCTGTCAACCATATCTATCTGGCAACTCAAAACTTGTTGTAAATTTGATTCATTAAAAAAAAACACTTGAGTGCTGACAGAGGGGTGCAATACCTTGATTGCTGCACGTTTTAAAGGAGTGGCACGAAATAATGACTTCACTAGCTTATAAATCAGTATATCTAAAGGCACTATGCTGGTTTCTTCTCGCAACCACGGGTGAGCTGCATCGAAAGTTACATAGTTAGTTCTATCAGTGCCCAAATCAACATCGCAGCTAATGTACAACAAACAAATCAACATTTGGTTTGGTTTATAACTTATATGGTGTTGTACTTATGAATAGATAGATAACATTCCATAACTTCATAAGGCATATGGCGACTTACTCAAAGCTTGTGCAGCAGTCATTCTTTTCCGGTGGTCCTTGTTCAAAAGCCTCTTTACAAAATCTTTGGCTTCTGGTGAAACCTCAGGCCAAAGAGCATCATCGAAGTTTGGATCAGCTTTGAGAACAACACGGAATATGCCCGACTCTGTCGGCGCCCAGAAAGGTCTGCTTCCACATAATAAGATAAATGTTAGGACGCCAATGCTCCAAATATCTGCTTCTAGAGTGTATGATCTGTGGAGAACTTCAGGTGCGACGTAGAATGCACTTCCAACAATATCATTAAGTCTTTCATCTGCAAAACAAGGGATTAATTGGGCTGATCGAGCGAAGCGAGGGAGGACCTTTATATGGCCACTTTTTTGTAAATTGTAAGTCATCAATTGACACAAAAAGATTGGATTTTGGTGTCCCAAATTGATTTCAATCAACAATGAAATCCCAAAAGAGCCCCTCCATGTTTCCATTTCTCACTAAAATTGCCGTAAATATGACACAAAATGAAGGGTAATTGCGTAAATCTCACGGGAAGAAAAAGGACACGGAGGTTGGTAATGTAGTGATTGTTGAGGGGCGGTTTAGTAATATCAGTGTGAAGTGACCTAAACGTTGCGAGGTTCGAGTCTCTAAACCTCCTTCTTCTTTTTTTTTTTCCTTCTTTTCTTTTCCCCTTCTTCTTTCTTCTTCAAACCGATAGAGGAGATCGAGATGAAGAAAGAAATTGAGCAGAGAAGTTAGGGTTTGTGTCAATGGATTCAGAGACAATACGACTATGAATTACCCAAACCCAAAATAGATTGTACCTAACACATCTTTCTTAAAACCCCAATCGATTCACATAATAAATTTGAACTCGATTTCAACTTTTCCAGACCAAGATTATTTTCACTTGACTTCACTTCCATGGTCGAGTTGATTATTTTTCCCACTCCAGTTCACAAAATTGTCGACAAGTTCTTTTTTGTAATTTCATTGATTTCAATTATTTCAGATTCCCATTCTTTCATCGTCCCAAAATAGACTTTAAACCCCAAGGAAAGAATAGAAGCGGAAGTACAGGTTAGTAAATTTAGTTTCTATGGATTGTCATGGAATGAATTTTGGATGGGCTTTCATAAAATTCTACCTTTAAATTTTGAATAAATGTTCAATTTAGAAACTCCAAGAACTAATTTGGAGGAATTTATTGAATTGAAGACTCTTGTTTGTTACTTTGATTTGTTGATGTTTTTATTATTGTGTGCTACATTGGTGCAGATGTACTCAAATACTCCAGCAAATTTTGACGATGAATCTGTTGATTCCAGGGAAGGATTGATATAATTATTAGATGGGTATTCTTTGATTTCAAGAATGACGCTGTGAATTTGAGAAACTGGGTATCAATCCAGCTGAATTGGTTGAGATTTAAGATGTTAGGGTTTTGAGTAAAACCAAAGAGATGGATAAGACATGCTATTGGAGCCGAATTTCTATTGTAATTGGGGTTGCCATCGATTCGAAAAGAATGGAGGATCTGTGAGAATTGAAGACAGAGTTAAAAATTGGATTGATGTTGTTGATTATGGCAATAGAGGAGACTAAGAAAGGTATTGAAGCTAAGATGAATCTGTTCTTGGACTCAAAAGAACTAATGAGTGATTTCTGGTGGATTGATTTGTCAATCGAGAAGAAGAGATATTGAACTGAAATGGGTTTGTGATGAATTTCCATGGAACTGGAGTGTTGCTGCAGAGAATTGGTGCCATGGGTATTTGACCTAGATGAATGTTAGGGTAGGTGAAATGACTATAATGGTGTTGGTGGATGTTCACATGTGGTTGTTGTGTATGAATAAAATGGAGGAGCTTGGGCTGGTAGTTGAGCTGAATTGTAGGTGTTGTTGGTGGTAGTGAAGTTGGTGATGTATATAGGAAGGAGCAAACGATTTTGCTGTTAGTTGAGATGAACTGCGGAGATGGAGCTAGCAAAGAATGGTACAGCTATGAAGTGTTCCAGGGCAGAATAATAGATTGCAGTTTCAACACAAGACTAAGAAATAGTTGGGGGTTGGCTGTGTTGTCTGTTTGAGCATAAAAGCAAGGACCTGTATGTTGTTGGATTTGAGTTGCACCATCGTTTGGTTTGACTGCAGGTGAATGAGAGTGGTGTATAAATTTAACGAATCATAGTGATATAGTCTGCAAATTTGGTTAATTGTATCACAAGTTTTAAATCAACCACTTGACGGTTGTCTTTTTTCTTTCTTCTAGTTTCCTCCTCATGTTAAGTTATTTCGTTTCTTTTTCAGTCTCTGGAGCCTAAATTGTTTGCAATAGGCTACTCATCTTCTTGTCTCAGTACCTCCTATTGTTGGTATCGGTGACCCAGTAAGTTTAAGAAATTTTGTATGGGAACTGTGCACTTTCCGTTGGTATTACACCTATGTATTAATCTCCTATCTCATTACTTATGCTATCTCTTTTATGTCTGCGTATTTTCATATAAGTGCTTTATCATTATGGTGACCTTCTGAAAAGTAGGCTAAGTGGTGGGAAACTTCAATGGATATATTACTTATCATCAACAAGTAAGCTCTTCTTAAAAAAAAAAAATTTACGTTACATTATTGATGCCACCGTCTTAATAATGTTTGTTCATGTTGAGCTTGTGAAGATGTAATCTTGATGTGAATTCTAAGTGTTTAAGGAGATTGTGGTGGAGCATGGGTTGATGAGGAGTAAGCATTGTATCTAAACCAAGTGCGCTTTTGGCATGTTTATTGAAGGCGTAGAATCTCAGATCAATGTGACTAAAACAAAAATCGAAATGCTTCTAATGGCAGTTATCCTACGAACCCTACAAGCGACTCTGCTAAAGAAAGATTCGCTGCAGAGGAAGGGTGGCTGACCATTGAGGATGATCTGGGAGTGTCACTTCAAGTACTATGACTTGGAGAGATTTATGGACCAGGAAAAAGGTGTGTGCCACAATTTCCTACCCCCTCATAAATTTCTACTAAATTTCCGATTCTCTTGCAGTGTCGTGGACACTATAATTAAATAGGGGTCACTGACACAATCTCAGAGGTTGAGGGAAGGAAAGCATTACACGTCTAGAGTCCATGTTGCAGACATTTATCAAGCAATTAAAGCCAGTATTGAGATTACATCATCCAGTTTTTCGTTTGTTTCATCTTCTTGTCTAAAATATTTTTTGTTATGAGATGCAAGTCATTACTTTTCACTTTTATCGAGTAGATCTTATTTGCTTTTCTTTATCAATGTTCATTCTCTTATAGGATATTCTTGTTCTTACTAGTGTAAAAATTGAAGATGGTTCTTGTACTAGCTTGGTATTGACATGCTTTCAAGGTTACCAGTAGGGAGAATACCCATTGTAACTACTCTAACTGATGTACGGAGTGATAATTTGAGAGAGGGTTGGTGTCGATTCGTCAAGTTCTTCGGTCGGCCTCCTACCGTGGCAACGGTTGTACTATTATATTTCATCTGAACACCAGGCTTGAGTAAATTCAAAATCTTAAAACATAAAACTGTGGTGCTAAGATGAAGAGCACTTCAGTGAGGAAAACAACAAGCCTATACTGAAAATTCAGCACTCTGCTGGTTCAGGCAGAAAGTTAACATGACAATAATAGCAAAATTAAGAATATAAAAGACAATACGTGGTCTAACAAAATCAGAAAGACCAAAATCAATAAGTTTCATCGTGGCATCTTCATCTTTCGTAGTGAAGAGAAAATTTTGTTTAAGAGGCAACAGGAAATAGTGTTGAGAGTTAGGATTTCCATACAAACTCTTCGCAACTAAAGGCAAAAATCAATCAACCTACAACAATCAAGTTATCAACACAAATGTCTACTATTGTACAACATATTACTCTTAAAATCTGAATTGCCTTGAATACTCATTTTCATCAGCATATAAGAGTTTGTTGAATACATATAAAAATAACAAGTACAGCTTGATTATAATCTCAAAATTCAAAAGGAAAACATACCTATAAAGTAAGTAAACCCTGATGATATGAGAACTCAAATCGATCTGCATCCTTTAACAAATATATCAATCGTGAGATCTTTATAGTCGATTACAAGCAAAACCCATTGATTGAATTGCACCTGATCCCCTTTTCTTCTCTTGTAATTTCTCAATGCAATTCAATACACCAAAACCATATCCTCAATTTATGTCGTTAATCCTATCTCCATTACCTACTGTATCAAAATCTCGATTACTGCACATCAATTCCATTCTTACATTCACTACCTCATGTTCTTTCCCTGTATTCAGCTGCCAGCACCTCAATCTTCACTACAACTTGTTCCAACCCATACAACATATCCTTTCTTCTATACAGTCCCCGAAGCCAATTGCAGCCCCAAGAGTCAAACCTAGACTGCTGCACCAGATCAAACATAACAACAAGACTATCACCTTCTATTTCGTAATTACAAGACTACCATCTTTACCAATCACCAAAGACAACCACCCGCTTTGTCTCGCTTGAGCTTCGGCCCACATTCTTCTATGCACCTCAATTCATTGAAGTAGCACCACTTACCCATTCTTTAGATTCTCTTGTAATTCCAACAATCTCACAATCTCTCAGAACCTCAAGCACAACACCAATTGCTCCTCTAAAATCTACAACCATTCATCCATTACTGTAGTTCTAGAGCAGCTGCAACCAAATCAAACAGCACAGACATCACTCAAACATCCACCATCTTCTTTCCTGTCATTGTTGTTCTTCAACTGCAATTTTGACCATTAAAACCTTCTCAACTTCGACAGAACCGTTCCCTAAATTCCATAACAACACTCGTATCAACTAGAACCTATTTCATTTGAAACCCATGAACTCATAATCGATCAACAGTTGCCACATCTTTTCTCCTGTTTCAATTCACCAGAAACTCATCCATCTCAGAACCCTAATTTCACACCCATGAACATCTTCTTGTTGATTTATTAAATCAATGCTTTCTTCTATGTTGTCTGTTGAATACATCTTCAATTCATTTCTCAGATTCAATCTCCTCCATTAATCGATTCGGTCCAAACCCCATCTCTCTCTCTCAAATCAATCTAAACTCGAATAGAGTTCAACCAATCTTCTAATTCTGGGATATGATGAAGGTTCAATAGATCGGAGCAGAAGAAATAATATTAAAATCGTACCTTCAATCTCAAAACAAGAACACCCAAAATCCCCTAACTTCTCTGATTCTTCAATTTCGACACAAATCTTTCTTCATCTCGATCTCCTCTATCGGTTTGAAGAAGAAAGAAGAGGGGAAAAAGAAAAAAAGGAAGAAAAAAAAAGTGGTTGTCGAGAATCGAACCTGTAACGTTCTAGTCATTTTATCATGTATTTTACTAAACTACCCCTCAAAAATTATTACATTGCCAACCTCGGTGTCCTATTTTTTGCACACGAATTTTACGTGATTACCCATCATTTTTTGTTATATTTACGCCAATTTTAGTGAGAAATAGAAGCATAGAGGGGCTCTTTATTCCTTTCATTGTTGATTGAAAATGGTTTGGGACACCAAAATCCAATCTTTTGTGTCCATTGATGACTTACAATTTACAAAAAAAGTGGTCATATAAAGGTCCTCCCTCGCTTCGCTCGGTCGGCCCAATTAAGAAAATCCATGCCCCTTTTCATGAAATTAAAGCGAGTAGTTGGATAAGAAAATTCATATAGTAGCACTAGGCCAAATGTAGGATTTGGTGACGGTTTTAAAGTTTTTACCTTGACGGTTCTTGCAAAAAGCGTCACAATAAGTTGTTGTTTATATTTAGGTGACGGTTATAGAGAGAAACGTCACCAGTTGATGTCACATACAGTGACGGTATGTAAAGGTGTCATGGTAATAATATTTCATGACAGGTAATTCTTTAAACTGTTACAATAGGCCAGTTATACGGTGACATTTTTCAAGTGTTACGTATATTTTTTATATTCTAACGTTTGTTTACGAAACCCGCCATGTTCGGTTGGGATATAATATAATACTAATTCATAGAGTTCCGCAATATGTACATTTTAGCTTAACTTCGTTATTTAGGGGACTGGATCCCCCATGTGTAATCGTTGGGTAGTGGATCCCCATGTGTTAGTGTACAGTAGTTGTATTTTTTTTTTAATCAAAATTAGTAGATGTATTGGGGATTGCAGAATTAGCTCGATATTCAAGTCTGGTTTGCGATTGCAGACGGAGAAAAAAATGTCAATCATCGAAACTTTCTTTGTACTATGGACCTGTATTGTCACATGATCAAACTTCAATAGAAAAAAATAAAATAAAAAATAGAGCATGTGCGATATGCACAGATCAGAATCTGGGCCCTCGATCTCGTCTGGTAGATCTTTTCCGATTGCCAACAAAATAGTGAAAAACCTAATTCTTTTTCTTTAAATCATTCTCTGCGGCTCTTCTCTTCTTATTGTCTTCTTCCTAATCAACCCTATCTTACAGCAAGAGCACAAGCGCTTTCATGATCCTTCTCCTCTCTTATTCTCCCAGAAAATATCATCTTTCACTCTCAAGCTTATGTCTCTCTTGGTCGAAAAACATCCCACATAGATAGTTTATTCTTATCTTTTGACGAGCAGATATAATGAAAAAAAATTCTTATTATCGTCGGTAAAAAATGTATTTGAGAAGACAAAGTTCTTCGAATTCTTAGAATGATTGTTGCAATTGTTGATATCGATCTGATTTAATTTTCTCTGTGTCGATCATGTTTTTGTTGTGATTTGACTCATCTCTTTAACAGCTTTATATGCAGCATAGGATCGGGTAACAACTAATGGAGGACCTAATAATGGATCTAATTCTTAAGGTGGAGTGATCAACAATGGCTTTTACAAACATCAAATTCATATAATAATCTATCTCTCACTATCTCGTTTTCCAGATTTATTGGGTTTTCATATTTGAAGTGTTGATCTTTTGCAGATTTTACTTGCTCGTGGATAAAAAGAAGATAGCTGAGAGAACTACTGTTTTTCTATTTGATTGTGCAGAGGTTGTGAATCCTATTTTTCTATTTTTTATTGTGCAGAGGTGGTGAATTCTACTAAAGATTGTCATGTGACTTCGGATTTATCAAAACATCTTCAAGCTCCTCCTCTAGTCCCAAGTTTGCTTGTAATGTATATGAGAGCTTTGAGATTGGAAATTTCTACATGATTGATGGCATCGACTACCAATGCGATGCGAATGTTTTAAACTTTGGTTAAATATGATGTTTTTTTTTTTTTTTTTTGTTTTTTTTTTTTTGATGAATTAAGGTTGTAATATTGAATTAGTGATAGTTAATATACTAGTTTATTATGTTATCTTATTTCACTTCAGTCTGAATTATAAATAATCAAGTTTGAGGAAAGAAAACAACATTGTTCTTGGAAGACCATTAGCTCATTAAAGACCTAAAGGATGACGCTTACACCAACAACTGTTGTACATGTTTCTTACACAGACGCAGTTTTTGGTGATATTATATGGCGGTTATTTTGCAAAACTGTTGTGATAACCTTTTTAAGGTGGCGTTTCTTATACAAAACTGACACCATATAATTCTTTCAATGACGGCTTTATACTTCATATGACGGTTTTAAAGGTTAAATGGTAACGGTTATGTGACAGTTCAGAAGCGTCAGCATAAAATGACCCCTACTGTGACACTGCCTTTGGTGACACTTTCAAATTTCACCTGAACTGTCATGAAATTGATACTGTGACGGTTTTTAAATGTCACCTATGCTGATTTTTCTACTAGTGTAGCCAAACTTTTTAGTCGATTAACCTTCAGCTTACCTAGGTTTTCCTATTTTCCCTCATTTTTTTCTCCAGCTCGGCTGGAAGCAGAGAACAACTTTCATGCGTAAGCACATACATATTCAAATCTTCTTTCTACCCTGGCTTGAGCATATATTATTCCCCTAGCTTAAGCGTATATTCCTACTGGATTTGACTAATTAGGGCATCAATTGTTACCTTCCAAAATCAATTTTTTTGATTGACCCCTGGCATGAGCTAGGGGAAGCCTGTGTATTCATTCGCCCCTGAACTCCAGCGTTGTTCCTTTCAACTCCGTGTTTTTCATTCCAATGTCCTGCCTTCCATCTCACTCAACAACCCAACAATTTGTTGGTTTGTACATTCATTTTTCATGTTTGTTGAGTCCATATATAGTGGGAGAAAAATCAACAAACTTCAAGCTTATTGAGTCCATGTCTTGATAGGGTAAAACGTGGGAAGGAGGAACTATCCCTAATCACAGAAAATATTCTCAAGGTATAGAGAGAGGGGTTTATGAGAAGTAATGGTGGATTAATGATATCTCATGAGTGTACCATCTTTCCCCTTTTATAATAACCATCTTATGAATAAGTGCCCATAAGATTAAGATATTACTAAACTACCATTTCTCTTTCCTTAAGTTAACCCTAACAGGCTTTCTTCTTGGGCTAAAACCCAACCAACTTAACATGCTCCTAGTCTCTTCATCCTAAAAGGAATCCTTGTTAGGTTAAGGGGCTATCTATTTTAGGATTGGTTAATTTCATGTATCAACATTAGTCCCCTGACTTTTTGACCGGTCAAAGACCGTGTCAACAGTCACACATTAATGCGACGATTACAACTGGTGAGTTTTGGGCGGTTTAAGTTCACGACCCTTGGGATGCTGCAATTACTGGCCTATCCGGTAACCGCTCCTTCTTTTACCTGTCTAGAAATAGAGGGGACCTCGCTTCTCAATCATCAATCTTTTCACCATGTCCCTTTCTATTTCTTCCTTTTCCTTCTTACTCTCCATGTCTAATGAATTTCCTAACCGCGATGCGCCCCTCAGGTCAGAGCCATATACACTTGAGGAGATAAGATGTAGTACCCAACTCAAAGATTAGCTACGGCCACCTGCAACAGATGATAATACTACTCTTTTCCCGACCGATGATAATTGGATTACACGCATGTTGAATCCTTATCCATTTCCTCAGTCCGCGTCTGAAAGCTGGCCTATTCGTCCTCAAGCGGATGTGCCTCCCATACCTGCATCCAAGGATATGCCTCGTTTAGCGGTTCATAAGGGGATTATATCTTTCCTTCGATCATTCTTCGTTCGTCCGATGACTCTCACGCCGCCTGGGACCCATGGGTAGATTATATTTGCTTCAATTCGGATCAGGAAAGGACCATACGTTCTTTAGGTAAAACTGATAAAGTAGTTGTCGAAATGCATTGGTGAACTAAGTTACATCATTTAGTGTTAAAACCCATTTTTGTCATTATTTGGATCAAAAATCACATTTGAATTTGTCGAATGCTTTAGACATGTCGATTTTTAAACCCATAAATCCATTCTAAGATTTGAAATTTTTCATTTTATGAATAATTTCATGCGCCATAGTAATGTTCTCTGAGATCTGCCTTCCAAGAATAAAGGCAGATTGATAGGAAGAGATTATTTTCCCTAACAAACCTTTCATACGGCCTGCCTTTAGTTTAGAAATTATTTTATAAGAAGTATTAGAAAGAGCTATGGGTCTGAATTCTAAGGGAGTAGTAGGGTTAAGGGTCTTAGGGATTGAGGCATTCATTTCCTTAGAGATATTACCATTAATAAAGAAAGTTTGAACCATGTTTATAAGATTAGTACCAATGATATCCCAGTTTTGTTGAAAAAAATTGGGAGAAAAACCATCCGGTCCTGGACTTTAGACATTTTCATTCCTAAGGGCTACTTTAACTCATTGAATTTCAAGAGCTGCTACCATTTATTTCTTTTTTTCTTGTTTGTTCTTTTCATATTTTTCTAAACTTAGAATTGGATGATAACTAGGTTTTATTGGGGGTTGTAAAACAAGTAAGGAACTTGGATAGTTGAGATGTACCTTGCGTCTTATCATCTTCTTTGAACTTCATTTGTGCAGAAATATCACCTTCAGATCGTAGCGGAAACTTTAACACCCATTTGGATCGAACCCGCTTTGATACCATGTTGGAAATTTTATAGTTTCAACTTTGACAGATATTTGTGGAGATATACGAGCATAGTGGTGTTACTCGCACGGATCAGCTCCTAGGAGTGAATGTTGTGAAGCAAGACTCATTTTATGAAATTTATCTTCTATTGATTCTTGCTTGCTCGCTTTACAAATGATACATGACTTGCCTATATATAGGCTTTACAACCGACTTCCCTAACTCTAGAAGTCTCTCTGACTATCAAGTCTAACATCCTATCTAGAAGATTCTTCTCACTCACAGTTCTTTTACATCTTTTATATTAAGGTACTTAACCGACCTTCTCTAGGATTATCTAGAGAACATTTTGACTAGAACATAATAGATTTATATTATCCTCTTACCTTATTACCTTTGGGAGATTATCTCCATTTACTTTGGTGGTAAACAGAAGAGATATTATTATGATTTTGATATATATTCTATCCTTGGAGAACTCTTCTCCTCAAGGAAGTTATCATCAATCCAAGATGGTATCAGCCCCCCTACGATCCTATTTTCTCTAAACCATTAAAATCAATGGCGACGGAACTACTGCAGCTCACAGACATTGCTGAGGCATATAGTTCTATGCATCTTCAGCAACCCGATGATGCTTTCTACATGAATACTGGCGCTACCTCGCATCTCACTGCTGATTCAGGTACTTTACATAATGTTTCCAATTCTAGTACTGTACGGTCTATCTTAGTTGGCAATGGCAATATCATTCCAGTTACTACTAGTGGTACCAAGCTCATAAACCTCCTTTATCGCACCGTTGAACTCAAAAATACTCTTGTTGTTCTCGATATTATCAAAAACTTAGTTTCCGTTCGTAAGTTCACCAATGATAATCGTGTGTTTGTTGAAGTTGATTCGTCTGGTTTTTCTGTTAAAGATCTGAGTTCGGGGAGGATTATCCTTAGGTGCAATAGTTTCGGGGAGCTCTAACCTATCACCAACTCTGTCGTGCCACCACAAATATCGTCCCTGCCTTCCCACATCTCTCTTTGTCAGTCTGCTTCGCTAGATATTTGGCATAGCCGCCTTGGTCACCCCGACAAGGATGTTTTAGATGTTCTTCGTACAAATAATTCTATTCATTGTAACAAGAATCAACATTCTAAACTTTGTCATTCATGTCAAGTTAGTAAACATCTTCGATTACCCTTTTATGAATCAAATTCCAATACTTTTGCTCCATTTGATATCATTCACAGTGATTTATGGACCTCTCCACTACATGTAGATACCGGTTTTCGATATTATCTTATCTTGCTGGATGATTTCACCAATTATCTTTGGGTTTATCCTCTAAAATTTAAATCCCAAGTCTATGACAAATTTTTGGAATTTCGATCTCTTGTTCAAACACAATTTGAGCGTAAAATTAAAACTTTTCAATGCGACATGGGACGTGAATTTGACAACTCTTCTTTTCACAATTTTGCTCGTACTAATGGTATAGTTTTTCTTCTCTTGCCCCCAAACTTCCTCTAAAAATGGCAAGTCCGAACGCATCCACCGTGTCAATGATATCACCCGCACCCTTATGTCTCACGCTTTCATTACACCAAAATTTTGGGTTTATTATCTCCTTATGGCAGTGTATCTTCATAATATTCTTCCCACAAAAATCCTAAATTTTTCTTCTCCTCTGTCTATTCTCTATCAACGCCAACCAACTTATGACCATCTTCGTACTTTTGGTTGCCTTTTCTATCCAAATCTCTCTTCCACAACTCCTCACAAACTTGCCCCCCCTCCAATAAATGTGTCTTTCTTGGTTTTCCTCCCAACCACCGTGGATATCGCTGCCTTGACCTTTCAACCAACAAAATAATCATTTCCCGTCATGTAACTTTTGACGAGAAAGTATTTCTTTTCACTGATCATCCAACAGCCGTGTCTGAAAATGATTCCTCTTCTTCTTCTCCCTTTCTTTCCTTCCGCATTTCCTACAGTTCTACTCCTCCTACTACTACTGTCAACAATCCCTCACCCAATGCAAATCCCTACACTCCTCCTCACCGGCACCTTAATGCCTTCCCCACTGTTCCCACTACCAATAATCTACTGCACATAAATCTTCCACCTCCTGCTCACACTATCCCCACTACCGAACCTTCAATTCCTAATATTTTCCCCACTACTTCTTCCTTACCAACTACTAAAGCATCACCTACACCTACTTCTACAGCGTCCCACATCTCCACTCCCACTTGTACAACATCACCTACACCTACCGCTCCCACCCATTCTACTGTCCCCAGTTCTGTTACTCCTACCATCTTGTCACCCATAACTACTGCCCCTTCAGCTCCTCCCATAACTACAGCTCCTTCTCATCCTATCACTCGTGCCTCTCTTGGCATATTCCTCCCAATTAATCGTCTTAATCTTCATGTCCAAACCTTACGCCATATCTCTCCTCTTCCTTGTTTACACTTGTATGCTCTTAGGGACATAAACTGGCCGGAATGCTGCCATGAAAGATGAGTACAATGCTATAATGAAAACTAATAATTAGGAACTTGTACCACGACCACGTGATACTCATGTTATTCGTTCCATGTGGCTTTTTTGTCATAAATATAATGCTGATGGATCCCTACAGCGACATAAGGCTCGTCTTGTTGCCAATGGAAAATCTCAACAAGTTGGAGTTGACTGTTTTGAAACGTTTAGGCCTGTTGTTAAACCTGCTACTATTCGTACTTTTCTCACTATTGCTACATCACAATCTTGGCCCATACATCAACTAGATGTCAAGAATGCTTTTCTTCATGGTTATCTAACCTAGACAGTCTATATGCATTAGCCTCCAGGATTTGTTGACCCTGCTCACCCTGATTATGTATGTCGATTACGTAGATCTCTCTATGGCCTCAATCAGCTCCTGTGGCGTGGTTTCAGAGATTTTCCAAGTTTATCACAAGTTGTGGTTTCCGTGGTAGTGTATGTGATCCCTCACTTTTTGTTTATCAATCAGGATCCGAAACGACATACTTACTTTTATATGTTGATGACATTATTTTGACTGCCTCTACTGATGCTCTCCTGTGCCACTGATTTGATGAAGAGAGAGTTTGCTATGTCTGACTTTGGCCCACTACATCATTTTCTGGGCATCATTGTTACTCGTTCATCCTCAGGATTATTTTTGTCTCAGTCATTATATGCACACGATATCATCGCACGTGCCTCCATGACAAAATGTAATTCAGTGGCTACTCCAGTCAAAACCAATTTGAAGCTCAATGCCACTTCTGGTCCGGTATTTTCGGATCCCACTTTATACAAAAGCCTAGCAGGTGCTCTTCAATACCTCACCTTTACTCGGCCAGATATTTCATACGCAGTTCAACAAGTATGTCTATTTATGCATGACCCTCATGAACCTCACATGCATGCCCTTAAGCGAATCCTTCGCTATCTTCAGGGAACCATCAACCACGTATTGTTTCTCTCGGTCTCCTCTATCTCTGGCTTAACACCATACTTCGATGCTGACTGGGCGGGTTGTCCTGATTCTCGACGACCGACATCTGGTTTTTGTGTCTTTGTTGGTGACAATCTTATCTCCTCGGTCCTCCAAGCGTCAAGAACAGCCTCTCTCGATCCAAAGTTGTTGAAGATGAATATCGGGAGTAGCAAACGCAACTGCTGAAACAACATGGCTTTGCAACCTTCTCCTAGAGCTCCATCTACCTCTACGACGTGCTACTATTGTTTACTGTGACAATGTAAGTGCGATATATATGTCTGGAGATCTTGTTCAACATCAACCCACCAAACATGTGGAGATTTATATACATTTTGTTCGTGAACGAGTTCGTATTGGTGCCATTCAAGTCTTATACGTCCCCTCTGAGAACCAGTATGCTGACATCTTTACCAAGGGGCTTCCTCGACAGTTATTTGTTCGTTTTCGTTCTAGTCTTAGCATTTGTTCCTCTCCCGCTCAGACTAAGGGGGTGTAATAAACTTTATATTATCCTCTTACCTTATTTACCTTTAGGAGATTATTCTCATTTACTTTGGTGGTAAACACAAGAGATATTATTATGATTTTAATATATATTCTATCCTGGGAGAACTCTTCTCCTCAAGGAAGTTATCATCAATCCAAGAGAACACACTTCAATTGATATTTTCAAATGACTACTGACTTAGCTAACTTTAGAACATTCTAGAGTGCTTATTTTTTTTTTAGATAACTTGAAGCTTTATTAACTAAACAACATCAGGTTCAGAGAACCTGTTTAACAAAGTATCCATGTTCACTGCATTGCAGTAAAACTCATCAAGTAACAATTTTTCCTTCCTGACATACTTGGAGATGGAATCAGCTAAGTGATTCTCTGATCTCCTTACATAACTAACTTTAACAAAATTAAAAGAACCTAAAAGAGTTATTATATCTCTCAAAAGTTTCCTGTTTTCCCATCTAATATGTGATGAGTTATTATTGATAGCATTAACCACAACCTCTGCATCAGTAATGACATGAATTTTGTTCAACTCCTTAGCTTGTGCCCAACGAATTCCTTCCAGAATTTCCTTGCACTCTCCAGCTTCTGCATCTACTACTCCAGCTGCATAGGTTCCTTTGATACCTGTGCATTCTCCTGCTGAATTGAAAATAACAATACCAGTACCACATTCATTAGTAATGCAATCAAATGAAGCATCTGTAAACAGTTTAAAGATGACAGTACCAGCATCATAATCATTATGCACATGATTATGAACCAAAATATCATGGGATGTAGGCCTAAGATGAGGAGAAGATTTATCATCTAAATTATTATGCAAAGAGTGATTAAAACAAATGAGTTGATACTGGATTCTATTAGCAGTATTGTTGGGGTTTAGAGTTTTGCCCTGAAACACGCAATCGCATCTCTCTTTCCAAATAACCCAGCAGCCAACCATTAATAATTCCCTCCATCTCTGCAGATCACCAATACTTCGCTTTTGTACATCTTGAAACCATGAAATAATCCACGACCGAATCAAGGACAATTTGTCAAACCTGATCGATGTTGATGTTAAGCGTTCTCCAAACAGCTCTTGCATGATCACGTTAATTAAAAGGTGATATAGAGTTTCTTCAAAGATGTTTACAAATCTCACAGTGTGTTTCCATGGTATGCATTGCCTGCACTAGTCTTATTCTAGTTGGAACTATGCTTCTTAGACTCTTCCAAATGAACAGTTTAACTCTATGAGGTAGATTCATCTTCCAGAGAGCCTTCCAAACTGTTGTAGGAACAACATTTAAAGCTATTTGTTGTTGAACTTTAGATTCCATGAGCTTATTGTAGGCTGATTTAACAGAAAAATTCCCATCTTTAGAAGGAACCCATTTTATGTTATCATCTTCATGAACTGACAATTGCATTCTCTTAATTTTTTCCACATTTTCTGGAGTGAATAGCAGGTTAAGGAGAGAAACATTCCAAGAGTTTGAATCTGTGAGGATTAGTTCACTAACAAAAACATATTGCAGATGAGAAGGATGTAAAGGTTCAGCTTTGGAATCTAAACCAATGATCCATTTATCCACCCATATTTTAGTGCCCTTCCCATTATTAACTTCAATGAAGTAGTTGTTTTGAAGTATAAACAAGCCTAGTTCAATACCCTTCCAAGTCCAAGAAGAATTTTTCCTCTCTGAAGATAAGTGTATGAAATCCTCTTTTTGAAATATTTAGCCTTAAGAAGTCTTGTGAGAAGGTGATCACTTTGATGACAAATTCTCCAAGCTACTTTAGTGAGAAGAGCATGATTGAGTTTCTCCAAATCTCTAAATGCCAGACCACCCAAGTCTTTAGAGATGCACAAATTGTCCCAGGCTATTAGATTCAAGCCTCTATTGCTTTTATAACTCCACCAAAACTTTATTTGAAGTGAATCAAGCTTTTTAAGAAGTTTTTTAGGCATCTTAAAAGTGCTCATTTGATACATAGGAACTGAATTAAGAACAGCCTTAACCATTGTAGTTTTTCCTGCTTGATGAAGATTAATGCCTTGCCAATGTCCAAGTCTTCTTTCAAAAGCCAGTTTAATATCAACAAAAGCTTTAACTTTGGACTTACCAATTAGAAGAGGTGACCCTAAGTATTTCTCATTTTCCTTCATAGGGTTATAACTCCCAATATACTCTACGAGAGTGTTGCAAATGAAGGATCAAGATTATTACTATAGTGAATGAAGATTTGTCAAAATTAATGACCTGACCAGATTGTGAACTAAAATCTTCTAAGATTTGTAGAAGATTATTCACACTGGTTAAATTTGCTTGAGTGAAGATAAGACAATCATCTGCAAATAGCAAATGATTAATAGGGGGAGCACCTCTTGCAGCAATAATACCCTTGACTGTCTTGTTGTCATGAGCCTCTAATAAAGTCCTAGAAAACCATTCCATGGAAAGTATAAAAAGATAAGGAGATAGTGGATCTCCTTGTCTTATACCTCTTGAAGGAAAGAATTCATTACAAGGAGAGCCATTTAGTAGTACTGATAAGGAAGTAGTACTAATACATTGATGTATTAATTGACACCAATCATCACAGAACCCAAAACTCTGAAGTATTTTGATAAGAAAATTCCACTCTAATCTATCAAATGCCTTTGACATGTCTAGTTTGAGTGCTAACCATCCTCCTTCACCCTGCTTTCTCTTCATAGAATGAATAAGTTCATGAGCTATGATAGTGTTATCATTTATCAATCTCCCTGAAACATACGCGGCTTGATAAGGAGAAATAATTTTGTCCATAAAAGGTTTCATTCTAGAAACTAGAATTTTTGATATGATTTTGTATGAAGTATTGCACAGACCAATGGGTCTAAAATCAGAAGGAGATGATGGCTTGTTCTTCTTGGGAATTAAAGAGATATAGGTCTTGTTAATCTCTTTTGGCAGAAACTTTGAAGAAAAGAAATTTTTACCATTTCACAAACATCATTTCCTACGATATTCCATTGAGACTTGTAGAAACCATCTTGAAAACCCTCTCTGGACCGGAGCATACCAGCTTTCCATACACTTTAAAGTCTTGAAAATTTCTTCATTAGAAGGAGGTATAAGAAGTAATCTGTTCTCCTCAGCTGTAATGATAGTTGGAATTTTTAAATAGTGTTGTTCTTCAATATGAGGATTACCCAAGTACTTATATTCTTGAAATGATCCGTCAAAAAGGTGTAGAAATATCTTCTCTAGAGTGCAACCAATTCCCTGAAGAGTCTTTCAAAGAATCAATGTTATTTCTTGATCTTTTCCTCTTTGTTAAAGTATGGAAATACCTAGTGTTGTAATCCAAATCTTTAACAAAGTTGTCTCTAGATTTCTGCCTATTAAACTCATGTTGAATGTTGTGCCATTTATCTAAGTCCTTGCCTATCTCAATAGCTTTAGAGGTATTTTCTTGAGAATAAGGAAGAGCTTGAATAGAAGCCAATTGTTGCTGGTAAGTATCCACCTTAAGGTTAATATCACCAAAATGCAGTTTGTTCCATTTGGAGAGAGCTCTTCTTGTGAACTGAGTCTTTTGACCAACCTATAACCTGATGACCCTTGAACTGAATTTTCCCAAGCTTTAGCTATCTCTATAGCACAAGATCTATCACGAAGCCAAGAGTGAAAGAATTTAAAAGGCTTACAAAGTTTAGGTTGAGAATAATCGGTAACTAAAAGAATTGGACAATGGTCACTTCCAAGTTGATTAAGATGTAACAATTTTGAATCATTAAAAACAGTATTCCATTCAGCATTAACCAGAGCCATGTCTATTTTTGACCTTTTTTCCCGGTTCAGAACTATTGTTTGTCCAAGTATGACCTTTACCAAGAAAACCCAAATCCTCCAATCCAATTTCTTGAAGAATAGTGTGAACTAGACCATCACCAGATGAAAAAACAACGGTATTATCCAAAAGATGAATATTGAGATCCCCCATTAAGACCCAAGGCTGAGAAATATTGAGACCAATATCTTTAATAAACTCCCACTGAGATTTTTTCTTTGTGTAATTGCAATACCCATACATACACGTTAATAACCATTCCGGTTGACTGGGATCACTTTGAACAACTGCATGTATCATGTTATTTTCACAACAAACTATATCACAAACAAAACCCTGCTTCCACATAATAACTAGACCCCCTGACATACCCATGGGTTGGAGATATTTAGAGTTTTGGAATCTAAAGGGAGCTAACAGATTTTTCATTCTATCTTCGTATAGTTTAGTCTCACAAAGAAAGATAATGTCACGATCTTGAATTCTTATGATATCATGAAGATTATCTCTAGTTGAAGGATTATTAAACCCTTGGAAAATCCACGCAAGGACTCTCATGATGTTTAGATGATGAAAGAAGAAAAAACAGATTCTAAAGAGAGTGATTTGATCACTAAGAATAGTTCCGCCTAGGAAATAAATGCTAAAGATATTTAAAACAGCGGGAAAGCTAACGGTAAAGAGAAATTTAATTGGCAAAAACTTTAATATTTGTAAAGGAAAACTGAATCTAGTAATGTATGAGTACCTAATGATATGAACATCTAATAAAAGCAAGGTTTTGTGAAGAAGACTTAATGCAAAAAAACTGAGAATTAAACCAAAAAAGTAAGTAAACAAGCAAATTTTCAAAATGAAGATATTCTTAACCAGAAAAGCAAACTTAGAGAGATAATGTGTTACCTGATTCCTCTTGTTAGCTAATGCAAATTGGTTATCTCCTGCTGCGATCACTTGAATAATCTCCGAGGATGGGATAGGATTCAACATGGTGCCTTTAGAAGAAGTTTCAGAAACCATAGGAGTTGTTGTAGTAGTGTTGTCACCCCTTTGACGTTTACCAAGCCTAATCTCTTCATCCTCCATATTGCTAGAACCAAGTAGGAGAGTGTCCAAATTGATAACATCACCATCTTTGGGAGGAATAAATGCAGGTTTTTTACCTCCTTTCTTTTGAACTTTTCTGACCGTGGGAGCAGCCCTGATTGATGACACAGCAACACTTTTGCAGATATTATCAATTTTTCCAACAAAGTAGGGTTTTTCATGTGCCTTGTTGAGAAAGATGGAATCCGCTTTACAAGCACCTTTGGAATGATTAATAATATAACATTAAGTACAGATCGATCTTGGTTGACGCTCAAAGAAGAATTGCTGCCATTTTGTTATTCCAGCATTGGTGGTACACTTAACACCTCTTCTTAATGGAATTGAGAGATCAACATTGACACAAACTTTTACCGGATCACTACCAATGGGTATAGCATCTTTTGGTTCAATTGCGGTCACTTCACCCATTACTTGACCTATTTTGGTAACTGATGTTACATTCATATGCTCAGGCAATAAATACTTGAGTTGAATCCAGAATTGTTGAAAACCCCAATGTTTTTCAGTGTATATCATGCCTGGAATGTAGTCATGAACAACAAGAAGATGTTTGTTGATGCTCCAAGGTCTTTCATTAATAACTCTGTTAAGCAGCTCCCAATTATCAAACTTGAAGATCAAGATGTTAGGTTCAACTTCAATGATGCGCAGGTTCTCCATTTTTAAAAATGGCCAAGTAAACAGAATATGTTTTTCCACAGTGTCATAATTCATTCGACCTTCTATTATTATTTTGCCAATAACACTGGCTTCCCAATTTGAATCAACTTCTTTTTCAGGGGTTGTTGGTTTGAATAATCACCGCTTCACTTGTATTTCCTAAATCAAGAGTAGCTTTTTCAAACTTGCTGACAAGATCTCCAACAACACTTGACGTTCCTTCCTCCATTTTAAAATTTCTTGTGTCTCGCTTCTGTGAGAAGAACTTGAAAATATCTAAGATAAGACAATCCTTGCTGATGAAATTGTGAGAATAGGTTTGAGAAGGGGTGAATACAAAGGATAGACTTAAAAGATTTTCTTTCCTATTTTTGTGCGAATAACTCTGGTAGGTAGAATTTTTATGTTGACATATTTTGCAGTTGTCAATGCATGAAGGCAAAAAAATTAGGAAACAAATTAACTGTGACCAGCTGACTTTGTGAATTTTGAATTTTTTTGAACTGGCTTTGAGGCGGGATAAGGGTTTAACGAGTTTGAAAGAGTTGAATCGGTTTTGAAACTTTTTCAAAACAACACCATGAGCAAAAGCTTGAAATCCAATCCAGTATGTTCCTGTAAGCAAAAGCTTGGAGATATATTCATCAAAAGCTATGATCACAACGACAAAAGTGGCAAAAGCCATTAGAGAAAAATCAATAAGCAAAAGCATTAAGGGGAAAGAGTTGATTAGCAGGCCATGAATTTAAAATAACGATGCATAAAACAATAAAGATAAAAAGAAAGAATAGAAGTAAGAAAAGAACTGAACAAATTAATTAGACAACTAAATCACTGTGAGACGAATGATCAAAAGATGATGATAGAAAATCTCCCCGACTTTATTTATTTACTTCTTGGTGAAAGCTTGCAATGTTTAGCTCCACATCGCGCAAATACATAATATCGTAGAGTGCTTATTTTTAACACCTTTCTATACTTGTCTAGAACATTTTACTCCCTCCGTCCCTAATTAGATGAGCTAATTGTAGTTTGCACAAATTTTAAGACAAGGAGGAAAGTGGAGTATATTTAAGTATTTTTTTACAATTATATCCTTATGGGCAATAATTAGTAAAATTTAGAAACGATTTATCTCTTAATTAAACAATACCACGGTTTTTTATGAACGCGTAATTGGGGGATATCAAATCTAATTGGGGGATATGAATTACTTCCCCCAACCAAAGGTGGCTGTTAAGGGGTGTTTTTTTGGGGGCAAAAATACTAAAACGCCCTTAGATTAATTAAAAACCATTATGAAAAGACTGTTATACCCTTTCAACTAAAACATAAAATCAAAAAACCAAAATCATATATCCCCCAATTCAAATTCGTACCGGCATAGGCTTGTTTTTGAAAAAAATAAAATTTCTTCATCTTCTTCCTCATTGTTCATTCTTCATCGACGATTAATCGTAGAATCAAAAATTTCTTCGTCGATTAACGTAACATAACATAACCATGCCTCCAAGAACCAAATCGAAAGCAAAATCGAGAACCAAATCGGCTGCTCAACAAACACATGAACGAAGAATCGAGAACATTGCTCGACAACAAGAAGAGGACGCATCAACGTACCCGGATGATCAAACACTCATGGCTTCTCTGAGAAGGTAAGTGATTTTTGAACTCATTTATGATTGTTTTAATCGATTTGTGGCCATGGGTTTAGGTTAGAATCGCATGACAATAGCTGAAATCTGTCGAGTTACGGAGAGTACCGGATAGGATCTAGGTTTGAATACCATGCCGTTTAGGTACCGCATAGCATTTGGGATGAATACCACGCCGGTTTCAATTTCTGATAGTGAATTTGCGGTACCGGCATACAAATTGGGTTGAAGACTATTCCGGTAGTCAACTAAAAACACACAGGAACTTAATTGTTTGTACCGGCATTCGTTAGTTCAATTCGACAATGCCGGTATTACACTTAAAACATACAGGAACATCAATGAAATGGTGCTCAATACCGGCACCTAATTTAGTTTCTAAAGAATGCCGGTACAACCATACCGATGCTTTCGATATTTAAGGTCTCATGTTTGGTCCATGATACCGCATTGGTTTGTTTAGGCATTGGCATGCCGGTTCCTAAACTGCCATGACTTTTCTAATGTTTGTTTTGTTTGCTTATGTTATAGATCAAGAGCCAAAGAAGCGAAGAAAGATAAAGGTCCTATTCTCACTAAGAGAAGGAGGAAGGACGGTCTTGATACTCCTCAGTCCCTGCCTCCACGGGGGAAAGACGTGGGCCGCAAGAAACGTTTGGGGTTTGAAACAAGAGGGTCAATTTGGGAGAGTGGTGGTGAACGTAGTGTACTTGCAATCCGTGAAGGTACTGGAACACTTGAGGACGATGAGCATGATGGAGTGGAAAGTGAGGAGGAAGATGATGAGGTTCCCCCAAGTCAATTTGCAAGCCAAAGCGAAGTTGGTGGGACTAGTCAACAACCAACACAAGGCAAGGACAAGGGCAAGGGCAAACACAAAGTTAAAGGTTGTCACCTTCCTCACCTTGATTACATGCTACCCGACCGCGATGATGGTAAAATTTGGGGTCAAGCTCCGGAACCGAAAGTACTCTTTGGATACAAGCACTCTTGGGCTCGTACTATCTTTCAAACTTATGTAAGCATTTTTTGTTTTGAGCATGTGCATTGTTTTATCTTTTACATCATCTCTTAATCGTATTATCTCATATTTGTAGGATCATACTAAGGCTGTGCGTGTTTGCCGAAACCAAGCCCCACGATGTTGAACAACGGCATATTGTATTTGTTTGTCTTGTAGGTGCAGTCCATCATAAGAACATCACAACACGTATGAGCCAATTGTGAAAGCAAAGGATGCGAAATGAATATTTGAAGAGGCTTGTTGTCCGGACCTCTTTTAATGATACGCGTGTAATTGTGATCCCAAGCTATCTTCTCAAATTCTTGCATAACACTCCTCCCTTCCCATTCCAACCTTTTAATGGTTGCTTGTGCGCTATAAATTGTACGAGGAAGAAACGTTGGTCTTATCCTTTCCTTAAAGGTTCCGAGAATCACTCTTGGTTTGATACATGCTTTGGTCATCATCTTTACATCCTCGAATTGATCGTGGTTTTAGCTTCGCAACTAGGGAGTGACCTTCAAAATCGTTTGGACGGGGTGGTTGTGACGGCCAAACCACACCTTACATTCCCATTCTTTTTCTTCTACTTTTGAACCTCTTAGATAGAATACAAGCTTAAAGGGGCAGTCATCCTTCCTCGTAACTGTCTTATATACCTTCTTAGTATTCTTTTCATATACATAACCCTTTCTCTTATGGCTATTTTTCTCTTTGTATTTTCCACTTCTCTCGCAGACCATCTCAAAACGAACATCTGAACGTTGGGAATTCCTCACTAAGACACACATGTTATTAAGAGCCGTCGCTTTTGCCTAAGCAATTGCTTCTTTTCATTTTATTTCCCTACATATACGAAGATATTATGGAGATTACAAGCAAATCCCAACATAAAATTGTAAAACTAGGTGAAAGTATTGTTTGGTAACATACCCGCGGCATTTTATAGTACTCCGACGTATCCCGATGGAGCGGTTTGGAGTTTGGTTCATCGTTGTAGGTCACAATCTATGGAATGAATGAAAAGAAAATTGGATTAGTTCAAAACCGGCATTGTCGATAAGTAAACTAACTGCCGGGATCCAGAACCGGCATGAACGGAAATCGACCCACCATACCGGTATCATGTTCCTAAGAAACCAAGTTAAAAGAAACAAATGCCTAATTTAAGTTCAAAATATCATTAGCTTCGTATTTTTTCATGTAAAACCGGCATCCTCGATACATTTGTTTCTATGTCAGATCGTAGAACCGCATTCTGTGTCATGTACTCAAGATCGGTTTGAATATTCCTTAGAATATTCGTTGGTAGGTACAAAGTATAAATGTGTACCGGCATTCAATCTTGGTTTGAATACCACGCCGGTATGCTCATGAAAACTGGGGGATATTTTGTCCCGGCATACAAATATCTATGAATACAATGCCGGTTACGTGATACCGGCGTAGTCTTCATACAACGAGCATGCCGGTACAAAGGTTTTTTCAGACAGAAATGGCAGTTTCAAAAAAAAAAAAATCAAATTTTCGACCTCTTCGAAGCATTACCTGTGTGTTGGGGTTGCTTGTATACTGAACATGTTTACTTTCTTGAGTTGGTTCTTCATAAAACACTTCATGGTCACGAAAATCATGATCCAAGGGTGTTGGTTCATCATATAACTCCAATTGTGAGTTGTTATCATACACCGAAGATTGAAGATATGATTGTTGTTGTAATTGAGCTAAAGATTCAAGAAACAAGCAAGTCTCTCATCACAATCATCTTCCATTTTCAAAAAAAAAAAATTCTACTCAATTTTTTTTTTCCCTCTAAACTAAAACACACAAATTCAAATAAACATAAATTCACAAATTATATCCCCCAAATCATTAATATTTTACTAATCAGGATTAATAACTAATTTTGATTAGGGAGGGTTAGATTAGGAATTATTAATTTAATTAGATAAGGGGTAACCCAGCTAGGATATTTGGATCCCTATTTTGTCATCTAGTCATATCCCCCAATTAGATTTGATATCCCCCAATTGTGGGTTCTTTTTTTATAAACTTTATACCGTTGAAAAACATTTTAAAACACCTACGCAACGAATATAAACATGACTATCAAATTATACATAATTCTTATAGAAAAAAATAATCAATTAAGAGGGTAGTTTTAGAAATATCCCCTGGTTAGTGAAATAGCTCATCTATTTATGGACAAAACTAAAAACCAAGTAGCTCATCTAATTAGGGACGGAGGGAGTATATCATTTCAAATTACATGTTCCAACGCAAATAACAGTCCGGATGTGAGTCTGAAGTCGAACTTATATTAGTTAGTCTTGATAAGTGCATATGTTAAGGGCCCTAAATACTCTCATTAACCTCTAAAATGCTTTTTCATGGAGAACTAACGAAACAAATAAACTTTACTATAATCAATTGAATCAAATCATAAAGTTATAGACAAGATCACAAAAAATAGAACACATTATCTGTTTTTGAGATGATTATAAAGGGTATAAAAAAGAAATAACTTCTGGATTATTACTTGCTGGTGTATAGTTGAATAATTCTCGTCCAAGGCAAAATTTCTTCTTATATTCCTCCAACACCCTTGTGTTTCCTTCGCTCGTCGTTGTTGCCAAAGTTTTCAAAGAAAGGAAATTTTCTACCTGACTAGAGATATTGTAACAGGCATAACCAAATTTCTCAGGACGTTGTACTACATCTGGACGTTTTACTTCATTTAGTTCTTTTGAATGCACATTGTAGAACTGGATAACATCGTCGAACTTCCAACACATTATTACCTGGTTACAAACAACCAAAATATCGGTACTAGAACTAGGAGCAGGATTATGCAACTCTCTTGAAAAATCGTACTTGATAGTTTCCTTAACCCAAAGGTGCTTAACTGTATCTGTCAATATATGTAGTACAACCTTACCGCTAAAAGCATCATATCTCTTGATACTTAAATAACTGAAACATCTTTTGTACTCCACTGGAGAAATGTCACGATCATTATTGTAATCCGAAACAAATTCATCATCAGCCGGAAGTTTAATCCTTTGAAACTTCTCGTCATGGAGATCGAACGATACCAAAGTGAGACGTTTATATAATTCTTCTTCTTCTTCTTCTGTTTCATCGTTTAGCATCTGGTAAAAGACAGCTCCATTACAAGAGATGGGTGGTACCCTTCTTCTACTAGGACATGCAAAAATATCAAAGTAATTTAGCGGACGTTGCTGTGGCCATGAATTTTGTGGACGTTGCTTTGGCCATGGGTTATGAATCTGCCTCCATGGTTCAGCACTACCAAGTGTTAAGATGTAATATTGATATTCACCCTTGTATTTCATGATACGCATCACCTTATATTCGTTGCTCAAGAGGTCGTATCCAAATCCAAATCCCCAGATGAATTCACGCATATTCCTAGCCTTGAAGCGGGAGACAACTTTTAACTTCTCAATCCTACTAGGGTTACAAATATCAAGTGTGAAATAATGGTCCCATTCACCGTCATAAGGTTCTTTAATTGCACAATGTTCCCAATAACAAGCTAAACCATTATCATGCCCAATCATATAGCTGAATCCCATATAACTGTTGGTATTTTGATAGGCAATGAGGTTGTAATTATGAGTATTATTACCAAGTTCTTGTTTCTCCAAGTGGTACTTTAACTTCTTCTTGTGATTATCTTTGGAAGGACATACTTTCTTCTTCTTGTAATAATCTTTGAAAGTAAATATGAGAATCGGCTTCTTTTGGGATTCAATCATGTGAAATTTGTGGAATTGTTGTCGATGATCGTTGATTAAGTTAAACCATAACTTAGATACACAGGTACATCTGATCAAAGATTTAACAGGTAATTTGTAGAGTATCTGTACAAGTATGTCCTCATGAATATCATCGTGCAGTGCACTACTAAACTTTACCTTCTTCATGGAGGCTTACGGGAGGGAGGTCTGTGCGGAGTATCCTTGCTCTTCTAGTTTTGTGTATTTTTTAGATGATGATTTTTCGGTCTTCCCTAAAAATTAGTCTGCCGAAAAGAGTCATATACTTAATATTTATAGATAGGACGGGAAAGCTTCCTAAATTACTGAAATTCTTTTTCTATAACCTAGGTGTTGAGGGCCTAATTCCATATAGCCTTGAACTTCTGTCTGCACATGTTGTGTAACACGTTCAAACAGGTGTGCAGCATGTTGCCTGTAGATGCTGAAGGAAGGTTCAGCTTTTCCTTGGTGGCTCTATGTCGAATACGATCATGCTCGCGTACAATAGACCTCTGCTCCTCCGTCATGTTTTGCCTAAGGATTCTTTTTCGATCACGGTTCATTACTCGTTCAACAGCCAGTTGCTCTGCAGTCATGTTTTGTCTCTGATTAACAGAGCGAGTTCCAGTATTCTGTGTCTCTGATTTATCATGCCTGCAACGCCATAGGAACAAAACTACGCAAAATAAGACGTGTTTAATGAGAGAATCAGGTGGAATTCATCACCTGAGCTCACAGAGGATATATCACAGGTTGAGCATCTTATAAGAGAACATGTGTATTGATGTTTCTAACATGTGATGTCTACTACACACTTTCAGTGAAAGTTGTAGGACAATTTTCGGATGTTCATTCCTTGGTGACCCTACAATGATATGTTTTCTCCCACTTATGTTTAGAGTAGGACTAATGACAATCGAATGAAAGCTATCTATTGTAACTCTGAAACACCTTTCTTTGTCAATTCACCAATTCGATTAACGAAACCACCTTTGTTTTTGAAATGAATATGATAAGTTAAAATACAATGCATATCAGCCAAACATTTTCTCTCTAGGCAACCCATTAACAGTAGCAACGACAGAAGAAGAGGACACCCCAATAAGTAGATTTCAACACACTATCTAAAGACTTCAAACCCAGATTATATTCAAAACTACTTTCACAACATTACCAATATATCCACAAACCAACACATCTATGGATGCAACTTCAGCACTATTTAATTTGTCAACTATTTTCTTCACTTAGTCCTCACAGTTCAGTTATGAAATTACACAATTAGTTAATTATGAATTTACAATTGTTTAACAAATCCCAATAATTAATTGCTTTATTCAAATGTCACTTCCATAACTGATCATCAACCAAATAATAATTATATTCATACGCGATACCTGATATTTTTTAGTCACTTCCAGTCTTGTATAGTTAGCTGAAATTCACTGAACCCATTTTTTGTTATACAAAGGTCCTGCCATCGTCCCCAAATGGTTTACAACAGAACCAAGCCATTCCTCACTGCATATATAAATTGTATACGATAGAAAATGCATCTTTCCAAATAGATGTGCCAGCGTGTTTAATAATTATATGCGCGTAGGTGATCAATTAGGCTACAGATTACATGCGCACTACTTTTGTTATCAAGATTAAGACGATCCTGTGGTACCTGTACAACCTGGCATGGGTGAGAAGCAACCACGTACTTGATGTGTTGGAGTGATTGAACTTGGTGCTGCCACTCTTAGTAATTAGTTGTTGTTTTCTGCAATTCCATGTGGAAACTTAACAGTGACAATTCATCAAACAGTTTGGCATCCATTAACAATGTAAACATCTTTAAATATTTTTATCATGTTGTTGATGGTGGATTTTCATTTAAGGTTAAAATTGTAAAAGCCAGAAAATTATGCGCTAACATCTTGTAAAGATAAAGCCATTAATAAGTGATGAATACTTCTTCACTTTACTAATTTACCTAGAATGGAGCATGTGACAACAATCCCGATTTTGTGAATCAAATACACGAAATTCATCCAGGTTGGAGCATGTAGCAACAATCCCATATACCCTCGTGAATTTATAAAGATTATTAATTAATGCATGACCAAATTATATTTCCGCACCCATTACCGGTAATGGCATGACGACCGAAAGTGTTGTTCTCACTGAAAGCAAAACGAATCTCCAAGCATTAATAATGAAGCATGTACGAAATACCATACAAAGCTACAACTCTCTGTGTTATACTAGCCCGATTGAGCATATTTGAACCTGAACCGATCATATCGCCTCTAAAACGATCATGACCATCCAACTTCACCAACATGATTGGATGGCTTAGATCAAATCCATGACCCTTAAGAAGGTATTGGAGTATTCACCACCGACCCAATGCGGGCCCCGTATGGTCGGCCTCCCCAAGAGGGAAGCATCGCTTACCAGTTTGTCCATCCAAAACAACATGGACGTGAAACCCTAAACTAGGGTTACGACACATTACATGTGTCGCAAATCAGTCTCAACCATTCATCTTCGCAGGCATGGATGGAGGGTGTAGATGTAGATTCCAAGGGCCCGGAACATGTCAACACAAATACCGTGGGCCCGCCTACACACATGAACAATCGGTCAGGACCAACCATGTTTGGTTGTCCCAATTCGTGCATGCAAAACAATGCATGAAGCATGGCCGGCCAAAACCCTAATTAGGGTTTGTATCGATCACGAGCGTCCATCTTCTCCGGCACGAATGGAGGGCCCAAGATTAGATTAAGCAGGTCTGGTCATACCAACATGACCACCGTGGACCCATCGATCTCCTCACCTGGTCGGCCAAGGTATACCATGCCTAGTTATCCCAAATCGTCCGCCCAAACTAGTGTGGATACACTTCCAAAATCACAAACTAATCTCGACCACTCAACTTCCCTTGACGAATTGAGTGGCTCGATCACGTTTTCATGGGACAATGTATAGGCGTGAACACCAGCCTACCACTTACACGCTCGGACCAATCGGCCAAGACCGACCAAGATTGGTCATCTTGGAACGCTACGCCCAAGGGGTATCATGCGCGGCTTTGGGGCACAAGATTTATGTTGCAGGATCGATCTCAACCATTCTTCTTTACCTAGAAACTTGAGTGGCCTAGATCGCACCTTCATGGGATAGTGAAGTATAAACATGGACACTGGCATACTGTCTACACACATGCATGATCTGGTCCATTTTAAAACACTTCCCATGCTTGGTTTCGACTAAGTCAAGAGTGATGCCTTAAAACCCCAATCCACTTCAAAAACTCCTAATTCCAACTCAACTATTGGAGGACAGCAAGACATGAGTTAGTCTCAAAGATCATCACAATCACCGTCCACCACTCTTCCACCGAGCTTGGTTATACAACCAGCCTCCAAACGATCACTAAGATGGTCGACATGGTGCTATTTTAAGATGCTTAAATGGTAATCACCACCCTTCAAAACCACTTCATACATGATGCACTTGATGCACTCCTGATACAATACACATGAGACTTCACAAGTATCGACTTCCTAAATAACTCAGTTATTTATTCTAGCATTACATGCTACTTATGTGGGTCCCACGATCCACACACTCGAGACATTAATAATGTCACAAAACTGGGGGATACATACTGGGGTATTGGTCTGGCGGTTTAAACCGGGCGGTTTACAACACAGTAACGCGCCATCACAAGAATGTGTCAGGAAGTCATGGACGGTTAGAGATACATGAGAAGTGGGCAAGACTGGTCGTGTTACACCAACACAAAACTCCACTACTCCATCACTCCACGTCCTCCAGTTCCCACGAGAGACGTGAATAAGGCTCAAATGATTTGTATAAATAGGTTCTCCTCCCTATTTTTAACAAAGAACAACACAATTCAAGACAAAAAACAGAAACCAAGTGTTAATACAAAACGTATTCAAACACCGGAACTAATAGCTTACATCCTGTAAGCCTGCTCATTCTTCTCACAAGTCATAAACAAGCCTACACCTTCACAATCTCAACACCTTCTTCGCTTCCTCCCTAAGATCAACCCCATCTCCTTCACTTTGTGACCAAACAAGTCCGGAACGGCCATTTCTTGGTTTAGGCACTTGTACGTATTGATTTCCCGAATCTACAAGCACTCACCGCGCAGCAGCATTTGTTTAAGGTTTAAATTCATTCCTCATCCATAAACAATTGGAATAGTTTTCACCCATAAACAATTGGCGATCACAGGGAGGTTAATCTCTATTGTTAAAGTCAATTTCTTCAAAATCCGATTCAATTTAATCAATTTCAAAAAGGGTAGATCTTAGAACCAATTCAATCAATAATTCATTTCAAGATGGTAGAACTCGGTCCGGATCAACAATCAATCCCGATGGAGATAGTACGGATAACACTCACGGTGTCGATGTAACCGTCAATGGAGCTACGTGGGTCAATACATCTCGTGGAGTCAGCACTTCTATCACCAACGCTAGCGGAACATAAGACATTCCAAAGAGGGTAACACCTCCCATCACCAGAGCAGCATCCACGAATCCCGACATCTCCTCAAGTGTAACGCCTCCAAAGGGTCACTCAGAGCAACAACCTTCACTCCTTCATCGACGAGGAGCTGACGAGAGAGAGACCGGAGGAACGAGAGGAGGAAGACCAAACGGATATGGCCCAACTTACCATTGCAAAACTTGAATGGAGAAGCAGCTGAGACGTTCTTGCTAACACTCAACGCAACGAAGGTATTTCATGGCACGACAACTCATGGACCTGAAAAGAGGTCAACAACTTTACTACACTGGGACCGATCTCAGACTAGTGGATCCAAGGGAAGTGAAGGCATCTCTAGTGGAAAGATTGTGTGAACTCTTGCACCTCTCGAAGAATCAACGGGCAGAGACTTTTGCTGTAATTAATAAAATAGCTCTGGTCGTACACCTGACCCATTCACATCCCGAAGTTTTAACTACATCGGAAATACCTGTAAATAATGTTACATTTATAGAAGACGACATGATGGCAGAGGAAGGTCACAACCGGGCCCTACATGTTACCGCACGTATCAATGGTTCGTAGTTCAGGAGGGCCCCTCGTCGACACAGAGCATCTTCGAATGATTACTCTCAAGACTCTCAGACATCCAAGGTTAGCCCCATGCAAGATTGTACGGCAACCCACCACAATGACGGACTTCGAAGGAAACTGCACTAAAGACATACGGGTATGTCAATCAATTTATCAAGAGGGACCCGTTAAGTCAAAAGTGAAATTTGAAGTCATAGAATAGAGCCGACTACCATATGATACTAGGGAGACCATGGCTTCATGAAAATAAGGTCATCCCTTCAACGTATCACAAATGCCCAAGACCATGCTAAATGAGGAAGTCATTCGTATTCCCGCATCATTGTCTCTCGTACGCACCAATATGCGGAGTGGAACTGCTCGAGGCAAAAGAAACTCCGCAGAAAGGTCGACAAAGTCCCGTGCACACCACTACCCACGTGGGCTTCAATTCAGGAAGAAGACCGACTTACATCCCTGGGAGCTAAGCACCACGACACACCTTTTCTGACGAGGCGTCCATTTTTATCAGGTGAAGCTTCAACCCATACTCACACCAAAAGGGAACGCACTTTCGAGGCAAGCCGTGATCGTAATGGGGAAGACAATATATCGACGTCGTTATTAGAATTAGCAGGAGAGATCGGGAACCCGTCTCTCCGCCCAATTGAATGCTACAAGAACGACGAAACACAAGAGGAGGTATTGACACCCCACAAAAGCTACAAGATGGCACCAACTCCACGAATGACAAGCTCGAGACTGTTAACATCGGGAATGAAGAATATACTCTGCCTGTCTCTATCGCCAACTCTGTCCGTGGACGAACGTGCGAGTCTTGTCCAACTACTCAAGGAGTGCCAAGATGTGTTTGCCTCGGACATACGAGGAAATGCCCGGGTCTAGATGAAAAATTGGTCACCCATTACCTACATGTCATACCTGGATCCAAGCCAATCAAGCAATCTCCGAGGCAATTCGTAAACGAAGTAGAAGAACAAATCAAGAACGAAATTCGAGGAAGTTGCTAGCTGCTGGCTTCATCAGACCTATTCATCATCCGACCTCGTTAGCTAATGTGGTCCCAGAAAGAAGAAAAACTCGACAGATTTTGTGTTCGTGGATTTCGTAGACTTGAACAAGTGTTGCCTAAGACTCCCCTTTCCTACATGTTAGTAGACGTCACCAGCGGACACGACATGTTTTCCTTCATGGATGGTTACAACATGCTACAACGTGATAAGGATGTACGAGCATGATGCAAGTAAGACAGCCTTCCGAACCCTCTTGGCAATTTTTACTATACTGTTATGTCATTCGGTTTAAAGAATGCTGGTGCAACGTATCAACGCTCTATGACGACAATCTTCCACTGGAGCCGATACCTCAAGGGAGCAGCCTCAAGAAGATAACGATGTCCACGTGTCATATCGAGCAAGATCCGGGCGAGCCACTCTATCGATGCTGGTCGAACAAGATCCGGCGAATCACTTTACCAGATAGTGGTACATGTCTATCATGCTATGTTGAGAATTCGTGCTTTTGGTTATCCTCCTAAGCCGCGAACGCTCATTTACAACAACATATGCCCTGATAGAAAGAACCAGGCTTACGGTAATGAAGAGCCTCATAATGTTTATAGGGGCATATATCTCACCAACATGCGATACAACCTTCAAACTTCTGTAAGAAGTTCCATGAAGCATCAAGAGGAAAACCACCGAGATACAACATCCTGCGCGTACGTCAACTCCAACTCCAGTACCACATGCACGACTCCCACAATGATGAAACAATGTCCAAGATATTCCATATCCGCTCGACAAAAACCACTACGAACAAAACCATGTAAACCACGCTTTGGGGATTGAGGCTCGATGAAGTTCCTTCACCGTCACCAAGAAATTCTTCAACATGAGAGATGGTCACCAAGAAGCATGGAATTCACAAGGATAAACCGAATCGAGGAAAGAAACACTTCAACGCTCCCTCTAGCGTAAGCCGCCTAATGGTTTATTCAAGAGCCGCCTCAACGCTCTCTCCGGACCCACATTCGCTCTTAATCCTTCTTCAACACTCTCTCCAGATCCACGCCAACGTTCGCACCCGTAAACCACTTTAACATCCTCTCGAGCTTTTTCAACACTCAAGCCGCATCAATAATCTGCGCTCCGGTCAAGTTATCTTTGATGTACTCATTGCTCAACATACATCTCATTCATCCTTCATGAGGGCCCAAAGGAGCATGAAAACCTTGAAGTCGATAGAGAAGGGTTATCTTGTGGAACGATATTTTCATATCGTTGAAAGGGCGCTGTGAACAACTCATCATCAATGTTCGGCATATCTTTGAAGTCGCCAACACCTCCCGACTTGGCACCAAAGATTATCCCCTTAAGACATCTCAATAGGAGTTCTTTTCTTCATTCTTTCAATAAAAGACATGAGTCAAGATTTGTATAAAAATGCGTGAGATCCGTAGTCACACACGACATAACACACATTCACGTTGGAGTACACAAGGCTGGTATTAGGTCCAAACACACCTGTTCACCCGATCAAGTTTCCCAGATGATCAAGTCAAAGTCCTGGTTGATCAAGTCACAAGTCCGGTATTGATCAAGTCACAAGTCCTAGATTGCTCAAGTTTCAAGTCCTAAGTTGATCAAGTCACAAGTCCTAGATTGATTAAGTCACAAGTCCCAGATTGATCAAGTTTCAAGTCCGTAGTCACAAGGTCTGGTATTCGTCCGTGTAAAACAGCGTCACGCAGTCAGTCCTGGCTTGCTCAAGTTTCAAGTCAGTCGAAACACAAGGCTGGTCGAAAACAAAGCCACGCCGAACAGGCTGCATGCGGCGGTCCCACTTGATCCCACTGGACTCCCTGCATTGGTCGAAGGCATACGCCGTCCCCAATCAAAGCTCTCTCTCGTAGAAGGCGTTTAAGCTCCAACACTTCAACGCCTCCCGGCCTCCGCTCCAAGCCGCCTCAACGCTTTCTACAGACCCACATTTACATTTGAGCACACAAGGTTCATTTTTAAAAAGCAAGCTTGCTCACATTGGGTCCTACGTTTGAGCAAAGCAAACAACAAGGCCGGTGTTTCACAAAGCATCAAGTCCTGTTTAGTCAAGATAGTCGGGCCGGTGTTTGGTCGAAGTAGCAAGATGACACTCGAGAAATTACATCAACCGTACGGTCAAAAGTAGGCGCAGGACATGGCCAACGTTTGAAACATGTACACGGTGGTCCCGCATTTGATCGAAGCATGCACATCTTCCCATGTTCAATCAAGCATTCTTACATCGGGTCCCACGTTCGATCAAGACGCATTGGACCCACGATTAACCAAAACAGCACATCAAAACCACGTTCGATCAAGCAGTGCGAGCTCCCACGAACGAAACGAGCGTAATAAACATCAAGCAGCAAGACCGACATCATGCTAGGGGAACACTCGCCTCGGACGCCTTCTTGAACGTGACATGCTCCAAGGACAGGATGACCCATCTCTCCTGGTAACATCTAACTTTGTATCATAAGCTTTGTCTTTAACTGTCACCATCTCATGCCTACCCCACAATAGTGTAACCACTATGTGCTAGGCAGGGGACTTAATGTTGATGGTGGATTTTCATTTAAGGTTAAAATTGTAAAAAACCAAAATTATGCGCTAACATCTTGTAAAAGATAAAGCCATTAATAAGTGTTGATACTTCTTCACTTTACTAATGGCAATGGAGCAATACAACAATCTCATTCTATGAATTAAATACACAAAATTCATCCAGTTGGAGCATGTAGCAACAATCCCATATACCCCGTGAATTTACAACATTATTAATTAATGCATAACCAAATTTTATATTTCCGTACCCATTACCTGGTGCGGCATGACGACTGAGTGTTATTCTCATCAGAGCAACACGAATCTCCAAGCATTAATAATGAAGCATGTACGAAATACCATACATGCTACAACTCTCGGTGTGTTATACTAGCCCGATTGAGCATATTTGAACCTGAACTGACCATATCAATCTCGTAACGATCACAACCATCCAACTTCACCATCATGATTGGATGGCTTAGATTAATTCCATGACCCTGCAGTGTATTGAGTATTCACCACCGACCCAATGCGGGCCCCGCATGGTCGGCCTCCCAAGAGGGAAGCATCTCTTACCGCCCGTCCATCCAAAAAACATGGACGTGAAACCCTAAACTAGGGTTACGACACATTACATGTGTCGCAAATCGGTCTCAACCATTCATCTTCGCAGTATGGATGGAGGGTGTAGATGTAGATTCAAAGGGCCCGAACATGTCAACACAAATACCGTGGCCCGCCTACACACATGAACAATCCACAGACCAACCATGTTTGGTTGTCCCAATTGCATGCAAAAACAATGCATGAAGCATGGCCAAAACCCTAATTAGGGTTTGTATCGATCACGAGCGTCCATCTTCCCAAGACGAATGGAGGGCCCAAGATTAGATTAAGCAGTCCGGTCATACCAACATGACCACCGTGGACCCATCGATCTCCTCACCTGACCGGCCAAGGCATACCATGCCTAGTTATCCCAAATCGTCCGCCCAAACTAGTGTGGATACACTTCCAAAATCACAAACTAATCTCGACCACTCAACTTCCCGACGATTTGAGTGGCTCAGATCACGTTTTCATGGGACAGTCAGGTATAGGCGTGAACACCAGCCTACCATCTACACGTCAGACCGATCGGCCAAGACCGACCAAGATTGGTCATCTTGGAACGCGCGCCCGAAGTGGGCATGATGCGCGGCTTTGCGGCACTCGATTTATGCACAATCGATCTCAACCACTCCTCTTTTACCTGGCCAAATTGATTGGCCTAGATCGCACCTTCATGAGACACTGAGGTACGGACGTGTACACCGGCATACGCACGCATGCCCGTTCTCATTTTCAAAACACTTCCCATGCTTGGTTTCGACCAAGCTGAAGAGTGATGCCTCGCACCTCTTCAAACCCTAATTCCATCAACTGGTCGCAGATGAGTGTCTCAAAGATCATCTCGTCCGTCCAACTTCACCGGCTTGGGAGCTATACAACCATGATCGAGTTAATTGGTCAATGAGGCGTCATGGTAATCACCACCCGTCACTCCACCACACCATGATGCAAACGACTCGCATGAATAATACACATGATACTTCAAGATGTATCGACTTCGAATAACTCTTATTTAGTCTAGCATTACATGCTTGATGCTTTCGATGGGTCCCACGATCCACACACTCGAGACGTCAATTATGTCACAAATCGGGGGATACATACCGGGGTATTGGTATGGCGGGCTTGGTTAAAAATCGGGCGGTTTACATCGCAACGTGCAACGCGCCATCACAAGAATGTGTCGTGAAGTCATGGACGGTTAGAGATACATGAGAAGTGGGCAAGACCGGTCGTGTTACACCAACACAAACTCCACTACTCCATCACTCCACGTCCTCCACTTCCCACGAGAGACGTGAATAAGGCTCAAATGATTTGTATAAATAGGTTCTCCTCCCTATTTTTAACAAAGAACAACACAATTCAAGACAAAAATGAAACCAAGTGTTAATACAAAACGTATTCAAACACCGAACTAATAGCTTACATCCCCGTAGTTTGCTCACCTTCTCTTACAAGTCATAAACAAGCCTACACCTTCACAATCTCAACACCTTCTTCGCTTCTCCCTAAGATCAACCCCATCTCCTTCACTTTGTGACCGAAACAAGTCCGGAACAGCCATTTCTTGGTTTAGGCCAGATTGTACAATTGATTTCCTGAATCTACAAGCACTCACCGCGCAGTGCATTTGTTTAAGGTTTAAATTCATTCCTCATCCATAAACAATTGGCGACCACAGTGGGAGGTTAATCTCTCGGTTGTAAAGTCAATTTCTTCGAAATCCGATTCAATTTAATCAATTTCAAAAAGGGTAGATCTTAGAACCAATTCAATCAATAATTCATTTCAAGATGGTAGAACTCCAGTCTGGATCAAGCAATCAATCTCGATGGAGCTAGTACGGATAACACTCACGTGTCGATGTAACCGTCGGTGAGCTACAAGTGGTCAATACATCTCGTGGAGTCGTTACTTCTATCACCAACGCTAGCGGAACATAAGACATTCCAGTAGGTGTAACGCCTCCCATCACCAGAGCCAGAGCATCCACGAATCCCGACATCTCCTCAAGTGTAACGCCTCCAAAGGGTCACTGTAGCAACAACCTTCACTCCTTCATCGTGACGAGGAGCCGAGGAACGAGAGGAGGACCACCGTCCATTACCATTGCAAACTTGATGGAGAAGCAGAAAGTTCTTGCTAAGACTCAAACGGATATGGCCGCAACTCAGAAAGAGGTCAACAGCTTTACTACGAACCAGAGACTAGTGGATCAGGAAGCGGCATCTCTAGTGGAAAGATTGTGTGAACTCTGCACCTCTCAAGAATCAACGGCGAGACTTTCTCGAATTAATAAAATAGCTCTGGTCGTACACCTGACCCATTCACATCCCGAAGTTTTAACTACATCGGAAATACCTGTAAATAATGTTACATTTATAGAAGACGACATGATGGCAGAGGAAGGTCACAACCGGGCCCTACATGTTACCGCACGTATCAATGGTTCAGAGTTCAGGAGGGCCCTCGTCGACACAGGAGCATCTTCGAATGTGATTACTCTCAAGACTCTCAGGACAGCCAAGGTTAGCCCATGCAAGATTGTACGGCAGCCCACCACAATGACGGACTTCGAAGGAAACCAGACCAGCACATTAGGGTATGTCAATATGAATTTATCAGTAGGACCCGTTAAGTCAAAAGTGAAATTTGAAGTCATAGAATAGGAGCCGGACTACCATATGATACTAGGGAGACCGTGGCTTCATGAAAATAAGGTCATCCTTCAACGTATCACAAATGCCCAAGACCATGCTAAATGAGGAAGTCATTCGTATTCCCGCATCATTGTCTCGTACGCACCAATATGCGGGAGTGGAACTGCTCGAGGCAAACAAACTCCGTAGGGAAGGTCGACAAAGTCCCGTGCACACCACTACCCACGTGGGCTTCAACCCGTAAGAAGACCGACTTACATCCCCGGGAGCTAAGCACCACGACACACCTTTTCTCGACCAGGCGTCCATTTTTATCATGTGAAGCTTCAACCCATACTCACACCAAAAGGGAACGCACTTTTCGAGGCAAGCCGTAATCGAATGGGAAGACAATATATCGGCCAAGCTGCCGTTAGCACAGCAGAGAGACTGAACCCGGCCTCCGCCCAATTGAATGCTACAAGAACGACGAAACACAAGAGGAGGTATTGGACGCCCCACAAAATCTACAAGATGGCACCAACTCCACGAATGACGAGCTCGAGACTGTTAACATCGGGAATGAAGAATATACCAGTGCTCGTTTCTATCGGGCCGACTGGTCCGTGGGACGAACGTGCGAGTCTTGTCTAACTACTCAAGGAGTACCAAGATGTGTTTTCCTGGACATACGAGGAAATGCCTGGTCTAGATGAAAAATTGGTCACCCATTACCTACATGTCATACCTGGATCCAAGCCAATCAAGCAATCTCCGAGGCAATTCGTATACGAAGTAGAAGAACAAATCAAGAACGAAATTCGAAGTTGCTAGCTGCTGGCTTCATCGCACCTATTCATCATCCGACCTGGTTAGCTAATGTGGTCCCAAAGAAAGAACAAAACCGACGATTTTGTGTCAAAGCGAGATTTCGTAGACTTGAACAAGTGCTGCCTAACATCGACATGTTAGTAGACGTCACCAGCGGACACAGCATGTTTTCCTTCATGGATGGTTACAGCGGCTACAATCAGATAAGGATGTATGAGCACGATGCAAGTAAGACAGCCTTCCGAACCCCTCTTGGCAATTTTTACTATACTGTTATGCCATTCGGTTTAAAGAATGCTGGTGCAACGTATCAACGCTCTATGACGACAATCTTCCACTGGAGCCGATACCTCAAGGGAGCAGCCTCAAGAAGATAACGATGTCCACGTGTCATATCGAGCAAGATCCGGGCGAGCCACTCTATCAGACAGTGGTCGAACAAGATCCGGGCGAATCACTTTACCAGATAGTGGTACATGTGTATCATGCTATGTTGGAGAATCCGTGCTTTTGGTTATCCTCTGGAGCTGTTGAACGCTCATCTACAACAACATATGCCCTGATAGAAAGAACCAGGCCTGCCGGTAATGAAAAGCCTCATAATGTTTGTAGGGGCATATATCTCACCAACAAAGGATACAACCTTCACCTTCTCGTAAGAAGTTTCCTCTGGCAAAGAAGAGGAAAACCACCGAGATACAACATCTTGCGCGTCCGTCAACTCCAACTACAAAGTACCACATGCACGACTCCCACAATGATGAAACAATGTCCTAGATATTCCATATCCGGCTCGACAAAAACCACTACGAACAAAACCATGTAAACCACGCTTGGGATTGAGGCTCAAAGATGAAGTTCCTTCACCGTCACCAAGAAATTCTTCAACATGAGAGAGATGGTCACTAAGAAGCATGGAATTCGCAAGGGTAAACCGAAATGAGAAAGAAACACTTCAATGCTCCTCTAGCGTGCTTTCGCTTCAATGGTCTATTCAAGAGACGCCTCAATGCTCTCTCCGGACCCACGTTCGCTTCGAATCCTTCTTCAACACTCTCTCCAGATCCACCTCAACGTTCGCACCAGAAACCACTTTAACATCCTCTCGAGCCGTTTCAACACTCAAGCTGCATCAATAATCTGCGCTCCGGTCAAGTTATCTTTGATGTACTCATTGCTCAACATACATCTCATTCATCCTTCATGAGGGCCCAAAGGAGCATGAAAAACCTTGAAGTCGATAGGAGAAGGGTTATCTTGTGGAACGGATATTTTCATATCGTTGAAAGGGCGCGGTGAACAACTCATCATCAATGTTCCTGCATATCTTTGAAGTCATTAACACCTCCCCGACTTGGCACCAAGATTATCCCGTAAGACATCTCAATAGGATTTCTTTTCTTCATTCTACAATAAAAGACATGAGTCAAGATTTCTTGTATAAAAATGCGTGAGATGTAGTAGTCACACATGACATAACACACATTCACGCTGGAGTACACAAGGTCAGATGGGTCCAAACACCTAGTATTGATCAAGTTTCAAGTCCTGTTGATCAAGTCACAAGTCCGGATTGATCAAGTCACAAGTCCTATTGCTCAAGTTTCAAGTCCTACATCAAGTCACAAGTCCTGTGATTGATTAAGTCACAAGTCCTAGATGCTGAAGTTTCAAGTCCGTAGTCACAAGGTCGGTATTCGAATAAAACAGCGCACGCAAAGCAGGCTTTTGCCACCGAAACACGTGGTCGACGCCAACCAGGCATGCGGCGTCCCACTTGATCCTGCACCCGATTGGTCGGGGCATACACCGCCCCCAATCAAAGCTCTCTCTCGTAAGAAGGCGTTAAGCTCCAACACTTCAACGCTCTCCTGGGCCTCGCTCTTAAGCCGCTTAACGCTTTCTACACAGGACTCCACATTTACATTTGAGCACACAAGGTTCATTTTTTAAAAAGCAAGCTTGCTCACATTGGGTCCCACGCTTGAGCAAAGCAAAAAGCAAGGCCTTGTGTTTCACAAAGCATCAAGTCCTGTTTAGTCAAGCTAGCCGGCTTGGTGTTTGGTCGAAGTAGCAAGATGACACTCGAGTAATTACATCAACCGATGCGGCCAAAGTAGGCGCAGGACATGGCCAACGCTTGAAACATGTACACGGGTGGTCCCGTGATTTGATCGAAGCATGCACATCTGCCATGTTCGAATCAAGCATTCTTACATCGTCCCACGCTCGATCGTGAAGACGCAGCTGGACCTACGACAACCAAAACAGCACATCAAGCCCACGTTCGATCAAGCAGTGCAGAGCCCCACGAACGAAATAGGCGAATACCATCAAGGTGCAAGACCGACATCATGCTAGGGAACACTCGCCGGACGCTTCTTGAACGTGACATGCTCCAAGGACAGATGACCCATCTCTCCCTCGGTAACATCTAACTTTGTATCATAAGCTTTGTCTTTAACTCATTCACATCTCATGCCTACCCCACAATAGTGTAACCACTATGTGCTAGGCAGGGACTTAATGTTGATGGTGGATTTTCATTTAAGGTTAAAATTGTAAAAGCCGTAAAATTATGCGCTAACATCTTGTAAAAGATAAAGCCATTAATAAGTGTTGGATACTTCTTCACTTTACTAATTCACCTGGAATGGAGCATGTGACAACAATCTCATTCTATGAATTAAATACACAAAATTCATCCAGGTTGGAGCATGTAGCAACAATCCCATATACCCTGTGAATTTACAACATTATTAATTAATGCATAACCAGCCTTATATTTCCTGTACCCATTACCGGTGCGGCATGACGACTGAGTGTTGTTCTCAGCAGAGCAACACGAATCTCCAAGCATTAATAATGAAGCATTTACGAAATACCATACAAGCTACAACTCTCGGTGTGTTATACTAGCCCGATTGAGCATATTTGAACCTGAAATGATCATATCAGTCTCAGAAACGATCACAACCATCCAACTTCACCATCATGATTGGATGGCTTAGATTAATTCCATGACCCCAAGCAGGTATTGGAGTATTCACCACCGACCCAATGCGGGCCCCGCATGGTCGGCCTCCCCAAGAGGGAAGCATCTCTTACCAGTTCGTCCATCCAAAACAACATGGACGTGAAACCCTAAACTAGGGTTACGACACATTACATGTGTCGCAAATCAGTCTCAACCATTCATCTTCGCAGGCATGGATGGAGGGTGTAGATGTAGATTCAAAGGGCCCGGAACATGTCAACACAAATACCGTGGGCCCGCCTACACACATGAACAATCGGTCAGGACCAACCATGTTTGGTTGTCCCAATTCGTGCATGCAAAACAATGCATGAAGCATGGCCGGCCAAAACCCTAATTAGGGTTTGTATCGATCACGAGCGTCCATCTTCTCCGGCACGAATGGAGGGCCCAAGATTAGATTAAGCAGGTCTGGTCATACCAACATGACCACCGTGGACCCATCGATCTCCTCACCTGGTCGGCCAAGGCATACCATGCCTAGTTATCCCAAATCGTCCGCCCAAACTAGCGTGGATACACTTCCCAACCGCAAACTAATCTCGACCGCTCAACTTCGCCGGACGATTTGAGTGGCTCAGATCATGTTTTCATTGGACAGTCAGGTATAGGCGTGAACACCAGCCTACCACTTACACGCCGGACCAATCGGCCAAGACCGACCAAGATTGGTCATCTTGGAACGCGCGCCCGAAGTGGGCATGATGCGCGGCTTTTGCGGCACTGGATTTATGTTGCAGGATCGATCTCAACCACTCCTCTTTACCGGTCAAATTGATTGGCCTAGATCGCACCTTCATGAGACAGTGAGGTACGAACGTGTACACTGGCATACTGTCTACACGCATGCCCGTTCGGTCATTTTTAAAACACTTCCCATGCTTGGTTTCGACCAAGTCAAGAGTGATGCCTCATAAGCACCTCTTCAAAACCCTAATTCCATCAACGGTCGCAGATGAGTGTCTCAAAGATCATCTCGTCCGGTCCAACTTCACCGGCTTGGTTATACAACCATGATCGGGAGTTAATTGGTCGCTGAGGAGTCATGGTAATCACCACCGTCACCCACCACACCATGATGCGCACTCTGCATAGAATACACATGATACTTCACAAGTATCGACTTCTGAATAACTCGCTTATTTAGTCTAGCATTACATGCTGTTTCTGTGGGTCCCATGATCCACACACTCGAGACATCAATTATGTCACAAACTGGGGGATACATACTGGGGTATTGGTATGGCGGCTTGGTTAAACTGGCGGTTTACAGCGTGCAACGCGCCATCACAAGAATGTGTCAGGAAGTCATGGACGGTTAGAGATACATGAGAAGTGGGCAAGACTGGTCGTGTTACACCAACACAAAACTCCACTACTCCATCACTCCACGTCCTCCAGTTCCCACGAGAGACGTGAATAAGGCTCAAATGATTTGTATAAATAGGTTCTCCTCCCTATTTTCAACAAAGAACAACACAATTCAAGACAAAAAACAGAAACCAAGTGTTAATACAAAACGTATTCAAACACCGGAACTAATAGCTTACATCCTGTAAGCCGGTTCATCCTTCTCTTACAAGTCATAAACAAGCCTACACCTTCACAATCTCAACACCTTCTTCGCTTCCCTCCCTAAGATCAACCCCATCTCCTTCACTTTGTGACCGAAACAAGTCTGGAACGGCCATTTCTTGGTTTAGGCCAGAATTGTACAGATTGATTTCCTGAATCTACAAGCACTCACCGCGCAGTGCATTTGTTTAAGGTTTAAATTCATTCCTCATCCATAAACAATTGGCGACCACAGTGGGAGGTTAATCTCTCGGTTGTAAAGTCAATTTCTTCGAAATCCGATTCAATTTAATCAATTTCAAAAAGGGTAGATCTTAGAACCAATTCAATCAATAATTCATTTCAAGATGGTAGAACTCAGGTCTGGATCAGCAATCAATCCTGATGGAGCTAGTACGGATAACACTCACGGTGTCGATGTAACCGTCAGTGGAGCTACAGTGGTCAATACATCTCGTGGAGTCGTTACTTCTATCACCAACGCTAGCGGAACATAAGACATTCCAGTAGGTGTAACGCCTCCCATCACCAGAGCCAGAGCATCCACGAATCCCGACATCTCCTCAAGTGTAACGCCTCCAGTGGTCACCAGAGCAACAACCTTCACTCCTTCATCAGGACGAGGAGCCGGAGGAACGAGAGGAGGACCACCGTCCATTACCATTGCAAACTTGATGGAGAAGCAGAAAGTTCTTGCTAAGACTCAAACGGATATGGCCGCAACTCAGAAAGAGGTCAACAGCTTTACTACGAACCAGAGACTAGTGGATCAGGAAGCGGCATCTCTAGTGGAAAGATTGTGTGAACTCTTGCACCTCTCGAAGAATCAACTAAAGCGAGACTTTTGCTGTAATTAATAAAATAGCTCTGGACGTACACCTGACCCATTCACATCCCGAAGTTTTAACTACATCGGAAATACCTGTAAATAATGTTACATTTATAGAAGACGACATGATGGCAGAGGAAGGTCACAACCGGGCCCTACATGTTACCGCACGTATCAATGGTTCAGAGTTCAGGAGGGCCCTCGTCGACACAGGAGCATCTTCGAATGTGATTACTCTCAAGACTCTCAGGACAGCCAAGGTTAGCCCATGCAAGATTGTACGGCAGCCCACCACAATGACGGACTTCGAAGGAAACCAGACCAGCACATACGGGTATGTCAATATGAATTTATCAGTAGGACCCGTTAAGTCAAAAGTGAAATTTGAAGTCATAGAATAGGAGTCGGACTACCATATGATACTAGGGAGACCGTGGCTTCATGAAAATAAGGTCATCCCTTCAACGTATCACAAATGCCTGAAGACCATGCTAAATGAGGAAGTCATTCGTATTCCTGCATCATTGTCTCTGTACGCACCAATATGCGGAGTGGAACTGTTCGAGGCAAAACAAACTCCGTAGGGAAGGTCAGACAAAGTCCTGTGCACACCACTACCCACGTGGGCTTCAATTCAGGAAGAAGACCGACTTACATCCCTGGGAGCTAAGCACCACGACACACCTTTTCTGACCAGGCGTCCATTTTTATCAGGTGAAGCTTCAACCCATACTCACACCAAAAGGGAACGCACTTTCGAGGCAAGCCGTAATCAGAATGGGAAGACAATATATCGGCGCTGCTGTTAGCAATTAGCAGGAGAGACTGGAACCCAGTCTCTCCGCCCAATTGAATGCTACAAGAACGACGAAACACAAGAGGAGGTATTGGACGCCCCACAAAAGCTACAAGATGGCACCAACTCCACGAATGACGAGCTCGAGATCAAGTAACATCGGGAATGAAGAATATACCAGCCTGTCTCTATCGGGCCGACTCCGTCCGTGGGACGAACGTGCTAGTCTTGTCTAACTACTCAAGGAGTACCAAGATGTGTTTGCCTGACATACGAGGAAATGCCTGGGTCTAGATGAAAAATTGGTCACCCATTACCTACATGTCATACCCGGATCCAAGCCAATCAAGCAATCTCCGAGGCAATTCGGATACGAAGTGAAGAACAAATCAAGAACGAAATTCGAAGTTGCTAGCTGCGGCTTCATCGACCTATTCATCATCCGACCTGGTTAGCTAATGTGGTCCCAAAAAGAACAAAAACTCGATGATTTTGTGTCTGCGAGATTTCGAGAGACTTGAACAAGTGCCGCTAACATCGACATGTTAGTAGACGCGTCCAATGGGACACAAAGCATGTTTTCCTTCATGGATGGTTACAAATGGCTACAATCAGATAAGGATGTATGAGCACGATGCAAGTAAGACAGCCTTCCGAACCCCTCTTGGCAATTTTTACTATACTGTTATGCCATTCGGTTTAAAGAATGCTTGGGTGCAACGTATCAACGCTCTATGACGACAATCTTCCACTGAGCCGATACCTCAAGGGAGCAAATTTCAAGAAGATAACGATGTCCACGTGTCATATCGAGCAAGATCCGGGCGAGCCACTCTATCAGACAGTGGTCGAACAAGATCCGGGCGAATCATTTTACCAGATAGTGGTACATGTCTATCATGCTATGTTGGAGAATTCGTGCTTTTGGTTATCCTCTGGAGCTGTTGAACGCTCATCTACAACAACATATGCCCTGATAGAAAGAACCAGGCCTGCCGCTAATGAAAAGCCTCATAATGTTTGTAGGGGCATATATCTCACCAACAAAGATACAACCTTCAGCCTTACGTAAGAAGTTTCCTGAGCAAGCAAGAGGAAAACCACCGAGATACAACATCTTGCGCGTCCGTCAACTCCAACTACACAGACCACATGCACGACTCCCACAATGATGAAACAATGTCCTAGATATTCCATATCTGGCTCGACAAAAACCACTACGAACAAACCATGTAAACCACGCTTGGGGATTGAGGCTCAGCATGAAGTTCCTTCACCGTCAGTCAAGAAATTCTTCAACATGAGAGAGATGGTCAGTCAAGAAGCATGGAATTCGCAAGGGTAAACCGAGCTGAGGAAGGAAACACTTCAATGCTCCCTCTAGCAGAAGCTGCTTCAATGGTCTATTCAAGAGCCGCCTCAATGCTCTCTCCGGGACCCACGTTCGCTTCAGAATCCTTCTTCAACACTCTCCAGATCCACCTCAACGTTCGCACCAAACCACTTTAACATCCTCTCGAGCCGTTTCAACACTCAAGCCGCATCAATAATCACTGCGCTCCTATTGTTATCTTTGATGTACTCATTGCTCAACATACATCTCATTCATCCTTCATGAGGGCCCAAAGGAGCATGAAAAACCTTGAAGTCGATAGGAGAAGGGTTATCTTGTGGAACGGATATTTTCATATCGTTGAAAGGGCGCGGTGAACAACTCATCATCAATGTTCGGCATATCTTTGAAGTCGCCAACACCTCCCGACTTGGCACCAAAGATTATCCTTAAGACATCTCAATAGGATTTCTTTTCTTCATTCTACAATAAAAGACATGAGTCAGTACTTGTATAAAAATGCGTGAGATGTGTAGTCACACATGACATAACACACATTCACGTTGGAGTACACAAGGCTGGTATTGGGTCCAAACACCGGTATTGATCAAGTTTCAAGTCCGGTGTTGATCAAGTCACAAGTCCGGTATTGATCAAGTCACAAGTCCGGTATTGCTCAAGTTTCAAGTCCGGTGTTGATCAAGTCACAAGTCCGGTATTGATTAAGTCACAAGTCCTAGATGGCTTTGAAGTTTCAAGTCTCGTAGTCACAAGGCTGGTATTCGAATAAAACAGCGCACGCAAAGAAGGCTTTTCAAATCAAACACAGGTCGACGCTCGGTCAGGCATGCGGCGGGTCCCACTTGATCCCAGCACCCAGATTGGTCGAAGGCATATACGCCTCCCCCAATCAAAGCTCTCTCCGTAAGAAGCGTTTAAGCTCCAACACTTCAACGCTCTCCGGGCCTCGCTCCGAAGCCGCCCAACGCTTTCTACAGACCCACATTTACATTTGAGCACACAAGGTTCATTTTTTAAAAAGCAAGCTTGCTCACATTGGGTCCCACGTTTGAGCAAAGCAAACAGCAAGGCCGGTGTTTCACAAAGCATCAAGTCCTGTTTAGTCAAGCTAGCCGGGTCCGTTGTTTGGTCGAAGTAGCAAGATGACACTCGAGTAATTACATCAACCGTACGGTCAAAGTAGGCGCAGGACATGGCCAACGTTTGAAACATGTACACGGTGGTCCCGCATTTGATCGAAGCATGCACATCTGCTCATGTTCGAATCAAGCATTCTTACATCGGGTCCCACGTTCGATCAGGAAGACGCAGTGGACCCACGATTAACCAAAACAGGCACATCAAGCCCACGTTCGATCAAGCAGGTGCAGTAGCCCCACGAACGAAACAGGGTAATGTCCATCGAAGGTGCAAGACCGACATCATGCTAGGGAACACTCGCCGGACGCTCTTGAACGTGACATGCTCCAAGGACAGGATGACCCATCTCTCCTGGGTAACATCTAACTTTTGTATCATAAGCTTTGTCTTTAATCACACCATCTCATGCCTACCCCACAATAGTGTAACCACTATGTGCTAGTGCGTGGGGACTTAATGTTGATGGTGGATTTTCATTTAAGGTTAAAATTGTAAAAGCCGTAAAATTATGCGCTAACATCTTGTAAAAGATAAAGCCATTAATAAGTGTTGATACTTCTTCACTTTACTAATTCACCTGAATGGAGCATGTGACAACAATCTCATTCTATGAATTAAATACACAAAATTCATCCAGGTAGGAGCATGTAGCAACAATCCCATATACCTCGTGAATTTACAACATTATTAATTAATGCATAAATCACTTTATATTTCCCGTACTCCATTACCGGTGCAAGATGACGACCGAGTGTTGTTCTCAGAGCAACACGAATCTCCAAGCATTAATAATGAAGCATGTACGAAATACCATACAAACAACTCTCGGTGTGTTATACTAGCCCGATTGAGCATATTTGAACCTGAAATGATCATATCAGTCTCAGAAACGATCACAACCATCCAACTTCACCATCATGATTGGATGGCTTAGATTAATTCCATGACCCCAAGCAGGTATTGGAGTATTCACCACCGACCCAATGCGGGCCCCGCATGGTCGGCCTCCCCAAGAGGGAAGCATCTCTTACCGGTTCGTCCATCCAAAACAACATGGACGTGAAACCCTAAACTAGGGTTACGGCACATTACATGTGTCGCAAATCAGTCTTAACCATCCATCTTCGCAGGCATAGATGGAGGGTTTAGATGTAGATTCAAAGGGCCCATAACATGTCAACACAAACACCGTGGGCCCGCCTACACACATGAACAATCGGTCGGACCAACCATGTTTGGTTGTCCCAATTCGTGCGTGGAAAACAATGCATGAAGCACGGCCGACCAAAACCCTAATTAGGGTTTGTATCGATCACGAGCGTCCATATTCTCCGGCACGAATGGAGGGCCCTAGATTAGAGTAAGCAGGTCCGGTCATACCTACATGACCACCGTGGACCCATAAATCTCCTCACCTGGTCGGCCAAGGCATACCATGCCTGGTTATCCCAAATCGTCCGCCCAAACTAGTGTGGATACACTTCCCAACTCGCAACTAATCTCGACCGCTCAACTTCGCTCGGACGATTTGAGTGGCTCGTATCACGTTTTCATGGGACAGATTAGGTATATGCGTGAACACAAGCCTACCACCTACACGCCGGACCAATCGTCCAAGACCGACCAAGATTGGTCATCTTGGAACGTGCGCCCGAAGTGGGCATGATGCGCGGCTTTTGCGGCACCGGATTTATGTTGCAGGATCAATCTCAACCACTCCTCTTTACCGGTCAAATTGATTGTCCTAGATCGCACCTTCATGAGACATTGAGGTACGGACGTGTACACCGGCATACTGTCTACACGCATGCCCGGTCGGTCATTTCCAAAACACTTCCCATGCTTGGTTTCGACCAAGTCAAGAGTGATGCCTGCGCACCTCTTCAAAACCCTAATTCCATCAACTGCCGCAGATGAGTGTCTCAAAGATCATCTCGTCCTGTCCAACTTCACCTGGCTTGGTTATACAATCCTGGTCGGAGTTAATTGGTCGCGAGGCATCATGGTAATCACCACCGTCACTCCACCACACCATGATGCGCACCTCATAGAATACACATGATACTTCACAAGTATCGACTTCCGAATAACTCGGTTATTTAGTCTAAAGATTACATGCTACTTTTCGGGGTCCCACGATCCACACACTCGAGACATCAATCATGTCACAAATTGGGGGATACATACTGGGGTATTGGTCTCAAGCGGTTTACAACGTGCAAACAGAGTTTATGGGTAAAAATCGTTTCGCCGATTTCGGTAAATTCGGTGGGTGAGTGAGAAACTGGTTCAAACTCTAAACAAATGTGTTGCACGTGAGCACTTTATAGGTTCGAGAGATCAATCTGTACAAGTCTGGCCTAAACCAAGAAATGGCCGTTCCAGACTTGCTTCGGTCACAAAGTGGAGGAGAAGGGTTGATTTGGGGAGGGAAGCAAAGAAAGGTGTTGAGGAGAGTAGTATCTCGACTTGTATCAGAAAGTGAAAGCTTAGGAAGCTTGCAAGAGATGAAAGCTTTTTGGGAGAGCTTGCAAAGTTGCCTTTCTAAGAGTGTAGTGTTTTTCTCCTGACCGAGACTTGTTGTCTGGTGGAAATAGGTAAGACCTATTTATACAAGTCGAGATTGAAACGTACCCTGGCCTCATGAAGGAAGAGAGTAAAGGGTGAAATAATGGGAGGAGGTGGTAACCGCATGGTTTAATGGGTGAAAACGTTTTTCACCATTATTTCCTCTTTTATTTGACCGCTTTATTCCTTTTCACGCTTTCTTAAAGTGAGCGTAGTGTACGCCGCATGTCATGGACCGCCAAACCAAAACCCTAAAGAAGCATCCCCCGGTTGTGTTGATGTCTCGAGTGTTGGTTGCATCTTGAGTGCAAGTGGCGCCGCTAGTGGCGCGTGTGGCATGTGCCAATGACATGTGCGGAATGCCTTGGTGGTAGGTTGCACGGTTTGCAAGTTAGGCTACTACCGTGTGTGTTTGGCATGTGCCAATGGCACGTGCGGCCATGTTGACCTAGTTGCAAGTCTTGCAAACCTAGGGTGCTATGTTTGGCGTGGGCCCAAGGCATAGCGGCTTAGAAATATGGCTTGCGGCACGTGTTGTCATGTGCCAATGGCACGTGCGGCCATGTTGACCTAGTTGCAAGTCTTGCAAACCTAGGGCGCTATATTTGGCGTGGGCCAAAGGCATAGGGGCTTGGAAATATGGCCTGCGACACGTTTTGGCATGTGCCAATGGCACGTGAGGCCATGTTGACCTAGTTGCAAGTCTTGCAAACCTAGGGCGCTATATTTGGCGTGGACCAAAGGCATAGCGGCTTGGAAATATGGCCTGCGACACGTTTTGGCATGTGCCAATGGCACGTGCGGCCATGTTGACCTAGTTGCAAGTTTTGCAAGCCTAGGGTGCTATATTTGGCGTGGGCCAAAGGCATAACGGCTTGGAAATATGGCCTGCGACACGTTTTGGCATGTGCCAATGGCACGTGCGGCCATGTTGACCTAGTTGCAAGTTTTGCAAGCCTAGGGTGCTATATTTGGCGTGGGCCAAAGGCATAGCGGCTTGGAAATATGGCCTGCGACACGTTTTGGCATGTGCCAATGGTATGTGCGGCCATGTTGACCTAGTTGCAAGTCTTGCAAACCTAGGGCGCTATATTTGGCGTGGGCCAAAGGCATAGCGGCTTGGAAATATGGCCTGCGACACGTTTTGGCATGTGCCAATGGCACGTGCGGCCATGTTGACCTAGTTGCAAGTCTTGCAAACCTAGGGCGCTATATTTGGGCCAAAGGCATAGTGGCTTGGAGATTTGGCATTGATGCCATGGTGCGCAGGGTGCGGCTTGGTTTGGCATGGTTGCCATGGTGCGCAGAGTGCGGCTTGGTTTGGCATGGTTGCCAAGGTGCGCAGAGTGCGGCTTGGTTTGGCATGGTTGCCATGGTGCGCAGAGTGTGGCTTGGTTTGGCATGGTTTCCATGGTGCGCAGTATGCGGCTTGGTTTGGCATGGTTGCCATGGTGCGCAGAGTGCGGCTTGGTTTGGCATGGTTGCCATGGTGCGCGAAAGATGCGGCTTGGCTTGGCATGGTTGCCATGGTGCGCAAAGATGCGGCTTGGTTTGGCATGGTTGCCATGGTGCGCAGAGTGCGGCTTGGTTTGGCATGGTTGCCATGGTGCGCAGAGTGCGGCTTGGTTTGGCATGGTTGTCATGGTGCGCAGTATGCGGCTTGGCTTGGCATGGTTGCCATGGTGCGCAGTATGCGGCTTGGGTTGGCATGGTTGCCATGGTGCGCAGAGTGCGGCTTGGTTGGGCATGGTTGCCATGGTGCGCAGAGTGCGGCTTGGTTTGGCATGGTTGCCATGGTGCGCAGTATGCGCTTGGTTTCGCAATTAGGGTTCTCATTTGAAAACTCTAACTGGTATTTTGAAAAATACCCTATTAATTATTTACACACAGGTTAAATTCTCTTTAGTTAATGTGTTGCGGGTAACACTAGGTCATGGGGTTTTACGATTTTACCCTTGTCTAAAAAACCACCATCAACAAAGCAGCGTCACAATGTGCAACGCGCCTTCACAAGAACGTATCGTGAAGTCATGGACGGTTAGAGATACAGGAGAAGTGGGCAAGATCTGGTCGTGTTGCACCAACACACAACTCCACTACTCCATCACTCCACTTCCTCCACTTCCCATGAGAGACGTGAATAAGGCTCAAATGACTTGTTTAAATAGGTTCTCCTCCCTATTTTTAACAAGGAACAACACAAGTCAAGACAAAAAACAAAACCAAGTGTTAATACAAAACGTATTCAAACACCGAACCGATAGCTTACATCCCGTAGTTTCTGCTTCATCCTTCACATACAAGTCATAAACAAGCCTACACCTTCACAATCTCAACACCTTCTTCGCTTCCCTCCCTAAGATCAACCCCATCTCCTTCACTTTGTGACCGAAGCAAGTCTGGAACGGCCATTTCTTGGTTTAGGCTAGAATTATACAGATTGATTTCTTGAATCTACAAGCACTCACCGCGCAGTGCATTTGTTTAAGGTTTAAATTCATTCCTCATCCACACACCCCAAATTACCAAATCTGGCAGGAATAGTACATCATATAATAACCCATAAACACATGTTTACATCATAAAATTATCAATTAGCATATGTAAATCAAATATTTTCATCTTATAATAACCTAGTAGCAAAATCAGTAAAATCAGAATAAAAAAAAAACAGAGTAATATCTTTACTTGAAGACCAACAATTTGAGGAGAATGCTTAATCATGTAGGTAAATGAGGTTGTTTATGTCTCGCCCTCGACGTTTCTATCCTTGCTAACTACGGTGTCAAGCTCATCTTGCGCCTTCCTTAAAACATTCGGATGGGTGAGTAGTAATGAGAGAACCCATGTCAACGTAATTGATGTGGTGTCTGATCCCCCAGGGATTAGGTTCTACAAATTAAAATTAAGGTCATTTAAAAAGAATTATCCGATGAAAAGAGAGGTACTATTTGTGCAATCTATTTAAAATAATGGCTTATTGACTAACTATACGTCTCTTTATATAAAGTACTAGGATATGACCCGTGCCGTAATGGCACGGGCTTTCGTCTTTTCTTGCTATATGATTTAACTTAAGCATCTTAGATGAATCAAAATTTTGTAACTTGTTACCTGGTTTCACTTATGCATCTCAAAGAAATTCGTTGCTCTATTAAGTTAATGTTGTTTACCTCTGTTTAGTTTTCTGTCGCATCTTGTCTAGCCCAACCAATCAAGGGCCTGTGTGTACATCCTATGTGGGAAATCATCATTTTTGGGGGAAAGGATAGTATATTAGTATGAAATTCGATATATATGTCCAATACTCGATATATAATATGTTATTGCCCCTTCCTGCATTTTATAAATGATAAGTTTGTAATACACATTTTTCGCAACAACCCAACAAAAAACCCTTCAAGTTAATATGGTACAATGACCAGCTCCATTTTGAGAATTGATTCTGAAGTCTAGTGGAATAAATTCTCGTCTAGTTCACCAGCCTCAAACTATGTTTTTCCATAGTCTTCCAAGACCTCCATCCAATGTCGTAATCTGTATATTATATGATCGTTAGAGTCATATTTGAAGTATATAATTATTATGTGCTAATTAACTGTGCCTATGGGGTACCTTTAGTTTAGGATTAGCTCTCAACTGATAATGTATTTTCTTGGAAGAGATTAGACAATGGTGATCATCATACATGTAGCAGAACTCGAGAGACACATATAGCACAGCAAGTGTAGCAGAACTCGACTTAGAATATCATTACTATTGTAACACCCCGAGTTCCGGACTAGGGTCAAACCGATATGGAGATCCAAACTCGAATCGTTACTTGGTCGGAAAGAGATTTTAAAAAAATATTCTCATATTTATATTTTTATATCAAACATGATAAAAGATTTATTAAACATGAATTGATGAATTTGAGTTTACTAGAAATCTTTAACAACATTTTAGTTCGAATTTACATTTCAAACAATTATAAGAATAACAACGCAATCACTAAGCTACTCATTCCTAACTTCATTGCGCAACTCGATTAATCTGCAAGGGTGTCAATTGGGGTGAGATGATACTACACCAAAACAGCCGATTTGGGACGGATATACACATTGCAAAGAATTTAAAGAACGCTTATATCCGTTGGGAATATGGCGTAGCAAATTTTGGTGCAACGCCAAAATCCGTTGGGAAAATTAATTTGTTCAACGTATATATCCGTTGCACAACTAATATAGCGACGTCTTATTTTGCAATTTTTGCAACACATTCTTGAATTTGTGCAACGTTTACACTAATTTAGGCAATGTATTAAACGAATTTGAGCAACATTTACATACGTTGCAAAACTATTTACAGGTAAAAAATAATAAATTCCGGCATTAATTTCGGCAGATTTCTTCACCTGAATATACCATTGTAGATCAACTAAAAGGACCAATTTTTCATATGAACATATGGTTCGTCATCACAATCCATCAAGATATATCTGTTTGTAATAAAGATATGAATCCTATGAATTCCTGGAGTTGAATCATGTAACAGATGAACTATAATAAACCATACAATTATTTGGTTGATTCAAAGATAAATGCTAACAATGGTCACGAATCCAAGTTTCTGAATCCGAAAATATGAATTAGTTCGTAAGAATACCTTCAGTTGTTACATATATGTTGTAAATAGAAGTACCAATATCGGTGGAAGAGCATTAAAATCAATATCCTGCAGAGTACAAGACAAAATTACAGTCCAACTAAAGTTGATACAAAAGCCTCATAGTTTATTGACGAAACCAAAATGTTGACACTTCACATCAAAGAAAATCTCAATAGGAAACTTACTGCGTAAACAATGTTTGTCTAAAATTTAAGTTGAGGCCTGAAAATAGGTAGAAGTTAAGGTTAATGGTAAAAATACAATGTGTTAATAAGAGATAACACAGAACCTGGGGTTACTATTCGTACCTCATATGGAAACATGACCTGCAATTGCTTCCCATAATGTCTGGGCATCGCCATCATCGACTGAGCATATCTATATAAGTATAAAATAGAAACAAGCTTGTTATAACCACCGGAATATATGGGCACTCCCAATACCACCACCACCATCTTTGAATTATTATCACTAAGCTTTGAAGAGAAAAAATCTAACTGAAAACAATAATGTTCACGCTCGTATAAAACACGATGCGGTGAATAAACACAAACCTTGGTCCTTGAGATTCTGATAGCATCGAGCAAGCTCAGTGTAGTTTGAGGAAGTTAATCAACTACAAAAATCGATCCAGAAATAAAATCAGATAGGAATGGATGATCAAGTGTAGTTGGATGTTGCTTCAGGTAGATTCAAATGCTGCAATACTCAGTGGCATGATTTATGAAAGTTTTCATACTGATTACCCTGGACACATAAATCTGAAAGTAAGACTAAAGGATAAATATTTGCCAATTAGAACTGAAGATCCATCATGAACATCTCCTGGAAGATGGTTAATCATCTAAAGCATCTAAGCAAGGTATACATGACAGCATCTAAAGCATTATAGCAGCCACTGAGCATACTGTTTAAAATGTCACTTGCAATTGTAGAAATGTCTATCTAGGAACTGACACTTTCTTACCGCGTCCCAAAAAACCCAATATCATTCTCAATTTTAAATGTTTAGCACTTTCATCCACCACGACCCACCCAATGGATTCACTCCAATACAATCTAAAACAACAACTATACTACCCCCATGCATGTGATATATAGACTAGAAAACAATTACCATATATAAGTTTTGATAATATGAGTTTGATTGGAAGTATGATATTCAAAATGGTACCTCTGCACAGGATTTTTTACTTCAGTAATAAGCTTTCCACTTTATGGACATGAATCACATGATATTCAAAATGCCGGTCCGGTGCTGGTCATTATGATGTCCTCATCCTGCTTGTCACCAGGCCTTGGCTGACCCCCAAGGTAAACATTCTGTCGAGGAGCGATTGAGAGTGTCAAGTATATAAAAGTTAAAGAAAAAAACGGATAGTAAGACAATAAGTGTCCCAATAGTAAGACAAACGGAAGAGTGAGAGCAAGTTAAGGAAGTGTCAACATTGAAGGGAAAATTGCATAGAGTGCTCCTTCTGCTAAGTCTACAGGAAGATCTATCCTGCAGTTAGCAACACAAATACTAATGTCAAGCAATTATCGACCATATATTTTTTTGCTTTAAGACCACAAACATTACATATATCTGCAAGTTCGTAAGGTAAAATAGTTGTCGGAGGAGAATAAGACCAGTTACACCTACTGATAATTAAGATAGAACATATCCAATGAATAAAACAGTAACCAACCCTTATTAAAAGTCTAAATTGTGCATACCGAGTGTAAATGACAAAGCAAACAAATTTCTACCAAAACTCGAATTGTTCATAGGGAGCGGGGAACGAAGTGGAAATCGACTTGTTAATAAATAATTCAAGTAGGTGCTGCAAGCAACAATCAGAGAAGAATGCAGTTTTAATCTGCTAATATTGGTGTTCGATAATTTGTAAAGAAGATATATACCTCGACGACAATTCTGAAATCGTTGCTTATTTTATCTCTCCAAGTACGAGCCTATGAAAAACTGTCATGAGAGTGCCTAGAAGTTGATCTCTTAACCAGGGAATGTAATTCTGACACTTGCTCCTTGATCTTCGGTTAGCTATCTCTAAAATTGGCCAGCAACAACTATCCTTGTACAATAATACGTTAATCACCGTCATTCTTTAGCTTGTGTGACCTGCAAGTCATAAAGGCGTTAACATTAACTATATAATATAATTAACCAGACAAATTTACATGTAAGTACACCAGATAAGAAGTACATAGAGATATACCTACAAACTAACTTAAATTACATTTCGTATATTACACAAGCAATTTGTATATTACACAAGCAAGTAAATGCAAACAATGGGCATAATAATATATACAATAGATTTATCATCCGAAATCCTCAAAAAATTTTATGTACAAGCAGATTCTACCTAATTAGTTTAATAGAGCTCACAGTGAAGAGAGTAGTGGCAACTAAAACATCGAAATGCACTAGACAGGGTGAAATAGACCAAAAGAAGAAAAAATACTTTCCATACAAGTTCAATTCTCACGTGTCCGATCGCCGTATGCAAAACTTTCTAAGGACTCTTTATCTGACCCATACTATAGGTCTATACGAGGTCCATCTATTTATTGTAGCCTAGACCCTTTTATGAAGATGAAAATCTAAAATGACAAAGTGAAACACAATATATGCACTGGGGATACCCGCATGACCTCATTTAAAATGAAAATAAAAATTACATAACATGTGTCTCTCGAATACAGGTAGCAAACATTTTCGTCCACTAACAAAGAATAACACGAGTGTACACTACACATAAATAAATTCAAAAAGGCAACCATATTCAATATTTTTTGTACAAGCTAGATACACATAAGATAACATTTTCTAAAATAGAAGCATAAAACAATCCAGGATCAGGCCATACAAATCTTGTAACCAACCATTCTTAAAGGTGACATATGCTATTGGGTTACGGCTAAACATGAGTGCTACTTAGTTATTTTCCATTTGGTTAGCATAATCAACACCTAAGTCATATTATCTCTAAGTAGAAATGATATCCCACCTTGTGTCAGTTCCAAATTGGTTGAATGATCATAAATTATAATTAGCCAAATCTCAAGCTACAACAGAATGCTCAAAGAAATGAAGATGAAATTCATACTAAGAAATGTCCTCTTCTTTCAGGAATTTCGACGAACAGTAGCTATGAAGTCTTATTGTCTGCAAGAGGTGTGTTTTCCCCGATTAGTTTGAGCTCCTCTCACAGCTTATCCACCTGCAAATTCGAGTTTGGACACAAACCCAACAATTTTGGACATCTATAAACCATAACTATTCAACCCAATGAATTAACAACAACAACACCATTTTGTTTTAAGAGTCCCATAAATCTTCCATTCCTTCTCAACTTTGAAATCATGTCACTAAACCCTTGATAATACGCATCTGACTAAACCCTTGGCCTTTAATACTGCATTGTAAAGGCAATGATTTGTATTCAGAAACCGTAAGGAAAATCCAGCATAAAAAGCTTGATTGTTATTGTTCTTGCACATCATACATAATCAACGACTAACTATATATATTTACTTTGAACGATTAAACTCTAAGAAACATAAGCCACATAACTTTACTACTTTATAGGCACAATCGAACACGTAGAAAAAGAAAAAAAGAATATGTCATTGTTTACTTATAGGATCCTCCTTCATAATTGAGAATACACATGCAAATTGTATACTTACCTAACATAGACCTGTGAACAATAATGAATTGAATTTAGAACAAACAAAAACTCAAAACAGAATAACTGAATAGACAACAGTCACCTCACATGTAGATATTCATGAATTCTCATAGTCGCCTTATTAGACTCCTCCACATATTCTCTACCAAAAAATAAAAAGAGAAGAGCTTTCAATAAACCCACAACAGATCAACACCAACACATCAGTTACTCAAAGAATCAGCTTACATATCGGGATGAGAATTCCAACAAAGTTCTGCTGAATCCACTGCAGAGCATACCTAATACGTACCTGAATATGAGTACTCAATCAATAATACCAGTACAATTTAAGTCCAAAACTCAATCAATTACATGAGCAAGCCCTTACCGTACCCGATATCTCATTCATGGCTCGAATAATATCGACATTAGAATTCGATTCTGATATATAAGAAGCAATTGTACTGACCTAATATTCAAATTCAGATAAATTTACATAACAAAAATAAAATATTTCATTTTTTATGTCCAATAGAAGGCATACCTTTCGATAGCTTCATCAACGAAGCAATGAAAACCCTTCAGATTTTAAGACTTTGAATCCATAAAGACCACTATCTTCATTCTGAGAAGTTATAGATAAAAATAGAAAATGAAACACCTTACTGCAAAAACAAAAACGAGAGAAAATAAAATGAAATTAAACCGTTAATAATACAAAAAGTATATCAAATTTACCAAACAAGAACAAGATTCATATTACTCTGATGATTTCAGGAGCGAAATGACTAGATGCAGGGTTACAACGTTTGATTTATGTTGATACATGCGTCCTGATTTTGAGATAGGGGTTTTAATGAAGTTATGATTTGTGACAGTGAACTTCTAGAATAGAGGTTTGTCTTCGATTTCTGACTTAGATTTTGAACTTAATTATTGAGAAAAACTGGATTTTTATTATAGGGTTCCTCGAGGCTTTGTTAAATTGGAGGATGAGAAAAAAATAATAATAGACTTTGTTAAAATTAAACTGTTGGTAAAACAAAATCATTTCAATCAACCAAAATAATAAATAAATAAATAAAACAGAAATTAGGGTTTATACCTTCTTCTGAAAATTAAGGTTAATAGTTGATAAATCGAACTTTCTGATTTAAGGGTTTTGATTAGGATACATATCTAAAAATAAATGGGTTTTGATTTGAGGTTTTAAAGCCGAATTCTGGGGTTTCGTATCCGGTTGAAAATAGGGTTTTTTCAGCTACTTAGAATCTTCAACTGAACTTGCTATATCTTTTCATCTAAAACCTCGACATGAAATCTGTCTGAGAGAGTTGATGATAGTTGGGAAAGAAAAAAGAGAGTTGAGAGGAATAATAGAGTCTATCTGAAGAAGAGAGAGTTCGAGATAAAAGAGAGAAAAAAAAAACAAAATAAATAATTAAAACCCTTTAAAAAAAGATAAATAGATAAAATCTCTTGAAAATGTTACAATTTAGAATAACCGTAGGATCGCTACCTATATCAACTGTCCAAAAATTACGCTCAATTATTACGAATTAATTTATAATTGATGCAAGAGATTTTTTTGATGTGCAACGTATATTTTCGTTGCTCGGTCTACAACTTTTAAATCCACTGCACATCAAAAAAATACTGCGTTGCAAAAACCAGGATATGGTGTAGTGACAGCTCAATAGAATGCATTACCAATTCTCTAAAGATGCGCAAACATAATCATTTTTAGCAAAGAAAAACATATGACAAGAACATGGTACAACTTCAACGAATCCATGATATATTCAAGAATCACAATACCAACAATATTTTCGATAAATTATCCAATATAGAATTCAGTCTATGAGTTTATAACATTAATATTATTATCAACAAATTATCCATTTAAGTTTCAACACATCATTCACATATTAACATTGTCACCAACCAAACATGAGTTCATAATACCATTAACTAATCATCCATTTACTTAAGTTCACACTTGAGTTCAACAATTCATTGAAATAGATTTCGCACGGGAGTTCACAACACTATTAATGTTTCCTACAAATACATCAATTCGCATTTCAATGCTTGAGTTCATAAAACCAATAAAGTTTCCACTAATCATTCAATAGAGATTTCAACACACGATTCACAAATTAATATTGTCACCAACAAGCAACAAGTTCACAACATTTATATTATTATCAACAAATTATTTATCAAATCATCCATTTAGGATTCAACTTATCAATTCACAACAACAATTCATCCATTTGAATTTCACAAATGAGTTCATAACACCGATTATGTTTCCAACAACTCATTTAATTTAGATTCTGAACACATTATTCACATACTCCCTCCGTCCCTATTATATAGGCGGAGTTTTGAAAATTTGTAGTCCCATTAGATAGGCGGATTCTCAATTCCAAGATGGGTTTTTCCATACATTACCCTTATTTATTATAGGTAGTTATCACCATAATTAAGTTAATGTTTCTAATGTTGGAAATTGTACAAAGGGCAAAACAGAAAGATGATGGGTATGTATGAAATCAAAGTTTTTTCTTATTCTAAGAGAAACCCACTTCTCCGCCTATATATTAGGGACGGAGGGAGTATTTATAAGTCACCTCGAACTATGAGTCCACGGTACGAAAACCTTGGTTCGTACACCCACCTATCGTTTATCGGCACGGAAAACTTCCATCGATGGTCAAGAACAAAAGTTCATATGGGGATCATACCCATTTGCTCTCGGGGATCATTACACATTTCATTCACAGTACGAAAACCTTGGTTCGTACACCACCTATCGTTTACCAGCACGAACAGCCTCCATCGATGGTCGGGAAACACAAGTTCCCATGGGTTTCACTACCCATTTAACTCTCTGGGATCATTACCCACCGTTAGCATGAAATGATATTCCATCTAACGAAAAAACATGAAATCATTTCCTTTTATAAATTGTTTTTACACACAACACAAGCAACCATGGCATAAGAACATAATTTTATTTCAAGCATTTCTACAAACAAGCTAACTGCATCCAGTTTGCATCATACATATTTGGCTGATTTATTCATCTGATCTTTCTTATACTTTTACAGATCATACATAGCTCCATAAGCAACAACATATCTAAATTTCACAGAAAACCAACGGTTCAAACAAAAGTTATTGAATTTACAAGGATATCCTAAAAACTGGGCAGATTACATGTCATTACCAAACAATTCATGATAAATTCATAGAAATATCAAATTGACTCAATCCAAAGCACACAGATAGATAAATCACAAACCTATAACTTTTGGTAATGACTCAAATCGTTTTAACATCATTAAGACTTCCTAAGAATATCAAAAACTACAGCAAATCGAATCTGTCCAGAATTTCAGAAACTATTATCCAAATTACAAGAAACATTCAACGGTGAATTTACATTGGAAAATTCTAAAATTTAACAAAAGATACCTTATCATATTTTATATCAATAGGAATAGCCTGATCATCAACAAGAAGTACATAATTATTCAAATAAATTACTGAATCATAACAATACAAAATCACATAAAATAAACACAAAGGAAAAACACCTAAAAAGAAAGGGTTTCGCATTCTACCTCAGATTCATTGATCCTCCACTGGTCTTCCTAATTATAATTTCTCCTCAAGAACCCTAGCTTCTTCTTCCTCTCCATAGCTTTTGGTTTTCTCCCTTCTTTAATACCTTTTATCCCTATTTATATTTAACTTAATTGTTTTATGGGGGATTTTGTGTTTCCCCCTCAAAATAAATAGCTATTTTGCATTACCCCCTTTTTAGATTAATAATAGGTAAAACCCCCTTTAGTTGGATGTGCCGTAACAGACTATTTAGGTAAGCACGTGCAGTTTGCGTGTGTGGCAGAATAAAATAATAGAATTGTAAATAGACATCACTACTCCTAGACACGTGGTAAAATCATATCTTACCCTACAGATGAACGACCCACATTTCTCCCATCAAAACAATACTTACCAGATTCAACGCATACTTTGATCTTAGCCGTTCAACCTCTCTTTATTGTACTCGTTTAGGTTTATCATCTTCACCGTCGCGAAACCATCTTCAACTTAACTTCAATCTAATCCACCGCCACAAACAGACGATAGCATCTATATCATCCCAACATACATCAAAAATCCAGTTCTCTCTCGAAATCAAGATCTCTCATTTCTTATTCTGTTTAGAGCTTAGGAGGAATTAGAATTGATGGGTTTTGATTATAATTTGCAGAATCGAGAAGGGGTTAAGCTATTAAATGGGAAAGCAACAACGCTTTAGATTTTTGGTGAGGTTATTTACTAATACGAGATTGAAAGACATTAATGGAAGATTAAAGTGAATATCAATGTTAGAAGTATCCATCAGATTTTGAATCCTTGATTGCAAGACTTAGATCTGTAAGTTAAGATTTAGAAGCTTTGTTTCTGGTTAAATCTAAATTACATTAAACAGCCGCCACCACCACCTCTTCTTCACAGATTGATTGATTGAGATGATAATTTGGGTCATCACCTTTACCGAGCCCGATTTTGTGTTTTTCTGTTTTTTTAATTATGAAGAATATGATTTGATATTTCTAGTTACAAAGAAATTCAGATGAAGAAGAATAAACAAGGACGGGGAGTGACGGGGACGGGGACGGAGACGGAGAAGAAGAAATGGATTTGTATTGTTGGTTTTTTTTTTTTTTTTAAATATTATACACTCACATGTCGCACGAGCACAACTAACTGGGTATAAACGGCAGTTATAATAAAAGGGGGTTTTACAAATTATGGATTTAAAAGGGGGGTAATGCAAAATATCTATTTATTTTGAGGGGGAAACACAAAATCCCCTTTGTTTTATTTATCTTTTCATTTCCCTTGTAATTTTTATTTAATTATTAAAGTTAATTAGGTAACTCTTTTTCCACCTAGATTTTCTAGTTCAAGCAACCCACCTAGGTTAAAATAAAAGAAACGATCTAAACCACATGGTTCGCTAATTTGGGTATAACCTGACCCGAAACCGTAAGTTAAAATACAGGGTATTACAATTATCGCCGATGTACTGTAGATTTCAATCACCTGCTTGCTACTTTTTTCTTTCTCTAACTCCATATTGTTTCTCCTTTGTGGATTTTCTACTCTAAAGAAGGACAATGAGTCTTTGACGTAACTTTTGCGTAATGTCTCTGCATAGTAAACACAACTTCTAATGGTTAGCCAATTTTTGAGCTAGTGATGCTTAATTTGCTTAGGAATGCTATTCTAGTTTTTATTAATGTCAAATATAGTGTGATTTTCAAAGGCTTCTCTTAAACATAGCCTACACATTTATTAACCATAGCCCATATAAAATACACTACGGGAAAAATCATCATTTACAACACTGTATTAGGGTTGTAGTACCCCTACTACAACGCTTTTTTTGTGTATTGTTTAGGTGGGGTATTGTAGAAAGTCCAAGCTTTTCTACAATACTTGACTAAGTGTTGTAAAGGGTGATGTGATTCATGGTTCGACAATAGTTTGTCAAAGTTGTGATTCTCTTTCGATTTTTTTAGAAAGCCTAACACAACTCTTGCTTGTGTTGCAGAATATCTTGGACAACACAAGTAGTGTATCGTGGAAATATGTAACACAACACTTGTATAAGTTGAAGGACTATCTTAGACAACGTAGGATGTGTATTGTAGAAATATGTAACAACTCTTATTACTATTATGAATAACATTTGCACAACACTTGTTAGAGTTGTAGAACTATATTGGACAACACCTAGTTATGTCGTAAAGACATTCTTTCATAACCTTTGGTTTGTGTAGTTGAAAATATGAAACACAACTCTTATTAGAAGTTTTGTGCATATATATATTTTGAAAAAAAATTCATAGCTGAAACCGAATTGCCGAAAGTATTTCACATTCATAATTTCATATTAACCTTCCAGTGTAACACATTTACATTCATTCAAGACATGCCACTCCAATTACCAGCTAACTCATTATAAACATTCTTTATCGATGTGTAAGCATTCAAGTGTATGTCATAGCATTCTGCACCCTATGAGAAATCCTTAGTCATACCATCCTTTATCTTCTCATTCCATTGGGATGAATTCTTTGCCTACAAATACAAAAGAGGAATACGGATAAGCATCGGGTTAAATCATTGGTATCTCGGGAACTACCGTGAGATGTCACCAATGGATACTCTCTGCTATTCTGACGTATCGTGGTATTTCCAAAAAAAGAGGTAATTTCAAAAATTGCGCATTAGATAATGGTCACTTACAATTTGGTCAAGGGCTTCGCTAAGGGACATATTTCCGAATGAGGTTATGATGTACTCGGACATGTCAGTTTTCCAGCTCACAGAGATATTTCTTCAGCTGGAAATTGCTTCTCTTCCCCTTTGTATGTGATGATAATCTTCACCTAGTCCAGCTACAACCTTGAAAGCCCATAGCTTCATATCAGCTTAAACTGATGGATGGAAACCCTTTCTCCCAATCAAACGTTTCGTATCTACAAATGTCAGAAACAAGAAAAATTCAATACAAACACTCATAATAATATATACATATACTACATACAAGAGTAATTCAGTACAAGCACTAAGGAAAACAAGAGAAGGCCAAATAATTCAAAATCAACAAATAGAAACTGGTGTCAACTCTTTGTTTTGCTTGATCGTTTAATTCAATCAGATTCAAACTGAGTCAAATTTAGTACAGAGATGAAGAAATTTTGAATAGGCCACAGATAATGTTAACAATTTGCTTAAGTCAAGCCAACTTGTCCTACTCGACTAGATAATTCTGACTCATAATACAAACATATATAACTTCCCAACAAGGAAAATCATTAGTTCTACAGGTTCCCATCTGTCTCGACCGAGTCAAACTTAATCGAATCAAATTACACAAAAATTCACATTGTTCAATCTATTAGCCTCTATATCTACCTCAGTTACACTTGGGCCAGACACAATCACCTAACTCACAGCACAACTCAGACATGCAATAAGAATTTTTACCCCATTTTGTTGGTCTTTTTTTCAAGATTGTCTCTTGTTTCCACACCTTGAAAATATCCATGAACCAAAGGTACGGAAAACAGGTTCTTCTTACAGTATTCAAACAGACCATTAGATATGCTAGATTCATTTTCCTCATTCCCACATAACGTCTAAGAAGAGACATCTAAACTGGATGCTATCTTAATCTCAATTAACAATTAGTTCAAAGTGGGCATGGAAATCTTACTTGACCAACGGAACCAAACCGGTACATGCCGCTTTCCCCCGTGCCATCTGAGGCTGGTGATGACCAGTATGAGTCGAAAGATACACCACTGACCTGCAAGTACAATTAACGAAGTATGAGATGCTTGTGTAACCTTTACCTGACTAGAATATTTTTTTTCTCTGATTATTAAGAATAATGATGCGAGTAACAAGCAGATTCCGTGACCCCAATCACCAAACATGACCACAAACAGAAAGGGGAACGTAACTATAGTGTATAGACCAGGGTTTGCTTCTTGATACTTTTCCACCCTAAAATGACAAAGAACACACTATCAATGAGGTTCTCGTTCAAACTGTAGCATTAAACTCTACAATAAAATAACGGGAGGAAGAAAAAGAACATCTTATTTATAGGTTGCACATGTTCCCATAATGAAAAGATAAGACTACAGATGAGCCAATATGAGACTAGAAATGTTTTATCTAAGTGTTCCTATTATGGTTTCATACAGCTTTAATAAAACAAAGAAATTTATTTTGTACAACATTGTAGATTTGTAATGTATGATGCGTTCAATCATAATAAATTACTCACATCATAAGATATTAGCCTAGTAAATTTATTTGTCCTGAAGTATGTAGGGGGGATTCCTTCGTATGAAAAAATTGAAATACTGCTCCAACTTGTGAATTGTTGTCGAACGACGCTCGCTGCAATGCATCTTGAATCTGCGCATAAACGGGACTATATTTGCTCGTAAATAATATAATATTAACAAGCTTACTTCTGGTGCGTTTAAAAAAGATAAAGTATATGCAACCAAAATTATACAAGTACTTGTATCAAGCAAAGATACCTGATGAGTTGCAAACACAGGGCTCCATCCCTCTGCTACAAGACATTTCTTCATCACGTCAATGCTGAGCATGTTTAGAGTGTGGTAAATGGATTTCTCCTTTGCCAAATCAGCCTTCGAGTTCCTACAAATACACTCCAGACGGAGCTTACCATCCATATAGCTTTCATCTTCTACTTTATGAATCTCCGTAACCAGCTTTGTAAGAGTTCCATCATCTCTCCAACTAAAAGAAACAAAATCAAAACACCCTTAACTCCCATTCTGTCAAACAAATTCACTTTATGAAACAAAAATTGAAAAAGTACTTTGTACTACCACACTTTGTACCACTTTCCCTAAGATGATTGCCCTTAAAATTTAACCGAGCTTTCATGACATGTCCAAGCATAACATATGCAAAATTCACTTGATTCTAACGGTTCATCAAAAAGATATACACACTTTAACATGGCTGCTTTCAGCATCTAACACACAGAATTCAGTTACGATTATACCACACTTTGGGGTACCTAAACTTATCAGAACTTCATGAAATTTTTACAGTAAGTTGATTACATATAGATAAACAACAAGTTAAAAATTCAGCTTCATCCGATATATGGATAATGAGACGCACCCATTGAGAATAGGCTGTTCAAGATATAAATTTTGCAGAACGTAGTAATAAATTATGCAATCTTAGCAGTAGTAAACAGGACCTGATCATCATGCAATTTTTATTGTATCATTATGAATTAACGAAACACAACATACTAAAATTTCATCGCATCCGAACGGCTAAATTTAAAGATATCATTAAAACTAAAAACAGAGATTCTACAAAGTTGAATTATAATCAAATCAATTTATTACCAAGAGCTTGTTAAACTCAAATTAAGTATCAAAGACAAACATCACTCAAAATGAAAAGATTTTAGTTCTTCCATTACCTGCAATTTATCTTCTCAGCCATCACTATACTTGGTTTTTCTGTCAAGCCAACACTACTTGCAATCTCATCTCTGTAGTTGTAGCCGCACCCTCCACCATCACCTTGTTATTCCATATTGCTGCTTCACCATCTCACCATCAAGACCATCAACATCATCACCATTAGTAATAATTTTAACCTGAAATCTCTCACTCTTGTCAGCAACAGAGTCTCAACACCATTGCATCACACAATCATTCAATCATTCATAAAAAGCTCCATACACAACTGCATCTCTTCCAAACTTCTTTAACTCCAACAAAGATCAACTCTTACATGCTTCCCCGCAACTCAAGTTCCACCAAAGATCTTAATTCAAAGTCTCGGCCATTATCTACCTGAATCTCCAACTCAACAACATCACTTGTAACTACAACACATAAATCAAAACCCATTTCATCTGAAACATTCTCTCAGCTCCATTAGCATCAATGTCCCATACTATCCCTAGCCAAGACCACTGCGTTCAACCATGTAACTTACTGCAGCAACAATCAGTCACAACCCAATTTTTCTTCATCTGCATTCCAAAAATTCAATGCAAACCCTAACCATCAAAGACATCTCAATTTGTTCATTCCCCTCCCTTTGAGGTAAATTCATCAAAACCCCCATCTCTTCTATCCTTTACAAACCCTAAATTACCATAAATTATCCCTTGATTTCCTCTCGAGCTTGAACATAAACACAAATCCATCTCTGTATTTCTAGAAACCCTAACTTCTCTACTTCAATTTCTTCGTCCATCAAACCCATCTAAGAAACCTTCTGGAGCAACCACCATCTCTTCCTCATCTTCATCCAGGTTCCCTAAATTCATCAATCTCATTGAAATCCTACAGCAGTCGTTATTCTCTCTTCCCTGAATTTGAGAAGAAAATGATTGATAGCATATTACGAATTAAAGTTGGGTTTCGTTTGATTTAGGGTTTGTAGAAGGTCTATCTGAGGTATTCGATTGATGAGTTTCTGTGACTGAGGTTGTGATGATTTTCACCGGAAATTGCAGATGAAGAAGAGGGATTGAGAGAAGAGCAGCGGTGGTGATGAAGCGTCGGTCATATGTAGAGAAGAAGAGAAGTGTTCTTGGGGGAGAGGAAGAGGAGACAAAGAAAGAGAGAAAGAAAGAGATAGAGCTCAAGTGGTTGAGGGAGGGTTTGGTGGGTGAATGAAAATGATGGGCGGACCAGATTTCGTATGATCCACTCATTAATAAAGATTTTAATTTGTTCGTTGTAGTAGTAAAAGGGTTGTCGTTCACTCGGATGTTTTTGAGATTAAATTAAAAGGTTTAACGAAAATAATAAACAAAAGCGAGGGTCACTGGGTCTAGGATTCCACCGCATTCATATTAATAGGTTCAATTATTATTATTCAGCAATTATCGCTCAAAACAACAAGGACTCTTATTTTTGCCAATGTAGATTCTCCAAACATTAGTTATAAATCGTAAGCATGGGCCATCAAACATCTAAGCAAGCATGACCCATCTAATAAAATGATAACTAATTTTTTCAAATCATAAAACAATTTAAAATAAATGCAAAAGTCATATAAAGAATTAATTAAAATTACCCACGTATGAAATTCGGCTTCCTCCGTCGACCCAGTGTAGGGGCTTAGCTTCTCATGATGAAAACACGCTCAAAATTCATTTTTATTGCCCAAATGGTGTTTACAAACACTACACCAAATCAGAGATTTTGTTACACAAATAAGTGTGACATCTCGATTTATTATCACACTTATTAGTGTCATAAATATGGTGTTTTTCTTTGTTACACATTAGAAGTCACACTAATAAGTGTGATTTTAATTAATTAAAGTCACACTAAAAAAGTATGTGAATTATCTGACACATATAAGTGTAACAATTTAAGCAGTAATTACGAAAAAAAAAATATTTATTTTTATTTTCCCACCCTGTTTTGGATGAACACGCAATTGGGGGATATAGAAACTAATTGGGGGATATGAATTACTTCCCCAACCCATGGTGTGTGCTAAGGGGTGACTTTTGGGGGCGAAAATACTAAAATACCCTTCCCACAAAATAAAAATCAAAAACTTAAAATCAAAAAACAAAATCATATCCCCCATTTCCATCTCCACTTCTTATTAATCTTATTTAGGGGTGGAGCTTTGAAACCCAAATATTTCCCATTCCCTTTCAAATTCTAAACTCTCCCCACTCTATATCAAATTCTCTTCTCCTCACTTTGGAAACCAATTTTTTTTTTTATTCGGGAGTGATGAAGATCATGCTAAAAGTGATGATGACCTTTCAAATTCTAAACTCTCCCCACTCTATATCAAATTCTCTTCTCCTCACTTTGGAAACTAATTTTTTTTTATTCGGAAGTGATGAAGATCATGCTGAAAGTGATGATGAACATGCTTGAATTGATGAAGACCATGCCGGGTATCATGTTCCGAAGATATGGTCTTCATCAATTCCGGCATGATGTCTTCATCACTTAAAGAATTTTTCTCGGTATTAATCAGTCCACTTCTGGCATAGAAAATAAGGCAACATGCTATGCCGAAAAACAATACCGGCATGGTCTTCATATCAACTGACCATGCCGGCAACTGGGATCGATTAATACCAGAAAAAATTTCAAAATGGAAGTGATGAAGACCATGCCGGAATTGATGAAGACCATATGCCGGAACATGATACCGGCTCGATAATTTCCTATCAATGCCTGTAGTCAAGTGAAAAAAAAATCAACATTCTCGATACTTTTCATCCTGTTCCGGCATAGAAATTTAAGCAAAATACTATGCCGGAACATGTACCGGCATTTTTGAAAACTAGATTACCATGCCGGTACCTGTTCAAAACCAGAAAAAATTCAACATTCTGAAGAAAAAACCAGAAAAAAATCGTAACGAGAGAGCTACGCCCCCCCGAACCCCCCCGGATAGTGGCAAACAATTTATGAACATTTCCAACAATTGCCCGCATGGGATTTTGGTTCAATACCATGCTGGCACCAAGCTTTTTCAGCTGTAACAATGGTGGATTCAAAGAAAAAAAAATCAATTTTTCAACCTCTTATTAGCTAGAATTCTCTCATCACAATCATCTTCCATTTTCAAAAAAGAAATTCCTCTCAAATATTTTTTTCCCTCCTTCTCGCTCTCACCCAAACACAAATAAAAATACACACTAATCTATCCCCCAAATACTTAAGATTTTTACTAATTATTATTAACCACTAAACCTAATTAGTGAGGGGTAAATTAGGAATTAAAAAATAATTACATAAGGGGTGACCTTAATTGCTATTGGGACTCCTATTTTGTCTTGTAGCTATATCCCCCAATTAGTTTTCATATCCCCCAATTACATGTTCTTTTGGATTCATACACCCACTTTCCCCAACCCACCCTATTGTTAGATGTGCATAATGTGTTTGCAACTCGCCTTGAGGAGGGTCCCAAATTGGTGCAGAATATCGTAGACGCATTCTATGCGAACTTTACTCTCATTCTTTTGGACAATTCTGTGGTGACAGACTTCACCTTCCAAACCGGTTACCACATATCCAGCTGCAACTATTTTTCCATTCCTGTCCAACAAATTCACATTCTGATATGAAGACTCTTCATAACCAGAATTCTCGAAAGGTTGTGGCTCTGACATGGGATCTAAATTCCTGGTAAAAGCATGATTTTCTGGAGTGAAGTCAGGATTGAACTCAGAGTTAGGGGTACAAGAATCATCCAAGATTGTTTCTTCGCTTGTCGGATGGTCACTGGATATATTTTGTGCCATGACCTGTAATGCAGTAGTACACAATCAACATAAAGTCATAAAAGCTTCAAGAAGAAAAATATAAAGTCGTCATCTATAATGTGTATTATCATTAATCATTTCTTAGAATCCTAAAAGTTAACATGATTACAAATACTGAGAAAAGGCTAACCAGTAATCATGGGTAAGTTAGCTTTTAGGATCATACAGAACAGATAAAAAAAAAAAAACAAGATGAACTTAATTGTGCCAAATGTTAATGGAAAAATAAGAAAAGATTTCTAGTCAAAGTAGCCAAGATCTTACATGGGAGAGACTACCAACCTACAAAAATTGTATGCCATTCCATTTGAACTTTCAGTTTCACACGCACCAACATCACAATTTTCATTGATTGTACTAAAACAAGCCCATTGAGAGTTACAAGGTTGCAATTATTGAAGTACTTCACTGATTGTACTAAAACAAGCCCTATGAGAGTTACAAGGTTGCAACTATTGAAGTACAAATTTGATATGGAAGTATACGGTTACAATAATTGAAGTACAAATTTGCCTAACACGTTGATCTTAGACAGTGATATAAAAGATAAGGAAACAATGACAACCAAAGAAATAGGTTTACTATCATAAATTGCAAGAGTTGGGTTTACCTTTTTCAGTCCGATGACAGGAGAGTTGCATTTGTTAACTGTAGAATCGCGAAGAGCAGCTGTCAGGAATGCTTGCTTAGCACGCTTCGCAGAAACGCTGGAGGAAAAGCCACGTAAAGACCTTTTACCCTTATCTGGGCCAAAGACATCAACTAAACCATCAGAACCAAAATCATATGAGCAGTTAGTTCCTTCCTCTTTTCGCTTCTCATAGGAAGCTTTGACTTGTTCCTACACAATATGTGTTACCCAGTAACAGTTAGGAAAGTTTAAGTAAAAGTTTGACATGCTTTAATTCTTGATATACCTACATATTCTTGCTGTAAAAACTATGAGACGTAGTCTGAAAACCAAAAGGATTAAACCCGTCTGTAGCAATGCCAAGCCAAACATTTCTTCCCTCGGCAGCAAAATTTGGAAACTTATCTTTGATAAGTTTCCATTGAGGTGAATCAATTGGATGACTCATATGCGTAGAAGAAACTTCTGCTCGATGGTGCCATGCCATTTCTTTTGCTATCCATGGTATAGTATACAATCTCTTAAGCCTTTCACCTATTGGAAAATATTTCTAAAGACTTTAACGAGTTCATTTGTCTCTATTATTTCCCAGATTTTCCTTCTATTACCTTATACGTTTTAGCTTTACATACAGGACAACTTCTTTCATTCTCATAATCTTTATAATAGAGAATACGGTGATTCTCACAAGCATGAATTGACCTTACAGGTCATGCCAAGGTCGATCAACATTGTTTTCATTGTAGGGTATTTCTCGAGGCAAAGTATTACCTTCAGGAAGCCATTGTTTTACCGTTAACAAGATAGAGCTCATGGCATTCCCTGAAATACCATACATCTTTTTTATATTATGAAGTTCAACAACTGCAGATAAATTGTATGGTTACCTTGATGGTTAGGGTATAGTTTCTCTTCGCTAAGACCTTATATTTCTCATATCGTTTTCCTAAATCGGGTTACGCAACTAAAGATTCTAACCGACCTGCCTCGTCGCTACTAATGTCATCATCTGCCATTTCATGCACTCCAAATGCAACATCAACCAATCTTCTCATTTCGAGGCACACCTTCCTCCTGTTTGGTTCCCTTTGATATTTTCCTCTTGGACCGAACCGATTTGTGCTTCTATTAGTTGATTTCTCACCATGAAAAGCCCACATACGGTACCTCTTGTCTATACCCTTCTCTAATAGATGTTGCCTAACTTTTTCAATTTCTAGATTCTTTGTATTTCGACACTTATTACAAGGGCAGGCACATATCGACTTCGAGTAAGCATATCTTACAGCAAAACTGATAAAGTATCTAACCCCATCTCGATAAACTTTACTAAAAATATCACTTTCATCCATCCAATCTTTTGGAATCACATCTGACATTCTACAAACCATTAGAAAAACTAGGTAACTATACATAACAATGTCATGGAGTTTAAAAATAAGTACAAAGCAAAAGAAACAAGGATTGTGCTTAATCGTAAAGACATTATTCTCATGGATATGCATTAAAACTAGGTATATGCCTTTTCAAGTCTTATACTTAAGTAATAGCTATGAGATTACATTTCTTGAACAATTTGCATAGAATCCTAGATATTCGAGACAACAATCATACCACAAAAAAAGCACATAATACGTAATAGGCATAGAATCCTAGATATTCTTGAAACATTATTCTCAGAGTACCAAGCATTCACAACTGATTTCATAAGAAATCCCAAATCATTGGTTCAGTTTCAAGAAAAACTTAACAGCTGAAAAATTCATTCAATACAAAACATGAACACACTGAATCAGACCCAGAATGCTTATAGTAGAGCTACAGATCCACAAAAAACCTAACTTTTCCTAAGAAATTGTAAGAAACCAAATTGTTCATTTAGAAACAAACCACAACAATAAATCAGACCCAGAATGCTTGCATAACAAAAAAGTCAGAAGAACATATTCACAAACTAACAGGTTAACTAATCGACTACATAACAAAAATCATCATCAAAAAGAGGAATCACAAAATTATCTCAAACCGACTGATCGATTGCAAATGAATCCACAAATCGCACCAATTGTTTCTTTCAACCTGAAATAGAAATTAGGGCAAACATCAATTACATCCGCAGAAGAATAGTGAAGGATCGATTAGGCAGAAAAATAACTATAATTAGATTAACAATAGTAATCTACTGAAAACCCTAACAACAATTTTATCTGCAATTAAACGAAATCCCGATCTGTTAACAACGTATCTGAAAAATTAAGGTGGAATAGTTGCGGAATCTCATGATTTGATGAAGAACACAAGAGCAGTAAAAATCTTCCAGAAGAAACTGGTTGAAGATTAGGGTAGAATAGTTGATGAAGAACACAAGAGCAGTAACGGTTGAAGATTATCCATGAAACTGGTTGAAGATTAGGGTAGACTAGTTGAGGAATCTCATGAATTGATGAACGAAATCAAAAGCTTTTTTTGTTTTTCGAAGGGAATTTTTTTCTTACAGAAGAAATCTCAGATGAATAACGGAGATTACGAAGCATATACTACCCTATACATAAAAAGTTTTCAAAGAAGTTTTTTTTATTTTATTATTTTGAAGGAGATTACGAAGAAGTACTAAAAAATGTGAAAAATAATTGAAAAAGATTCGAGGACAGACGTACCTAGATTGAAGATATTAACTTTTTACTCTCTGATTTTTTTTTTTTCTCTTTTAGGTTTTTAATATATAATAACCTTGGTGACCTACATTGCTGGAGTAAAATCCGCAAGGGAGGGAAAATGTGAATATTTTAGCGGTAATTATTTTGGCTGGAGCGGGAAATTAATTTCCACTTGTTTTTATTTTATTTTAATATTTTTCTAATCTTTTTATTGGGAGATGGATAATTTGTCACACCATTAAGTATAATAACATTAATTAAAAATAAAATATAGTTATAAAATGATATTTTGTTACACTTTTTAAAGATGTCACACCTATTTGTGTAACAAAATCTGTCACACAAATTAGTGTGACAATTCAGTGTTACAAATTACACCATTTGGTGTAGTGAAAGAAGAGAAAATGAGAAAATCAAATTAAACCGGGAATTCGCAACGTTTATAAGCGTTACAAACCCATTTATTACAAAGAATAACGATGGCGTCATGCAGGATGACAGTCTTATCTCTTACGTATAAACGACTGTGTTTTACGACTGTCCTTGCAAGTCTGTTCTTCATGTTCTTCACTATTTCTCTGCTGCTGCTGCAACAATTTTCTCCACTCTGCAGCCTCCCCAATCACTCGATATCCCCTTCTGTCATTCCAGTAGCCTTTATATACCAAATTGGACCGAGAATAACTCCTCATAATCTCGTCATAACTCGGTATTATTCTTCTCGGCCAGTCGTGGAAAATATTTCCTTATTCTTCTCTTTCACGCATCTGTGGTAGAAGAAATCCATCCGAACACGTTGTTTTATGTCCCAAATGGTGTTAAACACTCTCAGGCTGTACGCAAATCCCTTAAATATCTCAACAGCTCGTGACAGCAAAAGGTAAACCCGTGATATTCTCGTGTTTTGTCTTCCTTCTTTTTCTTCTCATACGCGTATCCTGTTTGTAGAAAATTCTTTCCTGAGATAGATAACAGCTAACAAAAGATATTCTCTCCTTCTATTCCCAAGTAATTACCAAAAACAGAACCAAAATAAACTCGAGTGTTTTCTTCTCTTCCCTGCTCTGTTTTCATCAATCCGAATCTTCAGCCAGTTATAATCGAAATCATTGATCATACCAAACCTGTATAGCTCTCATAAACCCATACCATCAAATCCAGCCATTGAGTCTCACTCAAACTCCTCTAAAATCAAAACCCTAATTTCGGCAGTTCAAAAACAAGTTTTCCCGCCAAATTTCAAATTCAAAAGGTTGAAAATGGCTGCCCCTTATCCAATCCGGGAGTGCGAATAGCAATTAGGGCGCCCCTTAGTAATTGGGTGCCCCTTATCCAAAACTGAGAGTCCGAATAACATGTGTCCTCCGGGGTACAAAAATCACTTTTCGAGCAACTTTCTCCATAAGAGCTTATTTCACAAAAACACCTACAAACAAGTTTATTAGTGATAAAATGAGTCTCAGCTAATGTATTTATGGGTGAAAATGCGTCGCACTTTCGTGCTCATCACTCATACGGATTGAGAAAAGAATCTGACGGTTGATATTGTATTTGTGATGCTCATACGGATTTAAAAGCATTTGTGTTTCTCTTTGTGCTAATACGAACTCATGTATTCGATTTATTATCAACCTTCGACATGAAAAAAAATTCCAAAAAAAAATATTAATAAATTTAGGACATTGTTATCGACATTTTGATATAAAAAAATCCAAAAAATGTATAAGAATGAATCGGGAAAATGAAAAATGAATTCGATAATTGGTGTGTTTCTTTGTGCTTTCTCTTTGTGTTTTTGTGCTTTCTCTTTGTGCTTAGGTTTGGATTTCGACTAGCCGCATAGGTCATGAAGTAATTTTGAAAAGTCATACGAGATCATGAAGTAGCTTTAATTCACATTGGTAAACTCGAGTTAGCATGATACATCATAGAAATCGATAAATATGAAGCTCAATGTCGATTCGAACTTCAAATGTGGTATAACGGCATACAAACTATGAACTGAGAAGCTCCAAGAGGGTTCAAACTTCAAACTTAACATGATACATTATCTAAATCAATAAATATGAAGCTCGATGTCGATTCGAACTTCAAATATGGTATTACGACATAAAAACTATGAACCAAGAAGCTTTGGGAGGTTCGACTTCAAACGTAGCATGATATATCATTGAAATCGATAAATATGAAGCTCATAGTCGATTGGAACTTCAAATATGGTATAACGGCATAGAAATGATAAACCAAAAAGCTCTGGAAGGGTTCTGACTTCAAACGTATCATGATATATCATTGAAATCGATAAATATGAAGCTCAAAGTCGATTCAAACTTCAAATATGGTATAACGGCATAGAAAATATGAACCAAGAAGCTATGTGAGGGTTCTGACTTAAAACTTAGCATGATACATCATAGAAATCGATAAACATGAAGCTCAGCGTCGATTCGAACTTCAAACTTGGTATAATGGCATATAATCTATGGACCACGAAGCTCTGAGAGGGTTCTGACTTCAAACTTAGCATGATACATCATCGAAAATTGATGAATATGAAGCTTAGTGTCGATTCGAATTTCAAATGCGGTATAACAACATACAAACTATGAACCAAGAAGCTCAAAGAGGGTTCTGACTTCAAACTTAACATGATACATCATCAAAATCGATAAGTATGAAGCTCAATGTCGATTCGAACTTCAAACTTGGTATAATAGCATACAATCTATGAACCAAGAAGCTCTGAGAGGGTTCTTAATTCAAACTTAGCATGATACATCATCGAAATTGACTACACTAAGTCAGAAACTTGGTAAGAACGACGAATCCATCCATTTACACGTAAGATTCCTTCGAAATATTCTACGAAACCTTAAACAAACCTTATTTCTGCATATTGTATGAAAATCAGGCTCAGAGATCGAAACCTGGCCGCGAGTTGACTATTATAAGTCGAAACTTGGTAAGAACGAATAAACCATCCATTTACGAGGTAAGATTCCTTGAGAAATATTCTACGAAACCTTAAAAAAACCTATTTACGCATATTGTATGCATACCGGACTCCGAGATCGAAACCAGGCCGTGAGTTGACTACTCTAAGTCGGAAACTTGGTAAGAACGAGCGAATTCATCCATTTACGAGTAAGATTCCTTGAGATATTCTACGAAACCTTAAACAAACCTTATTTATGCATATTCAATGCATACCATGCTCCGAGATCGAAACCTGGCCGCGAGTTGACTACTCTAAATCAGAAACTTGGTAAGAACGACGAATCCATCCATTTAAAGGTAAGATTCCTTCAAAATATTCTACGAAACCTTAAAAAAAAAAACCTATTTCTGCATATTATATGCGTACCAGGATTTGAGATAGAAACATGGTCGTGAGTTGACTACTCTAAGTCAGAAACTTGATAAGAACGACGAATCCATCCATTTACAGGTAAGATTCCTTCGAAATTTTCTACGAAACCATAAAAAAACCTTATTTCTACATATTGTATGCAAATCAGGCTCAGAGATCGAAACCTAGCCGCGAGTTGACTACTATAAGTTAGAAACTTGGTTAGAATGAATAAACCATCAATTTATATGTAAGATTCCTTCGTGATATTCTACGAAACCATAAACAAACCTTATTTCCGCATATTGTATGCAAATCAGGCTCAGAGATCGAAACCTGGCCGCGAGTTGACTACTATAAGTTAGAAACTTGGTAAGAATGACGAATTCATCCATTTACAGGTAAGATTCCTTCGAGATATTCTACTGAAACCTTAAAAAACCACGTTTACGCATATTGTATGCGTACCGGGATCCGAGATCGAAACACGCCGTGAGTTGACTACTCTAAGTCGAAACTTGGTAAGAACAACGAATTCATCCATTTACAGGTAAGATTCCTTCGAGATATTTTATGAAACCTTAAAAAAAACCCTATTTCTGCATATTGTATGCGTACCGGGATCCGAGATCGAAACCTGGCCGCGAGTTGACTACTCTAAGTCAGAAACTTGGTAAGAATGACAAATCCATCCATTTACAGGTAAGATTCCTTCGAGATATTCTATGAAACCTTAAAAAAATCCTATTTCTCGCATATTGTATGCGTACCAGGATCCGAGATCGAAACCTGACCGCGAGTTGACTACTCTAAGTCAGAAACTTGGTAAGAATGACGAATCCATCCATTTACAGGTAAGATTCATTCGAAATATTCTACGAAACCATAAACAAACCTTATTTCTGCATATTGTATGCAAATTAGGCTCAGAGATAGAAACCTGGTCGCGAGTTGACTACTATAACTTAGAAACTTGGTAAGAACGAATAAACCATCCATTTACGGGTAAGATTCCTTCGAGATATTCTACGAAACCTTAAAAAAACCCTATTTACGCATATTGTATGCATACCGAGCCTCGAGATCGAAACACGGCCGTGAGTTGACTACTCTAAGTCGAGAAACTTGGTAAGAACGACTTAATTTATCCATTTACGGTAAGATTCCTTCAAAATATTCTACGAAACCTTAAAAAAAAAAACCTATTTCTGCATATTATATGCGTACCAGGATCTGAGATAGAAACATGGCCGTGAGTTGACTACTCTAAGTCAGAAACTTGATAAGAACGACGAATGCATCCATTTACAGGTAAGATTCCTTCGAAATTTTCTACCAAACCATAAACAAACCTTATTTCTACATATTATATGCAAATCAGGCTCAGAGATCGAAACCTGGCCGCGAGTTGACTACTATAAGTTAGAAACTTGGTAAGAATGAATAAACCATCAATTTATATGTAAGATTCCTTCGTGATATTCTACGAAACCATAAACAAACCTTATTTCTGCATATTATATGCAAATCAGGCTCAGAGATCGAAACCTGGCCGCGAGTTGACTACTATAAGTTAGAAACTTGGTAAGAACGAATAAACCATCCATTTACATGTAAGATTCCTTCGAGATATTCTACGAAACCTTAAAAAAACCCTATTTCTGCATATTGTATGCGTACAGGATCCGAGATCGAAACCTGGCCGTGAGTTGACTACTCTAAGTTAGAAACTTGGTAAGAACGACAAATTCATCCATTTACAGGTAAGATTCCTTCGAGATATTCTACGAAACCTTAAAAAAACCCTATTTCTCATATTGTATGCGTACAGGGATCAGAGATCGAAACTCCGGCCGCGAGTTGACTACTCTAAGTCAGAAACTTGGTAAGAATGACAAATCCATCCATTTACAGGTAAGATTCCTTCGAGATATTCTACGAAACCTTAAAAAAACCCTATTTCTGCATATTGTATGCGTACCAGGATCCGAGATCGAAACCTGACCGCGAGTTGACTACTCTAAGTCAGAAATTTAGTAAGAATGACGAATCCATCCATTTACAGGTAAGATTCATTCGAAATATTCTACGAAACCATAAACAAACCTTATTTCTGCATATTGTATGCAAATCAGGCTCAGAGCTCGAAACATGGTCGCGAGTTGACTATTATAAGTTAGAAACTTGGTAAGAACGAATAAACCATCCATTTACAGGTAAGATTCCTTCGAGATATTCTACGAAACCTTAAAAAAACCCTATTTACGCATATTGTATGCATACTAGGCTCCGAGATCGAAACACGGACGTGAGTTGACTACTCTAAGTCGAAACTTGGTAAGAACGACGAATTCATCCATTTACAGGTAAGATTCCTTCAAAATATTCTACGAAACCTTTAAAAAAAAACCTATTTCTGCATATTGTATGCGTATAAGGATCTGAGATAGAAACCTGGCCGTGAGTTGACTACTCTAAGTCAGAAACTTGGTAAGAACGACGAATTCATCCATTTACAGGTAAGTTTCCTTCGAGATATTCTACGAAACCTTAAAAAACCTTATTTATGCATATTCTATGCATACCATGCTCCGAGATGGAAACCTGGCCACGAGTTGACTACTCTAAGTCACAAACTTGGTAAGAACGATGAATCCATCCATTTACGGGTAAAAATATATCGAAATTGGATAAGAAATATATCGAAATTGAACATCCCGGAGTTCGAAGATTACGAGTTAAAATGACCGTATTACCCTTAATAGAAATAAAGGTAATAAATATTACGGAGATTGTGAAAATTACTAAACTATCCTTATCTGAAAAAAGTAAAGTAAATATTACAAATAGTGAAAATGATCATATTACCCTTCATGGAAATTTGTGCAATAAATATTATGGAGATTGTGAAAGTGACCTGACTACCCTTATCGAAAAAAGTAAAGTAAATATTACTGCTTGTGAAAATGACCATATTACCCTTCTTGGAAATTAATGCAATAAATATTATGAAGACTATGAAAATGACCAGACCTCGCTTATCGGAAAATAAGTAAACTAAATATTATAAATTGTTAAAATCACCATATTACCCTTACTAGAAATAAAGGTAATAAATATTATGGAGACTGTGAAAATTACCAGACTACCCTTATCTGAAGTGCGTAAAGTAAATATTACAGATAGTGAAAAATATATGTAATTATTTATAGAGAAGGCGTGTATGTGATTGTTTACGGAGAAGGCTTCGTGTTGTTTATGACTCGTCACTGAGGATTATTTTTGAGCATTACATTTTGTTTTACAACTCTTATGAAGGGTTGTCATAAAGCTAGTGTATTAAAGAACCACAAACTTGACATAACATGTAATAGTGTAGGTATGGTTAGTGGTGTAGACTTCCATAGAGGAGGTTGAGGATCAAATCCCCCCATCCTCATTTCTTCTAATGTTCTATATTTTTACTTCAACAACACTTATAAGTGTTGTTATACATTTTTATTAAAAAAGAAAAAAAGCTAAAACTTGTGAACGGTAAGGACGGTTGATGAGCTAGACGTCCATGCATTAGATTCATGTTCGAATCTCCCCTATAACCTCATTTTTTCCAGCATTATATATTTTTTCTTCAACAACACTTATAAGTGTTGTTGTAGGTTTCTATTTAAAAAAAAAGAAAAAAAAATCGAAACTTGTGAACTGAAAGGGTGGTTGATGAGCAAGACTTCCATGCAGTAGGTTCATGTTCGAATCTCCCCTCTAACATTTTTTTCATTATCATATTTTTGTGTTCTTCAACAACACTTGTCAGAATTGTGATAGGCTAAGTCACTACATATATGGAACAGAGTTGTTATAGCTAAATATCGTCACAATTGTTTTGCTTAAGGAGTTGTCGTTTGTTTTCTTAGCGCAACCCCTTGTTTCCTAAGGGTTGGTAGTGATGATATACGACAACTCTTCCTTTGAAACTAGTTGTAAAACATAGGACTTTCTACGATGTTTAAAAAAGTGTTGTAAATCTCTAGTTGTAGATGTATATTTTTCCTGTAGTGATAATTGCTTAATCTAACCAACCAGATCTTTATAATCATTCGATATAGCCCACGAAATCATGTCTAATTATAGACCATAATAAATCCCTAATCAACATCAACAAAAAAAAATTAATTATCTAATCAAACTTATGTAACATATTTGGACATTTAATGTTTTTTTAAGAATAATTAACACGCTCAATCAATTTTAGAAGGAAAAAAACATCATCTTATGGATTTTTTCTTTTTATAATTATGTTTATGAAGTTCTAGGAGAATGGTCCTAGGAAAGGAATTAAAACCCTAGTTAATTCCATTTTGATTGTCGTTGTTGTGGAAATTTTCTAAGGGAATAATTCGAATATACACCCTAATCAATTTTGATGTAATCATGATTAAGAAAAATTTATCTAAAAGAACATAAGAATTAGAGTTTTTTTTTTTATTTTGGGGAAGAATGAAGAATTAGGGTTTATATATAATTGTTTAATTTGTGAGAATACTAAAAGATCAATTATAATTAATTTTAAGTATGATTATGAAAAACAATTAGGGTTTATTTTGATTTTGAGTAAGAGGATCTAAGTTTAATTTGTTAACAAAAAATTAAGACTTGTTTGTTTTTTCATTTTAACTTTTAGTTTTTCATTTTAACTTAAACTTTTTGGGCTATGGTTAATAAAAGTGTGGGCTACATTTAAGAGAAGCCTTTTCAAATTTCACAATCATTGCAGGTTATATAGACCTCTGAACAAAATATAGGGTGGTTTCCAAATTTTCAACCCAGTTTTCACTTACTGAACTTGAAACTCTACCCATAACTTATAAAACACCTTCGGATACACCATGTTGGTAGTTTGTTGCCCAATAACATTACCATCGATATTAATATTTTTCTTAATGTGTGGTTTAATTATCATTGATAACCTAATGAAGTTTGACATTTCAGTTTTATTTTGTATTCTTCAAAATTTGAAATAATACCATTAGCTCTAACTAACCTTTATTGAGTCCAAAATTCACAAACGTTCATGGTAATGCCAAATGTTATCCTACTAAAACAATGACTTCATTATAATTGTAATGGTTCCCAAGAGAAGTGAAGCCCTCATTTTTTTTGAATTCTCAGACATTTGAATTTGATCTTACCCTATAAAAATCTCCATTTGATCCAATTAGGGATTTGCAGACATAGAAACTCCATGTGCGGTTACCTTTTAATCAGCTTAGTAACTTACCACATAGCGATAAAAATTTAGCAATCATCTCTGATTTTGTTGTGGTGAACTCCATTAACCATGGAAGCTCTAGTTATGAAATGTCCTCTACGTTACAGATTTATAAAAATTAAACAAAGTTCTTAAGATTATATTTGACAAAAATAAAGCCTTTCGGTGTGCCAGAAGTTTACAAAATTATTATTGAGTTAGCAAGAACAGACTAATACAAACTGATTAGGAAGTTTCCAACTAAAGATAATCAATAAAACGTATTAATAATAAAATGTCGTATATGAATCGTATGATTCAATGAAATCAAAGCAAACATAAAAGTCGATGCAATCCAATTTTTCAACCCACTTTTCACTTACTAAACTTGAAATTCTACCCATAACTTATAAAACACCTCCGGATACACCACGTTGGTAGTTTGTTTCCCAACAACATTAGATTACTATCGAGTAGTAAGATTTTGATTCTTTTCGCCGTTGTGCATCTTGACAGTACCAGGAGGAAACCGGATCTCTCAAATCGATTCCCACGCATTTAACGGGTTGTCCCTGTGACTTGTTTATTGTCATCTCGTATGTCGACCCTAACGAGAGAACCTGTCTCCTAGTCATCCTAACAGTTTAATTTCAGTAACATCATCTTGAACGTAAAATGATCCGTCCTTCCACCCTGCAGTAGGAGTGATACAACGCCGCAAGATGCCATTAGTGTGTTCTTCATGGTTTAAACTCGCGAACAGGATTATTAAGACAATTTTTCCATGGTAACCAAACAAAATGGATAAACCTAAAGCAAAGCTTGAAAAAAATACCTGGGGTTCTAGCAAGAGCCGTGGGGCAGAGCAGTAGGTGTGGTATTTTTTTAATGTGTGAATCGGAAATATGAGAAAAGAATGTGATCGAAGGAAACTATCGGATGCTTTATATAGGAAAAAAACCACAGGTATCAATAATTATCATAAATAAAATGATTTTTGCTTTGCGGAATATAGTGAATTTGTAACGTTTTATCTACATAATTATGGGTATGAATGATTTTGCAATCAAATATAATGAATTCGTAATAGTTTTCATAATACATGGGATTTTGTAACGGTTTTAGCATTGAATTTGAATATTAACTCTAGAAGATATTAGGGGATTCTCGAAAGGATATGACCCGTGCGCTAGGATATGACCCGTGCCGTAACGACATGGAATTGTTATTGCTCTTGCAAATTTGACTTGCAAGGCAAATTCTATTAAGATAGGTATCATCAAAATAACGAAAGCTAAGAAGAAAAAGTTAAATATTTCCTACAACTGCATTCGAGTTACAAATTAAGGTACTCAAACAGTAACCTTTGAAAATATTGTTGTGTAAGACACTTTTTTCAAAAGTTACCTATATATGTCAGTATGCATGGTTTACACCCTAAAACATTGTTGGTAGTTACGTATGATTACAACGACCCTTTATTTTTGAAAGTTAAGTTTCCACTGCCTTGGATTTCTTTCGACCTCAATTCTCATGTCCCCGTTTGGACTTGGCTTAGTCGAGCAACTTGTTGGAAGAAAATGGCACAACGTTGGAAATGGCTAGTACGCATGAAAAATATAAGTGTAAGCCATTATCAAAAATAGATTAACAAAATGCTTAGTAATTTGTAGTATTCGATTACCTTAGTTGTTACTTTAAAATGTATTCCTTGTAAATTACTTGGTCGAGGGGATTTTATAAACAGCCGAGGTGTGATTTTGACCAAGCTTTCCCAACATCAATTAGCAAAGCCACTTCATCTTCCACTATAAACCATGAACCAAAACTCAAAGAAAGAGGGCCATCAGCAAAAGATCTACGCGTATTTTTTAATCCAAAAAACTACATAAATATGGTACAAAGTAAATTTCAGCTACATTTGAGTTAATGAGCTATGCGTATTGTTTTTAAAGTCGAATATGCTCAGCTCGGGTCCATTTCTTTTACCACTTTTTCTTCACATATATAGTTATTGGACAACAGAGGTGTAAGGTGTTGATGGCATGGGATGTGTCTGGAAGAAAATTTTAATGAACATCAATCCAATCATGGTCGTTGTAATACAGATAAAAGAAACAGGAATCCTAGTGCTAGAGCAAGTAATAATCCAAGGATTCAATTATGAAAATAAACAAATGATAGCAAGCACAAACCACGAAAGATACCGAGAACATGAAAAACAAAAGGCTAGATAAAGATTGTCACAAAGTCTTAAAGGAAGTAATCTAGACAGTACGTATTCACTCGAATAAAAGGTTTTTATTAGTTGCTATTATTTTTGACCCTTTTTGTCGTGAAATTTTGGATAACTCCCTGCAGGATCCGCTTACTGAGAAACAAAACCCGATAAGAAATGAGAAAATAAAGATCTGTGCTCATAATTGCAAGAAACCAAGCCATCGTTTTTTTAACCGCTAACGTACAATTTCAAGTGATGTGATTGACTCAATAATCCAATGTACAAACCCTGTCATGCATAACTAAATGACTTAAACTAAATTTTTTAAGTCGAACAAAGTTCTAGAGCTCTTAGCAAATTGTTGTGTGATTCTTATTTAGTTACACCTTTAGTCTTACCTTATCTCTGAGAAGCTTTTATTTGTTTAGTCTTACCTATAGTCCTGGACCGTATTAACTATATTTAGAGAATCTTTTAAGAAGAAAAGGAAACCAATATAACAAAAGAGATTCACCTTAGTATGTCAAATATCTGCAGTTGTGTAGTTACTCCCCTCTTTGTTATCATGAATCATGATATCATAAAAATTTGGCGTCATCCTCCTTGTCATGCTACCAACACATCCTATCTTTTTGGCTTTGCTCAAGTATGTTGTCTTCTAAGAAGGCTTTTAATTTCTGCAAGATCTCTATATCCTAGCCCCAAAATCTCCTTTGTAAGCCTGAGTCCCATTCGCGTCATCCACCAAGTGGTGTTATATTTATATGTTTGTTGTTAGAAAAGTTAACTTGCTTTTGCTTATGTACAATTTTTTACTACTGTTTAGATTGAGAGCTAAATTCGATTCAAGCAAAGTCTTTTACTAAGCATTTCCATTAAAAATGTTTAAAATCATGTATAAGAAAAACAAACTAATTTACCTGATGATTAGTTATACTGGCTGCCATTCCTTGTAGTTCGCTCTCCAATCATCTGCAAACAACTTGTTGGCACTCCAATCATCGGCAAACAACTTAACACTTTCAGAAGACAAAGGACCAGAAAAAGAGCATTACTTCCATCTTGTACAGCTTAGTTTTATGCAATTAGATAAACCCAATTTTCAAATGCCATGCTTTCTGTAACTATGCTACACATATAGCGAATCGACAAATAAATAAAGAACCAAAATTACAGATTCATCATAAATCAACCAAAAACAAAATACAGGGGAAATATAATAAATCTAACTCAACTTCAAAATAGCCTAATTTGAAGCGTACATCTAGTAATCAAAAATAGATTTCTTGAGAAAAAAAGGTGCATGGAGAAAAAAAATATAAATCAAAATTTTATATGTGTACTCACGAAACTTCATTTTGTGGAACTGAGATTTGGAAATGGAAATATGGATGAGTTGTTGCCGTAGATGTGTGAGTGTGACGGTTTTGATCAACCACAGCATGCACAGAGAGGTAGAGAAAACAATGTTTAAACATTGGAAAGGGAGGAAAGAATCATAGGACTACCACAACCATGGTATGATTCAAGAAGAATTTAAATCAATTCTTTTAAATTGAACTCGGATGAAGAAGTCTTAGGAATATCTTGAAGTGAAAACCTAATAAACCCCAAAATCAAAATCTTGGAGCACTTACAGGAAAGCTCTCTGCCTCCCTCTTCCTCTTCATCTCGATCCAGCATAGGCAAACTAAGCTTAATTTATGACCACCACATAAAAATGTTTGGTTACCCCATCAACAGCACGTTCACATTTAAATCCGCAAAGATGAAAGAGAAGAAGAATATATGATCAATTAGAAGAAACAAGAACATAATCTGTACCATATCATCTCTTTGTTCTGCAACTACGAGCAATAAGGACACCAGTTGGTGGTCCAGTCATCTCAAGCAGGCATCTTCCGTGTAACCCAGGTAAGAAAAATGGGTGAGACCCAAACTAGCTCTAACTCGGAATGTCCCTCTAATGTTATACTGAACTCGTTTGTCCGGACTTGGTTTCTCGGCTCTGTGGATAAATTCGGAGGCGAGTAAACCTCACTTGATATCATGTGAATCGCCTCCGGTCTCGCTTCTCCTTTTCTTTGAGTGAAAGGTTTCGAGAGATCGAAAGTTAAGAAGCTCCGTCATGGAAGTACAGCTCTATGTCCAAGTATTCAAACCTCATATCAATTTTCCTGTTTGGATTTGAGAAGTTGGCTAGGAAGGTGAAGTCACCGTTGACATACTCTGGTGAATCGAGGTAAATGCTGTTCAGGCTTGTAAGTCATATATAACTGATATATATGTAAGTTGAACAAATCAAATGCGGAAGCGGGTTATTAATTCATACCTTGTAATCGCTCCAAATGCGGATGAATTAAAACCGGTGGATCACTTGCGTTTCACGTTCTTGAACCTTCAAACTCGGCGGTGAGTAGGTGCCACAAAAACGAGCACAAACTATATTTCCACAAACTAAATACCGTATAGAACTTCAAGTTCTTCTCAAAAGACACTAAGGGATTTTGGTGATTCTACAACTAATGTTTGAATACTAGCTAACTTGAATGCTCACATAGAACTCTCTAGCTTAATCTCCATACTTGGTTTATCTCTTGCTAAACTCACTCCTATTGAGTTGTAGTATTTTCTACTTCTTATTAGTTGTTCTTATGTCTCAACAAATGAAACTAGAAGCCTATTTATACTCAAACTTCAAGTATCCTCTCTTGGCAAGTGTCAAGGAAGAACTAAACACTTGGAGCAAGTTCTAACACTTGTTAGCATGGAGATAAACATATGGAGTAAGTGATTAAACACTTGTTAGCATCATGCAAACACATGGTGGCAAGAAACAAAACACATGTTTCACCATGGCTTGGTTAGTTGGAGAAGGATTTTTCTTTTGACAAAGTCAAGCACATGACTTTATATAACCACCCAAGATGGATTTTGGGCATGCACACACACATGGGTGCCCATATTTCCAACAAGGCTTACTGCAGTGGTGTCAAACAATGGGTGTTTTGGTTTAACAGCAAGGAAGATGATCAAGATGGCAATTCCCGGTCACAATTAGGATAATACTGAAAATGATGCATAAAAAGGCACCACACCAGATGATTGGGTTGGTACGTCGCGGTCGGAGTAAGATAGGTTTACGTGATTTCCTGGCAGTGGGCTCTGGAACAGGAATTTGTTGTTGATGGTGGGGGTGAGGATAACTCATGGTCTCTTTAGATAGGATAATTTGATTAAGAGCAGAGGGTTTGCATTGCTTGTGAGCAGGAGGAAGGGGAAGCATCTTAGAAGGAGTGAAGTTATGAAGAAAAACCTCTGAAGCAAGGAATGAGGCTATGAACTATGTTATTTTCAAATGAGTTAAAGAAGAACAAGAAAGGATCAATAGAAACAAAGTGGGCCAAAAAAACCCAAGAGAAAAGAGAAAGAAAGAAGCTTTTGTTTGGGAAAGAGGGAAGTTATGGGAAAAAGAGAAAGTGAAAGCTGGGTTTGAATTGGGAAAAAGAAATATGAAGCGGTTAAATAGGTTTGAAATATGAAGCGGTAGCAGAAGAGAAAATGAAAGCTGGGTTTCAATTGCTTTGCTTTTGGCATTTCGAAACTGTTGTAGTAAGTCTTTGAATATGGAATACACATGCTGGCCAGTGGCCATGCTGGGGTAGTTATGTTTTTTTTTTTATTTTAAGGTGGGACTGGAAGTCTGGTTAGTCTAGCGGCTAGCCAGTTACTCGTCAATAAATAATGTGCGCAAATACTATCCACTAGTACTAGAGCTCTACAACTCCTTGTTTCTTCATCTTCTCTTATCCTTCTCGAGGAAGGTGATAATTTTTGTACCAGTAATAATTACACAAAGGAAATAAATTCTATTTATATGGGAATTGATGCACTTTGACTAGAAGTACAAAAGACACTTAATTTGGATATACATATACAGCTGCCTGCCACAGCCAAACTTGTTAGACACATCTAGGCTGGAAAAGAAGAAGAACGGTTACTAGTTGAAGATCTAACAAATGGGCAACATTATCTCAAATATTCTTGCTTGTTTAGGTCTTCACAACGCTAGGTACAAGTTAATGTCTGGGGAGAATAAGAAGAACATTCAAGAGAGAACAGTATCTAATGACGAACATGAAGCCACAGAAGTAGCAGCACTGACGCAGAAAGAAGACAATCCGTTGGAAAGTAGTAGCACTACCGAAAGATGGATAACACATTACAGCAGTTCTCAAAAGATACTACTTGTAGGGGAGGGGGATTTCTCATTCTCAGTTTGTTTAGCAAAAGCTTTTGGCTCTGCTGCCAATATGGTTGCCACCTCTTTGGATTCCGCAGGTGATTCTTTTTCTTCTTTTTTTATTTTGTATTGAGAGCGTATATGTGAACATATATATGTATTTAATCTACAGAAACACTATGGAGAAGGTTACCGAGTTCTGAAACCAACATTGATGACCTTCTCGATCTGGGATGCTTGATTCTGCATGAAGTTGACGTCCATGATATGGCATCATCATACGCAGAATTAGAGAATATGAAGTTTGACCGCATCATTTTCAACTTTCCTCATGCAGGCCATTTCCGCAAGTTACGTGAAGAAGATGAAGATTTAATCCTGTAAGTATCAACTATCAGTAAGAGCTTGTCAATGTTTACATACACATGAATGTCTAAGTTTTGCTGATTATAACAATTCATTCCCCTCAATCTGTCTGATGTTAATGAATGCGTGTGCTTATAGAATGCACAAAACACTCTTGTTAGGATTTTTCATGAGCTCTAGTAAGATGCTGAGGGAAAATGGTGAAGTGCACGTTGCGCTCAGGGATGACCATCCATACAATACATGGGGAGCAGAGAAACTTGCAAAGAGAGCTGGTCTTCGTTTGATTGAAAAAGTGGACTTCCAACAGGCTGCCTATGCAGGATACACCAACCGGAGAGGCAGTAGCATAAAATGTCAAGATTCTTTTGGTCTCGGATACTGCCCAAAGACCTTCAAATTCTCTTGTAAATTACGTTAAGCTTATTGAACCATAGAGATGACTAGGATATGACCCGTGCCGTAACGGCACCGGGTTGGATTTTTCTCTGTAGCAGTAATTTTTCTTAACTTATTCGGGCGTGTGTCATGTTGATGTCAAAATCTACCTACCTAGGAAAGTAGAATGAAGGTGGTCACACTATCCCTATGAAATTTGAATGCCCCTTGGGAACAATATCCAATACGCACCATCTTTCCTTGGTACTACACCACGTCAGAATAGTTGTGTGGAGAGGGTACGTAGTTGCCTTTGGTACCCGTTACAACTACAAGTTGCACCTTTCAAGTTTCAGCATTGAAAGGCAACTCCAAGACTCAAAATAGTCGTGGGGACAGGGTAGTTGCTTAATCTGTTGTAGGAATTGGATTACAGTAGGACTGGTATTTGATACTTAATTAATCAAGTATTTTGTGTTTCTGGATGTGTTATTCTCCCGCAGATTTGGTTTAGTAGATTGGTTTCATTCAATTATCTAGGAGCTTGTGGACAAGCCATCATATTTTCAAAGAAGCTTCACCGCCGTGGTGAAATTATGGAGGCTAGGTTGGATATTGATTTTACAGTCTTCATTGTGTTTGTACAGTTATGGCCTTAAATGTATTGGCATCCTCTGTTGTATCATCCACTGTGACATGTGATATAATACGAGTTCTACAGTATTACCAAAACATTTAAGAATAAAAATCGACTCCTATATTACTCCTTCCATTTCTGGAAAAGAGATACTTTCACTTCTTCATTTTAGCCTAAACATAGGCCAAATTGAAAAAGTGAAAGTATCTATTTTCCAGAAACGGAAGGAGTATTAAACTAGTATCACTTTTCATTATTGCCTAAAAAAGTGCTTAACTTGAAACAGGAGGAGTATAAAAATTAATACACCAGAAGAAACAACCCGCCACCCCAAGTAGAACTGTCTTGCTTATAAATAGACCATCACTACGTTGGCATCTTTGTTATCTGAATAAACATACAAAGGGTATAGAAACGGTAGGTACATCATGAAAGTTTCAGAGGCATTATCATCCTCTATAAATGTCATTCCAATGAATGGTGGAGATGGTACTTACAGCTATACTAAGAACTGTGATATTCAGCTATTACAATCATTTATTTGGTTTTGCTCAAATTAGTTCCTGTATAGATGCTTTTACTATATTTGGTATAAATAATGTAGCACGGTACTGGGAATACCTTATCTATATGCCCCCTAAAAATTGCTGCCAAGTAGTTCCTCAATAGGTGTCATTGTCCATCAACTACTGATTTATATATGGCTTTCGTTTTGGTACCAATCATCTTTGAAAGGATTTTTCATTTCTAGATTTAAATTTTAAATGGGTGACACCTAACAGGTGAAAAACTTGGGAGTAAAAATTGAAATTATGTAGCAATTTAGACTCAAAGATATCATGCAATGCAACTGCCAGAATAGTTTGAGTAGAAGTTCCCGCACAAATAGAAGGTCGCAAACAACACCCAAAGATATTTGGTGATCTCTTTTCCGTTCTTCTAATGCATCAGCAGTTTTTGTATACTTAAATATAATGCTATATTTCTTACTTTATGAAGTAGTTGTAACTAAAAAACTAGACCATTTTCGAATCTAATTGATTATCTTTTGGCAGAAATTTGTTCTTGATGCATGCCAAACTATGATTGAGGAAGGTATTGAACATAAACTTGATATCCATACCTCAGTAAAAAAAAAAGATTTTGTTATAGCAGATTTGGGTTGTTCTGTCGGCCCCAATACTTTCACAGCAATTCAAAACATACTCAAATCCGTCGATCTCAAATATTCTTCCAACCCTAAAGGCTGCACTTCTTCCTTGTCATCATCTGCCAATGAGGAAAGTAGTACCCCTCATGAATATCATGTCTTCTTTAATGACCACTCAACAAATGATTTCAATACCCTCTTTACATCTCTCCCCCCCAGAAAGGAAGTACTTTGCTGCGGGGGTACCTGGTTCTTTTTACTCCCGTTTGTTTCCTCGTGATTCTGTTCATGTCATCCATAGCTCATACGCGCGCTTCATTGGCTGTCTGAAGTACTTAGTGAGGTAGTTAATATCAATTCTACAGCTTACAATAACGGTAGGATTCATTACAGAGATGCTGGAATGGATGTTGTAAAAGCCTATTCAGCTCAGTATGCCAAGGACATGGAAATCTTCCTGGAAGCACGTGCTGAAGAGATTGTGGGTGGCGGGTTACTCATGCTGGTATTTCCGGCCATTCCAAATGGGACCTCACCTTCTCTCTGTACAATTGGAATACTCTTTGATCTCCTAGGATCTTGTCTCATGGACATGGCTAAATTGGTAAGTAGCAGTCTGCCTCCATCGTCATCCAACATGTTCACACATTTAACAGTTATAACAGGGTATTATGACTGTATTTTCGAACTGCCCTATGAAGAATTACCATGTCAAAAAACAATTTTTGTACCGGATATACATATTGACAATGAACCATGCCAACGAAGGTGGCTTTATAAGAGTCATACGATCTCCCAATAGTATTAGAAGGATCGCTTGACATGGTTAAATTGGCACAATCTAATAATCTGGGCGTTATTTATTTGTGCCAGTTCAAAAAGATGCAGTGAGTGTGCTGACAGGTATAACCGTGTAAGTGTGTGCTCAACACTCGTGTGTATTTTCCATTCGTGTTGAATATTCTCTGGGCACGTTTCTGTGAGAATGAGTGAGTGTGTTGTTTGCAGAGTCCTTGTAAGCGTGTATTAATATTTAATAGTGTGTGGCTGTAAGCTTTCTTAGTGTGAGATTCCCTTTCTTAAAGATTTCCCATTTCTGCTACTATGATATCATGAGGCTAAAAGCTTCACGGCAAACCGGTATACTCCATTAGCAGTCATGTTTAAGTTTATTCATTCTTCTCCGCTATATAAGGACCAGGCCATTACCATTATTGCTAGGCCACAATCTTGCAATTGAGTTGGATTAAATTTTATGTCCCTTTGAGGATGAACTACGGTGCACGTGGCAGTCCCTTTAGAGTAGGGAAGGATACGTGTGCGGGCATAATGAGTTGCGGACATTGTCGGTCGAGCACTTTAGCCCCTCATATCATTTAAGCTCGGTAGCTCGATGCAAGAGATGATTGTGCCCAGATTTGATGAGGCAAGTTGCATGCCAGCCAGTGGATGTTCATACTTCATATCAAGCCGTTCGACTTAGGCATGTACCAATGACGCATTGGGCATGGCCTCGGAGGTAAGCTACATCGATATGCAAGTTTGTGGAACTTGCATAAGCCTAAGGAGAGTACGGCATGAACCTGATTGATGCACCCATGGAACGAGCAAGACAAGTGCATGCTCTCAGCAATGACGAAGCTTAGTGAAGAGGAAGTGCGACGGTTGCTCGGCTAGATAGGAAATACCTATGTTGAGGCAAAGCCAGTGAAGCATGCGATATGCATTGGCCTTGGTCCTATGGCCTTATAACCTTTTGCGGACAATGGTAAGTTTGGAATGGTGTGGAAGCTAAATTAGCTGCATCACACTCCACGAGCATGCTTGCAAAGGCGAATGAACGTGAATTTGCCTATCGTAAGGCCCGTATCGTAGCATCATCAAGGCGCATCGGGGAAGTTATGGTATGCGTGTAATTTCCGGTCCGTCACATGGTATGTCTAAAGCTACACTTTATCTTCTTTCATCAGTTAAGTGTTGGTCCTTTTATATGCTATTATTATATGAAGTGACCAATTATTTACTTTTTTTTTCCTTTTTCTTTTTATGTAGAGAAAAAAGATAAAGTGTAGCTTTGCTGGACTCAGTGCACTTGTTGATATTAGTTGTTGCTTTTGGATTGTTACTTGATTGCTTCCTATCGCCTATTTTTGAGCAAAATCAAAGATGACGATTTTAAGATGTACAAAGTACGATGAATGGTGAAAGAGTGTAAAATATTAAACCAACTTTATGAAATGGGGGATAAATTTTAGTTTATTTAGGTCAAAGGCAATATGATAAATTACCATATTTTACCACCTCTTAGACATCCCTTTAAATTTATTCAAATTTGGGTGTATTCTATTTAGTTTGGGTATATCACAATCCCCGAGTGGACACCTACAACTTATGATGAGCTCTACTGAGCGTACATCGGATTCTTTTCCTTAAATTCACACCACAGGAGATGCTCTTAAGGTCATCATCCTAAATGACAAACACGGTAGTACAACAGTTCTAATATATACTTTAATATATTCTCTTCTTATCAAAAAAAAAAAAAATTACAAACACTGTACAGCTTCGTTATTGGTGGGACCCGAGGTTAACCTAAAGCAGCGTCAATAATAAAGTGGCAGACAGGTAGGTGGAAAAATTAGTGAAAATAATTGAGGGTCGGATCGACCTATCACCTTTTCTTTTTCTACTCAGCTTTTTTCCAAGCCAACGCCAAAGTTGTAGCCTCCATTCCCATTGTAGGTGTAAATAATCCATGGAGCTAGGTGGAACCATCCTGACCAAGGGCGTACCAGGCGAGACGAATACTAGAAGCACTGAATCACCTTACCAGGCCTGGGCACGAGGAAAGAGGAACAGAGACAGCTCGAAAGGCCGACATGATGGAGAAAAAGCTCTGATGTGATGCTCGTCGAGTTCGAGGGCAATTAATGCACTGACAAAGTTGGTGAAGAGATAAGGAAAACTCGGTCAAAGTAGGACTCGGCAGAATCTAAAAGGCGCGTCGATCACCTCCACCTAACAAGCGATATCGGATGACGTTACCACTCGGCCGGATGCTTCGACTCGGCGGGAGGGGAAGATCGAGTGAAGCATCGGGTAGACACCCGAGAAGAACATCAAGGAAGTCAGTATTAGGCCCAACATTTGTAATATCGTTGTATCACCGTTTTATAGCTATAAATATAAATCATGTAGAGAGCTAGAGAAGGAAGTGAGAAGTGAGGGAAGAGAGCATACCAAGAGTATAGAGAGAAAACACATAACTTGTAGTCGTGAAACAAGTAATAAGATCATCCTTTCATCCCGTGGACGTAGGTAATCATGCCGAACCACGTATATCTTGTGTTCTTCTACCTCTCTTCTTTGTTTGACTTCTTTATGCATGTTTTGAGATTCTTTGGATGTAGTGGTAGGATTTTCTACATCTACATTCTGGCGCCGACTAAGGGGACCGTATAACATCTTCGGATACCTTGAAATCGGTTACCAAAAGAGGAAAATCCAAGCTCCTAAGTCACCTTGTGTGCTAGTTGACGCTAAGGGAGAAACTCTTTTGGTTTTCTATTTTTGTTTTCCTAGCAAAATCTTATCGAGTTTGATATAGGTTCACTTTGTGTTCTTGTTTATTATCTTTTTTTCCTAGCAAAACATGTCTTTCGTTTAAAACAAAGTCGTCAAGACTATTTCATTAAGCTAGGCTATTAGCTTAAAACACCTCAATGAGTTATTGGAAGATCCGTGAGCTCCAGAAATAACATCTTTCGATGTTGGTAGAAGCTAGAAGGAAATCCCATCTCGCTGGCCGTCATCTATCGTTTCAAACCTCGTTAAAAGAGAGATTCAACGACTCCTATCAACATCTATTGAGGATAGTTGATGCTAAATGAAAGACTCTAACGGTTGTAACGCATAGGTTGCTAGACTTATCATCTAATGATCACCTCCATGATCTAAGGATAGATATCGTTACATTTGTCTTCATTTACTCGTTTAGCTAGTTTAAACCCTTCTTTTTAGCAAATTGAACAAAGCACAATGATGGTGGAAGCAAGACTAGCTCGGAATCATTGAGTTTAGTTTTCGGAAACCATGGCTGGGAGGATTGTAGTGAGCGGCTCGTTAGGCAGTCTCATTTTGATCCTACACTAGAAGCCTCACGGTGCTCGAAAAAGCGTAGGAGTCCTACGGTTGTGGCCGTCCCCAGGGAATTCCTGGCAGCTTGTATAGGAAGGTCATCGAGACAAATGCCTGTTGTTGAGGGCTGTCATTACTATCCATCGTCGCCAAGAAAGAAATCTTCCGATTTAACGTACGGGTGATTAATGACTTCTGGCGCTAGGAATGTTAGGACAAGTAGTAATTAATGCATAGGGAAAGTACCGAAGCGATGTGTCCACACAACTTTTCAAAGATTGTCCTTTACTGGCCAAAACAATTTGATCATTGAGACCAACACACTAGCATAAATGGAAGTGTACTATGAGAACCTTTTTCCGCCTTGACCGCAGAATCTGCCGTACTCTATCCTTAACCTTTTCGAAAAGTTCGAAGTAAGTGTTGTGTACTTTGTTGGACGTAGGTACGAACTACGGGGCGGCGAGCCGAGGAACGAAGACGATATCGAAGGAAATGGCGAGCACCTCCATGACGCAGTAGGATCCTAAGAAACCGGTCACGGTGGGATCTAGTGTGCAAGAAGGACTCACGGATTCCCGACACGACGATCATCGGCCAAAAAACCGGGCGGGACTCGGGCATTAATCAAAGGCATGACTTCTGTCGACGAGGGGAGGTCGATTGGGCCGAGATGACGATCTCCCACCTCGGGATGTTGAGGATTAACCCGAGCCGGATGGGGCCGAGGAATGAGGACAACATGGAAGATGGAAGAACTGCATCGGATACCGGAGGAGGAGGAAGTGCGGACGGTACACGAGGAACGAGGGAGAGAAAGACAACCGATAGAGTACCCGGCCGAGATCTAGAACGAGAAGGTGAGAGGCTTAGGCGAGTACATTTGGCAAGGGGCGACCACAACCGGGACATCCCCCGGCGGCCCCGACCATCCCGTAGCTCCGATCGTCCCCCGAAATGCCGACCATCCAAAGTAGCTCCGATCGTCCCCCTGTCATTCTCACTACGAGACCTCCAACCGCACCCTCTAACACAACATGACAACAAGTAATGGACACTCTAGTCATGAAAGTACCGACCCAATATTACTCGCTATATTGGCAAGCCAAAGAAGGCAAGAAGACCTAATGAGAGAATTGCAAAGGAGAAACCTAGCTTTAGAACATGAAAACTACCAACTCCGTAATAGGAGAACGGGGTCGAGAGGATCATCGAGCCGAGGCGCTTCTAGCAACCACACTCCGTCGAGGAACACCCCACCCCCCTCCCCAAACCGAGAACGCATACCCGACCCTAATCGGCCAAGAGAAGGGTATGGGCAGTAGAGGATTCTTCGACCGAGGAAGAAGCGACCAATGAAAGCACGGACGCAACAACCAAACAAAAAATCGAGCGGCTCGAGCAGATGGTCAAAAATCGACCGGAGACAACGAGGACGATAAGTTAGCGTAGTAATCAGCGAAGCCCGAAGACGTCGTTTACCGAAATTGGATCGGACTCCGTTCCCACCTAAGTGTACGTTGCCGATCTTCCCATCTAGGTTTGACGGCACGGGCGACGCAGGAGAGCACATCAAAATGTACGGCATGTCCTTGTTACAGTGGAAGAATCATGATGTGGTCATGTGCAAATTTTTCCCAGCAAGTTTGGAGGGCGAGGCAAAGAGTTGGTTCTACACCCTGCCCGATGAATCCGTTGGGAGCTATGCAGTCCTGGTAGAAACCTTCCTTGAAACTTACATGCATAACAGTATAGCTCGGCCCAGAGTCGATAAGTTGTTCACCCTGGCACGAAGACTCAGGGAGCCGTTGCGCTCTTTAACAGACAGATGGAGGAAGTTATGTACGGATATTGGGAAAGCGGCAGGGTCGACCAACGATATTCGGTTTCGAGAATTCATTAAGGAAGTCGATCCCATCCGGGCGGCAATGTACACCGAGAAGCCTAAGACACTAAGAGATCCGGAAGATGCAAGAGCACTACATCGCCCTAGAGGAGATTCAGGAAGGAGCGCAAGATAGAGGAATACAAGAGACAAGCGCCACAGTAGAGGCCACCCCGCGAGAAGCCACGAAGCGATCTGAGAAAAGGCCGGGCACCTAGCATCAGGGCGAAAACAAAAAAGTTTGGGTCGAGAAAGGAAAGAAGCCTCGCCACGAGCCAAGGTCTTATACTCCATTAAATGCACCATTAGAAGAGATATTCAAGGAAGTCGAAAAGAGGAATGATATCCGATATCCCAAGACTCGGGGAATTCAGTTCGACGGAACAAGGAACCACCCGAGTTCGCCATTATCACCCGGCCCGCGGCCATTCAACTAACGATTGTAGGGAAGTGAAAGACATCGTCCAAAGACCTAATCCGAGATGGATATTTACGACATTTCGTCAAAACATCGCCGACACCTCGCTCAACCCGACGTCCCGTGCACCAAATAAGAATTAATCGCGACACCCGGTTACGCTGTAACACCATATCACACTCGGCGACTCAGGTACGACTTGGGAACCTGGTATCACCTCGAGAATTCATAAAAGGGACCGATCGGGCAAAGAAATCCTCAGTGTGGCCAAGACCCTGCCCATGGAAACATGGATGATGCAGTCGATCACCTTCTCGGCGAAAGACGTCCCATTGAACGTCCAAGCACACGGGGATCCCTTAGTAATAACCCTGTTGATCGAGGAATGGGGCGTCCGCAGGATATTAATGGACGGCGGCTCGGTCGGGAAAGTCTTGTTCTGACACTTTCAAGAGGATGGAGTTGTCCGATGACATCCACGATCCCGTCAACCTATCGAATTTACGGCTTCAACGGTGCATGGTGACAGTACCAAAGGAGAAGTCACCCTCCGAGTCTCGGACGGAGAGGGATTCCTTGACACACTCACCACCTTTGCGTGGTCGATGTTGTGTCACCATACGAAGCGATGCAGGTCGGCCTAGCTTGCGGGGAATTAAAGGAGTCGCCTCGGCCTATCATCAAAGATTGCGGTTCCCATCTTATCGAGGAGTGGTAGAGGTACTAGGCGATCCCCAGGCGGCGAGGCGGTGCGTGCGGAGATAGACGTCCGGCAGAATGAGGAGAGGCGGTCAAGGAAACGACAAGAAAAGAACAAGTCTAAGGAAATAAAGGCGGGAGAGGAGGGGCTGGAAAGGGTAATGTCACAAGCCATCGCTACCTTTGAAGCCGGCGAGAAAGAGACCTTATAGCAATCACGGGGAACCGACAATAATCGGGCGAACCAAAGCAAAATTTCTCGGCCCTAGAACCAACCCGACAAGTCAATCTGGGCAGGAGGAGCCAAGATTATTGAAAATAGGGTGTCTCTTAACAAACGAACAATCTCGGCATTGATAACTCTTCTCGAAGGAGCACATGGATATATTTGCTTGGCAAATGCACGACATGGAAGGAATTGACCGGAAGTCTGCTCGCACCACCTACGGATAGACCCCAAGTTCAAACCTATCGGACAAAAGATGAGAAGAATCGCACCCGAGTTACAACCGCGGTGGAGGCCGAGTTGAAGAAGTTGTCCGCAGCAGTAATCATTCGAAAGGCTCAATACCCACAATGGATATCTAATATGGTGATAGTCCCCAAAAGGAATGGGGGCATTCGAATCTGCATCGACTATAGTGACTTGAACAAAGCGTGCCCAAAGGGATGACTTCCTCTCCCAAGATCGATCGGCTAGTGGAATCCATTGTCGGGTATAAGGCGATAACTCTCATGGACGGATACTCGGGGTATAATCAAATACCTCCGGCCCCGAAGATCAAGAGCATACATCCTTCTTCACACCAAGAGGATTGTGTTGCTACATCAAAATGCCATTTGGATTGAGAAATGCCGCCACCTATCAATGGTTGGTGGAAGACATGTTCGAAGATAGAATACACGACACCATTGAGGTATATGTGGACGATATGTTGGTCAAGAGCAAGGTGGCCAACAACCACATCGACGACCTTCGAGGCATATTTCAAACCATGAGAAGATACAAGATGAGGGTAAATCCGGCCAAGTGCACCTTTTGGGTCACCTCGAGCAAGTTTTTAGGATATATAATCACCGACAAAGGAATTGAGGCCGACCCAGATAAAGTCAGAGCCGTCGTGGAAATGCCATCACCTGTAACGGTTAAAGACGTGCAACGATTGAATGGGAACTTGGCGGCCTTAGGGCGATTCATCTCGGTCATCCGACAAGTGCAAGGACTTCTTCGGGACGTTACGAAAAGTAGAGAGTTTAAATGGACCGAGGAGTGTGAAGAAGCGTTTCAAAAAATCAAGCAACATCTCGCGAGTCTACTCGGTGTTACGAGACCCGAGGCCGAGGACATACTAACACTATATCTTGGGGCAACCAGTCACGCCATCGCTGCCGTTCTAGTCAAGAACGCGGGGGAAGAAAAGCCGATGTATTTAATAAGCAAGACCATGAGTCCAGCCGAGAGGAACTACACCAGGATCGAGCAACTAATATTAGCACTGGTGTTTGCAACACGTGCTTCGGACGTATTTCCAAACCCACAAGATTCGGGTGCTTACAAAGTCCTCCATAGAGTCGAAGTACTTGACAATGCATCCAGTCGGGACGGATCTCCAAGTGTAGTGCGCAAATAAAGCGGTTCGACATCGTTTACGAGATGAGAACAATGTGGGTAAAACACTGACGATGGCCGATTTCTGTGCGACTTCCCCCTCGGCAACGAAGACGAAGTAGAAGACATACCCGGAATGGAGGATGGCCGAGAAGACCCGTCCGACCTACTCGAGTCATGCAGCCCGATACGATGGGAGGTTTTCGTGGATGGGTCATCCAATAAAGATGGGTCGGGTTTGGGATTGGTCTTCACGACGCCAAAGGGGAAAAATATGGTCCACTCCTTTAGGCTCGAGTTTAAAGCAACTAACAATATCACAGAATACGATGCGGTAGTACATGCTTTGCGCTTGATAGTGGAGATGGGAATCCAAGAGGTACGGCTTAGCGACTCCCGACTAGTTGTCCGACAAATCAGCGGGCAATACGCCATACATGACCCTCTACTATAGAAATACCGGGAGCTCGTCCAATTCTACATCGGCCGGATCACGAGCATCAAGTTTCGACATATCTCAGTAGAAAGGACAATCGCCACTCGGACGCCCCGGCATATATTGCTTCCATGTTGGCAATTCAAGCGTCGAAGGCATCGGAGTTATGAGGGTCTTAATGCCTTGATGCCCGAGACCGTGGATATCGGCGCACGTGTCGCGGCAACCACTCTGCGATCAATATCGGCCTGATGATTGGAGGAAACCGATTCACGAATACCTCGAAACAGAAAGTTGCCCAAGGGGCGGCCCGAGATCAACAAGATCAAGAGCAAAGCCGCTGCGTCACGAACTTCGAGATGGCACCCTATACTGAGAAAGTCATATCCGGGGCCATTGCTAAGATGCTCCGAGTAAGGAGGAGGGGCACACGATCCTCAACGAATTACACTATGGGGCTGCGGGAAACCACAAAGGGTCATACCCCTAGCGGCACGAGCTAAAACCATGGGATACTTCGGCCATACATGAACGAGGACGCGAGGCATATGGCCTCGTCTGACGAATGCCAAAAATTTGGAAAGAAGATACATGCACCGGTAACATTAAACTCCGTTATCGGTCCCCGGCCCTTCGCTAAATGGGGGATCGATATCGTGGGACCATTACACGTCGGATCGGACAGAGGAAGTACTTAATTGTAGCCACCGACTAATTTACCAAGTGGGTTGAGGCCGCCCCATTGAAACACATACGGGATAAAGATGTTTTCCGATTCATCTGGAACACATCATATGCCGCTTTGGAGTTCCTACAGCAATCGTCTCTGACAACGGGAAATAATTACAAGGCAAGAACATCGACACGCTATTCAACACTTACAACATCCGAAAGAGCAAGTCTACGCCCTGTACCCCAAAGCAATGGACAGGCCGAGATCACAAACAAGACTATCGCCGATAACATGAAGAAGAAGCTCGACGGGGAATATGGAGAATGGTGCGAAGAACTCTACAACTTTTTGTGGGCATATAGGACAACCCGGAGAGAGGCAACCTGGACTATCGCCTTTCATGTTAACATATGGGACCGAATCCATCCTTCCCACGAGAGGAGATGATACCCACCACAAGGACCGAAGCATGGAGGCGAAACATCTCAAAGCAGATCTTATCCTGGCTAAACTCGACGATCTAGAAGAAACAAGAGAGATGGCCTGCGAGAAAATGGAAAATTATCAACGACGAATCCAAATGAGAATACAACAAACGGGTTCGACCCGCAGAATTTCAACCAGGACATTGGTACTAAAGCATATACCCGATTATGAACGTGATAAAAAAGGCGGAAAACTAGCACCACGATGGGGAGGACCCTACACCATTGTCGAGAAGGTCGGTGAAGGGGCATACAAGATACTAAAACCGGACGGAACACACGAGCCACGACCGTGGAATGCTTTCGCGACTAAAGCTATATCATCCATAAAACCGGGTATGATATCTTGTCATTTATTTCCGTGAAAGGCCACGTGGGGTTGGAAATATGACAAGTGCGTCTCGAATGGTCGTCTTGAACCCGGGCGATGGCATTGTGCAAGTGCTTGGGCGACTTACACTAAGACGGACTATTCGAACTCGGGGCGATGGCGGTGTGCAAGTGCCGAGGTAGTCCAAGGGCCCCCGGCGGTTGGAAACCCGGTGGCCGATTATCGAGGCATGAGTACTCGACAGTCGGCGATCAACATTGCTCCCCTCGCAAGTGGCCGAAATCACTTGCCCAAGAAGGTTAATCGATAACTTCTTGGGATATCGATCTCATAGAAATTAGGAAAGACCAACTACCCTTCCACTAGATCTCGAAAGACGGTGATGAGATACCTCAATCGGGACATGGCATTGGGCCCAATGATCCTCCTTGTTGAGTGTGTTCGACAAAAACGGCATTTATGATTAACCTATCTATTCCTGCAGGCATACATAACAAGGTCGCGAAAATAAACCACACATCGTCAGCTTAACATAAATAAAAACAGTAACATGCATAATAGCGTCGGTAGAAAGAGAAACAACCAAATCGGCGACGCAGCACCCCATTAAAAAGTTTACGAGAAATTAAAGGTGTTCGAGCGGATTACAAACCAAGGGAAAGGGTAAGAAAGCGGCGACGGCGCCCAAAGTACATGTTCACTCCTTAGAAGGAACGGCCCGGAATCGCCTTCTTAGCGGCGGCATCGGCCGCTTCTTATCAAGCACCGCCTTCACACCGGCTTTAACCTTCGAGACGAGTTCATCATTAAACTTCGCCTTTTTCAGCAGTGGATTCGCGCTTGTTCTGCACCGACGCGCCCGGCGGTGGCCACCCGCTCGATTAATTGAGCCTCCCTCCCTTTCAATCGGGCATTCTCTTCTTCCAACGATGCCGCCTTCTTCTGCTCGGCTGCCAAAACAACAAGGACGGTCAGTCACACAATAACAGCACTAAGACAATGACAAGAAAAGCACAACACGAGGCACACCACCTTCCAACAAAGGGGCAACTACTCTAATGGTCTCTTCAGACTCAGACAGGCAACACTCGAGAGAAGACATCTTTGAAGAAAGCTCTAGATATCGTTGTTCGTTAAATTCATTAGTGGGGCAGTACTTCTTGTGATCACTCCATTCGGCCCTCTGCCGGGAGTGGGCTATCTGCAAACCTGATAATTGAGAGCGAACCCACTCCAACTCCTCAGAAACCTTTTTGGATTCGTTAAGCTTCTCAAGGGATTCTCGGCTACACTTCTCGACAGCATCCCTCTCCCCCAAGATCCGGAGACGATCTGCATGCAAATCTCGAACCTGAAGTCTCAACCGACCACATTGACTCTCTAAGTTGTCGGCCAACAATGTTTTATCGGCAGCTATACCTTGGAACCGAGCTAAGTTCGCCCTAAGATTATCAATTTCCTCGGGGACATACTCAAAAGTTTCGTAGCGATACAGTTTGGACTGAAGATCTTCAATATCGGTCTCTAAACGATCGATCTTAGCATCCTTGTTAACTATTCTCTGTTGCAAGTTCGAAACGTGATCCCGTTCTATGTTCACTTCCCTTTTCAACAAACGACACCTCGTGGCAGCGTCGGCCTCCGCACTAGAAGATTCGGCTAGGCAGGGAGTACTAAGCTCAAGATATTGGCACTACAAGATCAATCATAACTAGTTGAAAGTAAAATAAATACCTTGGGCCTCGGCCAACTCCTTCTCCAACTTCCGAGATCGTTCGCGTTCCTGCTGTAATAAGAGACGAAGACCCTCCCTCTCGGCGACCTCCCTGCGTTGGATGGCAGCATTCAACAACGAGCGGTTGATATCCTACAAACACCATCATGGTCAGCACATACCACAAAACACGAGGGCGTCATCCGAACAACTCAACTCACCAGCAGATCAAAGGTACTTTTCAGACCAGCTTCATACAATCAAACAGCATTGATCTTCTCCGCATCGGACAGAGAGGCAAAATCCGGAAAAATAAGGGCCCCAAGAGAGTTGCACATAGGGCCCGAAACAGTAAAGGAGGTACTGCTGCCTGAATTAGGAACCACGGAAGAAAGAGGCTCCGACAACTCGCCTCTGACAGCAACATTCTCTACATCACGATTGCGCACAAGGTTTCCACCACCACCCGACTTCTCTGCCTGTCCCGACTCCTCTTCATTACCGACGATATCATCCTCCTCATCAAAAAGACCATCATCATCATCACCATCAGACACGAGATACACAACGCCATCGGCGAGAACAATCCCTTCATTAGTTATCTCCCGGGGCACAGTCTCCTCTGGGGCAGGTACATCATCCTTGAGTTCCTTGCCCCTCCCTTTGGGCTTTCCACCTACAAGGGTAGACGAAACATCAGAAGACTTCTGAGGCGACTTCCTCAGGAAATGTGATAAAGGCAGCCGATCATCGGGATCCTCACCATCCCTTGCCGAAGCACCACCAGCCTTGTCAACCCTCAGCTTCTGCACATGAGCTGATGTCAGAACCATGCAAGGCAACAAATAGGGGCACGTACATGTACGTCAAATAAAAAATGAGTATATTTGTTACCTTCCCTGTCTCCTACTCGGCTCCTGCAATTCTATCTCTCTTCCGATGAATAAGAGGCTCAGTAGGAACACCCTGGGACTTAGTCTGAAAAACACCAAAATTAAAACATCACCCCATGAGTCGCCCGAGCCAATCGATCAAGCTAGAAAGACAGGGAAATACACTTACCCGATCGATATTGACCACCCGAGAAAGGATAAAACTCGTAGGAGGAGGAAATTTGCCACTCAGAAGAGGGCCAGAAATAGCCAATGGAACCCGATCCCAAGCCGCGTTATTCGTATGACGGTCATGCTTATTGGAACTCTTTCCCTAGGGATCCTCATCCAATAGAAGTCTCCTGACACCTTCGTGAAGAGTCTTATGGCGATGAGGGCTGGCAGCAAAACCGGCAAGATCGCCTTTGGTAGTGGTCCCGCTCCGATAATTATCAGTAAAACTGGCAGGAGTATAGTCGCTCCCTTGGGAAGGATCGTAAGTAGACCAAGTAGTAGGAGCACACTCGCCTCGGCTACGCCTCTCCCACTCGGACAGAATACGGAAAGTGTTGCCATTCCACTGAGCCAAGGCGCGGGACGGGCGAATCTTAGAAAGGGCCTCGTACCAGAATGGGCGGCTAGGATCATACAAAGGGAAACGCAGCCCGAGCTCTAGCTGGCCCCTGGTGACAATGGTCGCCTCGGCCGAATGAGGAAATCTCAAAACATCATCTTTTTTCAGAACACCTTTTTGGCCTGACAAGAGCCCCGACGTCATACCCATGGAGGTCGAACTCATCTTTTAACCATTGAACAATTGCTCATCCGACAAGTCCTTAGCAGTTCTCTTGTCAGCCCTACAACAAAACGAAGAAGGATTATCAGGAAAGATAGAATCTAGAGCACGATAATCATACTTGGAAGGACTCTCTATAACAAACAGGGAATCAAGTGATACGCCGTCTTCATCAGAAAACACATAACTCACGCACCTTTTTTCCGCCATCGAAGGAGTTGAAGACGCCATGAAAGTTAGTAGAAGAAACGACAGGAGGGGCAAAAATACAGCCGGAATCGGAAGTTGCAGCGGTGACGGAAACAAGGAAGATGCAGAACGATGGAGAAGAAAGGAAAGAAACCTGTGGAAAAAATAACTGATGGTAATGAAGGAGAAGCAGACAAAGAACGGAGAGAAGGAGGAAAATGGTAAAGGAAAAGTAAAGGGGGAATGAGGTTTTAGAATCAGGTTTATAAACCTCTCCGATGGTGACCGACGAGGAAGGTAAACCGGTTGCAACGCACGAAGGAATCGGGGAACAGCATGGCGGAAAACCCGGCATGACCGAGGACGTGGGAAGACGAGACGGTTTCTTCCCCACGTGTCGATCACACGAGTGGAAGAAGGGGCATAAATGTAGGTGTAAATAATCCATGGAGCTAGGTGGAACCATCCCGACCAAGGGCGTACCCGGGCGAGACGAATACTAGAAGCACTCAATCACCTCACCGAGCCCGGGCACGAGGAAAGAGGAACAGAGACACTCGAAAGGCCGACATGATGGAGAAAAAGCTCTGATGTGATGCTCGTCGAGTTCGAGGGCAATTAATGCACTGACAAAGTTGGTGAAGAGATAAGGAAAACTCGGTCAAAGTAGGATTCGTCCAGGAATCTAAAAGGCGACGTCGATCACCTCCACCTAACAAGCTATATCGGATGACGTTACCACTCGGCCAGATGCTTCGACTCGAGTAGAGGGGAAGATCGGGTGAAGCATCGGGTAGACACCCGAGAAGAACATCAAGGAAGTCAGATAGGCCCAACAACGTAATATCGTTGTATCACCGTTTTATAGCTATAAATATAAATCATGTAGAGAGCTAGAGAAGTAAGTGAGAAGTGAGGGAAGAGAGCATACCAAGAGTATAGAGAGAAAACACATAACTTGTAGTCGTGAAACAAGTAATAAGATCATCCTTTCATCCCGTGGACGTAGGTAATCATGCTTAGAACCACGTATATCTTGTGTTCTTCTACCTCTCTTCTTTGTTTGACTTCTTTATGCATGTTTTGAGATTCTTTGGATGTAGTGGTAGGATTTTCTACATCTACACCCATATGGACGCCCTTACCTAACCTAACCTGGCTTGATTGGGGTATACCCAGATTAATTGGGGTATACCTAATGAGACAAAAGCTAGGTCATTTTGAAGTAAAAGAAGCCACCCCCTTAACCATGTATTTTCTAAATGGCTAATATACCCTTGTTTAATTAACACTAAAAAAATTTGATTAGCTTAATTAGTTGAGTTTAGATGGATTAATTGAGTATATTAAAACTTTTATCCCATGAGTTCAATCAGCACTAGTTCTGAATTTTGTGAAAAGTCGGCCGGCAAGGTCTCACGATGAAGAACATGCCGACTATATCCGCTCTACAAGGTCTCACGGATGAATAACATGCCGATTATATCCAGTGACAAGGTCGATGAATGAAGAAGATGCCGACATTATTATTTTTGACACACAAGAGACTGTTGTAAATGTTTCATTAGTCGGCATCTTATTGATTTATTACCTTGCCGGCTACCTTATAGTCGGCAAGGTCGACAAAAATTACCTTGCTGAACATAGGATTTTTGACATACAGAGAAAGGTGTTACAAATGCATGATTAGTCGGCAAGGTATTAATTTCATAACCTGCCGACTAAACTATACTCGGCAAGGTATAAGGATGAATACAGTGCCGACACTGTAAATACAAATTTCAGAGATGAAAAGTCAGCACAATATTCAACCTAGGAAGATGCCGACTAATACAAGTCGGCAAGGTCGGGAAAAAGAAACCATGCCGACTATTGATAAAAATTTGGATCATATAGGATTTGAGATTGGGTACAAAATCATACCCAATCTCAAAACCCGTATAATCCAAATTTGTTTTTTTTTTTGTCTGATTTGGTTTCATAGTTAGAGTTTCGGAAAAAGATTTTGAAAATTTTTTGGATGGATTTTTGATCGGTATGGTTTTTTTGGGGACAATTTGATCTTTTAAAACCATTTAGACACCCCTTAGCATACTAGTTTGGATGAGAATAAAATGAGTATACCCAATTAATCCAGGTATAGCCCAATCTCTCGCCAGGTTACGTATGATTATTTACTATTTCATCAATAAACAAAAGTCCACGTGATACACATGACGAAGCAACCCACCACCCTAGGTACAAATGCCTTGCTTATAAATAGACCACCACTACATTCGCATCTGTGATATCTGAATAGGTACAGCTTCATTATTGGTGGGACCCGAGGTTATCCTAAAGCAGCGTCAATAATAAAAGTGGCAGACAGGTAGCTGGAAAAATTAGTGAAAATAATTCAGGGTAGGATCTATCACCTTTTCTACTCAGCTTATTTCCAAGCCAACGCCAAATTTCTAGCCTCTAATCCCATATGGACGCCCTAACCAGGTTTGATTGGGGTATACCCAGATTAATTAGGGTATACCTAATGAGACAAAAGCTAGGTCATTTTGAAGTAAAAGAAGCCACCCCTTAACTATGTATTTTTTAAATGGCTAATATCAAGGTTTTCAAAATCGTGCGATTCACGATTCCCTCCAAAAAAAAAAATTTCGCTTCAAATCGTATGGTAAACTCGTTTCTCCCATGAATCGGCAGTTTGACTTTTTAGATACGATTTTGGACTGTTTGACCAAGTCAAACAAAGTTGATTCCACTGAAAACAGAAAATTAATGAAGAAAATTTTTATAGGAAGCTTCAGATTTGAACCTGGGAGCTCCTCCACATTAATTGGACTATCTACCATTGTACCAACTCATTTGTTGATGCTAGGGCTGTCAATGGGTCCGGTTCCTATCGGGTACCATACTACTCGGACCCGGACCCTATTATTTTTGGGAAAAATATCGTTTGGTCCTTTTTTAGGTGGGCCCATGTCTGTTTGGTCCTTTGGTCAAACGCCTTTACTGTTTGGTCCATAATTATTTAAAATATTAAACTGACAAAAACACCCATTCCGTGTTAATTTTTACTTATTTTCTTGTAGCACTTCATTCCAGAAATGAAGTCCATATAAAAACCTAAAAAAAACAGACTTCATTCCAGAAATGAAGTCCATATAAAAACCTAAAAAAAAGAGACTTCATTCCAGAAATGAAGTCCATATAAAAACCTACAAAAACAGACTTCATTCAAGAAATGAAGTCCATATAAAAACCTAAAAAAAAACAGACTTCATTCCAGAAATGAAGTCCATATAAAAACCTAAAAAAACAGACTTCATTCCAGAAATGAAGTCCATATAAAAACCTAAAAAAAAGACTTCATTCCAGAAATGAAGTCCATATAAAAACCTAGAAAAAACAGACTTCATTCTAGAAATGAAGTTCATATGAAACAACATACGATAGACAAAACGATAAATAGGAAGTTAAAGCAGTGAGAAATGAATAAACATTAAACACTAAGATTTGGCATCCACCGACTCTTCTTCATAAATTTTTCCCTGACACAAACTTTATTCTTTCTTCTCCTCCTCCTCCTCCTCTCTACCACGTCCACCCACCAATCTCGATCCTCTTTTCCTTCTTTTCATCTTTCATTTCATTCTTCTCTCATCATCATTCCATGTCTTTTCCTCCTATCTTTCTTGCTTTTTTAACTTTCTTCATCACCGGCTAACTAATAGTCAGCTCCTCGTAAATCACTTTCTTCGTCTTGGTGTTTTATCAAGAAAATCTTCACTTTCAGGAAACATCATCGTCTTGGTTGCGTTCAACAGCAGCAGAGAAAAATGAGAGGAAAGAAAAACTAGATCTAGAAAAGAAGAGAGAGAAAGTAAATCTGAGAATGAGATATTTTGCTATTGATTTTTGTATATATATGGTCACCTTAGGACTAAACCATTATTTTCTAGGACCAAAGAATAATATAAGGGTATTTCTGCCACTACAGGATGACATTTACATCATCCATGACATCACCCTATGACCAAACTATAATTTTTAGGACCAAACTATAATTTATTTTACTCCCTCAGTTCCACTTTACTTGATGTTTAGGGTTTATTTTTTGTTCCAAAATAGATGAGAGTTTTAGTATTTTCCCCAAATTCTCTCTGATTTACCCTTGCTTTGGAATCAACTCATAAACTATTACTCTATTTTTTTAATATTTCCCGTAGAGGATATACACTATAACCTATAAAAATTTGGTACATCCCAAGTAAATTACAATGAGATTGGTAACTTCCCTAGAATCTAGAAACTAAAAAGTAAGTCATTTATTTATTTTTAAAGGTATTAATATGGGTATAATTGGAAAAATTTAACTCTCTCTGATGTTTCTTAATCTGCATGAAAAACTCTACAACATCAAGTAAAATGGAACGGAGGGAGTACCAAATAGGACCAAACGGACAATTGACTGGGTCAATTGGACTAGACTCTCTCTAATATATTATTTGTAGGACCAATTGGTATTTCCTACATTATTTTTACCGGTTCCGGTTCCTAACAGTTCCGGGTCCGGTTCCAAAATTGTTGGACCCAGAACCGGACCCGTTAAAAATCTAGATACCCACCGATTCCGGGTAGTTAACGGGTAATTCAATCTCAATTTCATAACAACGCAAATCAAGCAAAATCTCTGATAGTCCATCGTAGACAGACTAAGTTCGATAAACAAAAAGTTCTCTGAATGGAAGAACAACATTTAAACTTCGAAACCTAAGTCTCTTATTAAAAATAACAAAGAAACAATATTATACGTAGTATTAATAATAATTTAGCTTTATTGAACACGGAAATAAGAAAAACATTGAATCATATGTAACTGAGCTAGAAATATGAAAAGCCTAAACAAACTATAAGACAAAATCCACTTCTATTCCACTTCTCTAATTTACACACAAACCTGCCTATCTTTTAGAGACGGAGGCAGTAGTAGTTTTACGAGTTACTGGTGGACCAATAGTTACATATTTAATTTGTCTGAGATAGAGCCTATGGGAAGATGGAAAGAGTATAATGAGTGAGTTACGGTTAAAACTGGAGACCTAGGTAAGATGATCAAGATCATAGATGACCATGTCGAGTGTTGAGTGGCTAAATTGTCACTGGAAGACATACAATTAGGTCGGGTACCGCCGGGTATACCCAATTAGGACCCGTTAGTAATCGGTTCTTAATAGGGTTTACCCGTCGGGTAGGAAAAACACTAATGGGTCTAATATTAGGACCCGGACCCGGTTCCATAACACCCGGTTCCGTTTTCGGTTCCGGGTAATGGGTACCCATTGACAGCCCTAGTTGATGCTAATCATTAATCAATCAACATATTTTATATCCATATTAACATAAAACTATTTTATATACTCTAATTATGATTATAAGCATAAATATAGCAATTTAATAATGGACCATGAATATCTTCGATTCACGATTCAATATACGATTCGTTTCACAAAAATTGAAAAGCGATTTACGTTTCGATTTACGATTTCACAACCTTGGCTAATATACCCTTGTTTAATTAACACTAAAAAATTTGATTAGCTTAATTAGTTGAGTTTAGATGGATTAATTGAGTAGATTAAAACTTTTATCCCATGAGTTCAATCAACACCATTCCGAATTTTGTGAAAAGTCGGCTAAGGTCTATCGATGAAGAACATGCCGACTATATCCGCCAAAGAAGGTCTACGGATGAATAACATGCCGATTATATCCGGCCGGCAAGGTCGGTGAATGAAGATGCCGACTTTATTATTTTTGACCCACGGGAGACTATTGTAAATGTTTCACTAGTCGGCATCTTATTGATTTTTTACCTTGTCGGCTACCTTATAGTCGGCAAGGTCGACAAAAAATACCTTGCTGAATATAGGATTTTTGACATACAGAGAAAGGTGTCACAAATGCATGATTAGTCGGCAAGGTATTAATTTCATAACCTGCCGACTAAACTATACTCGGCAAGGTATAAGGATGAATACCGTGCCGACACTGTAAATGCAAATTTCAGAGATGAAAAGTCGGCACAATATTCAACCTAGGTAGATGCCGACTAATACAAGTCGGCAAGGTCGGCAAAAAGAAACCATGATAAAAATTTGGATCATATAGGATTTGAGATTGGGTACAAAATCATACCCAATCTCAAAACCCGTATAATCCAAATTTGTTTTTTTTTTTTTTTTTTTGTCGATTTGGTTTCATAGTTAGAGTTTCGGAAAAAGATTTTGAAATTTTTTTGGATGGAGGTATGGTTTTTTTGGGGACAATTTGATCTTTTAAAACCTTTTAGACACCCCTTAGCATACTAGTTTGGATGGGAATAAAATGTGTATATACCCGATTAATCTGGGTATACCCCAATCTCTCGCCAGGTTACAATATAAGATGATTATTTACTATTTCATCGATAAACAAAAGTCCACGTGATACACATGACGAAGCAACCCACCACCCTAGGTACAAATGCCTTGCTTATAAATAGACCACCACTACATTCGCATCTGTGATATCTGAATAGGTACAGCTTCATTATTGGTGGGACCCGAGGTTATCCTAAAGCAGCGTCAATAATAAAGTGGCAGACAGGTAGCTGGAAAAATTAGTGAAAATAATTCAGGGTAGGATCGATCTATCACCTTTTATACTCAGCTTTTTTCCAAGCCAACGCCAAGTTCTAGCCTCTAATCCCATATGGACGCCCTAACCAGATTTGATTGGGGTATACCCAGATTAATTGGAGTATACCTAATGAGACAAAAGCTAGGTCTGTGAACACAGGGTTGGCGTAGGCATCCTTGTGTTCACAACCAATCTAAGTGTACGTTGGATGTTCTTATGAGGGTGTAAATGTAACGTGGGATGAGTAGAGAGATGTTGATTCATTGATTCCAAACCCCGTGGTTTGTCATGATCTCCTCAACATCCCCCGGTGATAGATCTACTGGATTAGATTCATCCGTATGCGGGTGTATGAATACTAAACAAAGGAGACGGTGTTTTACGTGGTTCAGCGCTAAGGCCTACATCCACGGATTTGGTATGCTTATTAAGATACGATTGATTACAAGAATTGTGAAAAGACTTTTGGGTGATTATCTCCCAAAGGGAGATGATCATACTTACTTCTCTCTTTCTCTCTCCTAAATATCTCTCTAAATATCTCTCCGTCCCCCTCTCGATGGAAGGGGCATACATATTTATAGCTAACTTGTGTGGGCCCACCGTCATAGAGTTGTTGAGATCTTATCTTCTTGTGCTCGTTCAGTCCGCGGACCTCTCCCGTCACTCACGGATGCTATAATGCCTAAGTTCATTACGGCTGATCCATCCTCGTCTTCTTCGTGGGTCATCCGACACGTGCCCTCGAGCGGCATTAAATGTTAGTGGTTGGGGTGGTACGATCACGCGCCGGTGATGTCGATCCTCTCTTGTCACATCCGTGTCGGTTCGATCCTCCCCTAGCCGTTGATGGTGTCTAATCGTGTGGTGGGCTAAGGTGATTCTTTGGTGTTCCGCGGGACTATCGGCCTTGGACGTCCCTTCATCTTTGACCGTCGGTCTTGACAGGTGGCGCGTCATCTAAACACCATGGTTGCCCCTACGTGTTGATCCTCTTTGTGACTTGGCCTCCACGTGGGTTCTGTTATTATACGTGGCGACGGAGATAAATATGTGTACCTACAATTTGCCCCTCTTCTTGTGACTGGGAGCTAGCTTTAGTGGGAAGAAGAATCGTGTGGTATATTTTTATCTCCCTCCTCATAACTTCTCCTAAAAAGACGCTACCTGCATTTATTGTGCACGTTTTCCCCTACCCGGCCATAACTGCTCATTGAGTAGTGGACGGTCTTTTTCTTGTTCTTATTTAAGAGGGGGGAGTCAGAGAATGTGAATTAAATTCACATTCTCTGTTTATTCTGTTCTATTGTCTCCTTCACCTTCTTAACTTCTCCTGACGCCATTGTTGCCTTTGTTCTTTGTCTTTGTCGCCATATTCATTGTTGCGGTTGCCGCTATCTTCTTTGTTGCTATCATCACTTCTTTGCCTTTGTCGTTGGTCTTTGCTTTACTTCTTGAGGTTCAGGTATGGTCTCATATCTCGTTTAATCACCATGTTCAACCCTGTTGTGCTTTTGATGTTTTGATGATGTGCTGGTGATGAATTTAATCTTATGTTCATCCCGGGATTTGGAAATTGATATCGCCGAGTCGTAGGTTTCACTCTGCTTCGATCTTATTTTTCTTCTTTGGATTTTGGGTAGTAGTTCGAGAGCTTAAGTGATTATAGAGGGAATCTAGGGTTTTCCTTACGTTTGCGTCTGTTCTTGAGATTTTCTTGCTTTTCGATCTTATTTGCCTCTGACTTGCGTTTTTATTTGTGTTTGTATCCGTAGATATGTCCGATAATCCGCGGATTCCTTATCAAACCCCTCCGTCAAGTCCTCATAGGTCTCCTCGGAGTGAAACTAATGTCGGGGGTGGAGCTTCGCCTTCACTTGCCCCTAATAATCCTCGGGATGGGCGAGCATCCTCGTCCCCTGGTCAGAGATCTTCACTTAGAAAGGGTGATCCGCCGCAAGGGTCTAGATATGCAGTGAATCGCCCTAAGGATGGGTCTCCAAGAAGGCAGCGGAATCCCCGCGCTGATCTCCTAGATGTGCAACCTCTCCGCATCAAACATCCATCGCGGACTAATCCCCCTGTGCTTGGTTCCAAACAAGTCCACCAAGACTCTATCTTCGAAGAGAAAAGTCAGTAGGGATTGGGTCTTCGGGAGAAATAGTTCCTCCTAGGAAGAAGGCGGTAAATGCTACGGAAGTTGCTTTCGAGGATGACTCCGCTGTTACTTTTCGTCCATTGTCTCTGGGTAATAAGAAGTTTACTTTCAGGCATATAGATCTTGATGCCTTCAAGTTGAAGCACGGTCTCCAGCGTTTTCAAGTAAATTTTTATGCCCCTGATAAGGACATAACCTATGAGATGGTTACCAACTACAAGTATGATGCCTTTCATTTGCTGACGACCGTGGGTGCTTTCGAAGCTGGTTTGATGTTGCCTTTGTACAAAGCCGGTGACGACTTCTACTACCAGGTCTTATCCAGCCGTGATACTGCCAAGAAAAGCCATAATCGCGGAGTGCAGCAATTGACTGGAAACTATCTTCGCCATCTTCGAGAATGCTATCTTCGTAGCAAGGGGCAAACAATGATGACCTGCTACGCCCCCAAGTTAGAAAAGGAGAAAAGGTGGTATACCCCTGAGAATTTCAACAAATCCTTCGGAGATTACGTTAATAGGAATACTCGCAAGCCATGGTCTGTGAGTCTTCGGAATATCGCTCCCGTCGATGGGGAAGTTAAACCTCCGGGCGAGGTAAGTGATTCCAAGATGGCGAGGGTTCACTGTGCCGAGGGTCTTGCTATTCCCGGCGATGAAAGAATTAAGCGTGACCATGATTATGAATGGTCTGCCACTGTTCTTGAAGTTGTTGGTCCGTGGGCCTATGGTTGGGTCCCTGGTCCCCATGGTTGGCAACCTACTGTTGACAGTCCTTGTCGAGATGCTTCTCCCGCTCGTTATGCCCATTACTGCCCATGGCGGATGAGTTTCGCAGGCATGGATTTTGCTTATAATCGTGATGTTGATGACGCAGAAGATGAAGATCTTTCTGATGCTAACCTTCTTCCGCGGAATACTAATGTCGTTAAGGTGTGTTGTTTATTTTCTACGCATATATGCCCCTTCGTTTGCTTAAATAATGTTTATTATGAAAGGAAATGCTAATAGCTCTTCTTATGATTGTGTTGTAGGTGCGTAGAAATAAGAAGATCAATCCCAAGCAATCTTCGAATTCCCTCACCGAGGGTTCTACACACTTCGAGGATGTAAATAGTCCAGTCGATGGTGAGGAGGATGTTTCCGATGGAGAAGAGCGTATTGAAACTTCTCCACTTATTCAAGAAGTAGTTAGTGCTGCTGGTGGGAGCGTTGTTGGGGGTAATGGTGATCAGACCATTGTTGGCGGTGATGGTGATCCGGTCTCCGGTGGTGGTGGCGGTGATCAGGCCATTGGTGGTGGCGACGATCAGGCTACTGGTGGAGGTGATGGTGATCAGGCCATTGGTGGTGGCGATGATCAGGCTGCTGGTGGAGGTGATGGTGATCAGGCCATTGGCGATGATCAGGCTGCTGGTGGGGGTGATGACAATCAGGCTGGGGAGGCTACCAAGTCAAGTGTGCTTGTTGCAGACAAGGGCAAGGGAATTGATCTTGGTGGTGGTGACAAGGAAAGAGATGCTTATTGCGAGTTTTCCTTTGGTAAAGTCTTGTCCGGGGAACAATCGTTCGACATGGCCACAGTTATGGGGCTTGTTTCGGACTTCAACTTGCTTCCAGATGGTGATAACTGGAGTGTTCTCAAGGATAGCTACGGAGATGATCCCATACGCGGATCGGATGCTGGGGTTTTGGCGGTGCATACTGAGAGTCGTGTTGGCACTTCCTCCGCTACAGATGGGGCTTTAATGTTAAGTAATACCGGCGCTCCGCTAGTTGGGAAGCCCTCGGACTCTTCCTTAGATGACTTCTCACGTTCCATGATCGCGGAAGGTGATGATGCTGTTTTGGCGTGGCTGCGAAGGAAAAACTTGCTTGTCGTGCCTCATCCTGCCCCTGTGGTCGAAGGGGAAAAGAATTCGGATTCTTTTACTCGCAAACATATGGAGCTAACTCCTGAGGAGGAGGTAGATCGAGGGTGGGGTAAGAATCTTGTTGCCAGCGGAACTGAATTTGTGGTGGATCCTCCCCCTACGATTGCGGGCATGATGGCCATTGCTGATGGATATCAGTACAGTTATCCCCAGCAACGATTATTGGAGGTTTGTCCTGCTCCTTCACCCCTGATTTTACTCGTGTGCTTGGGACTAACTTCCCTTTTTGATTGCCAGATGATGAGGAGTGAGTATTGTAATCATCATCTTTACCGGTTCTTTAAGGCTAAGTCTCTCAAGCTAGAGGGGAAGCTTCGTCATTGTGAAGAAACACTTACTAGTGTTGAAGCTACGGTTTCTGCGAAAGATGAAGAGATAGCAGAGTTGAAGGGTCTGCTTAAACGTAAGGAGCAGCAGGATGCGGAAGATGCAAAGCTGCGTTCTGAGTTGGCTTCGGTCAAGGCCAAATTAGCGGTTCTTTGAAAGAACTCTTCGTCTGTTTCAGGTCTGCGTCTCTTCTTCTTTGATAGTTGCGTGTTCTTTATATGTTCTGAGTTATTTCTTCTTCCCCTCCTCGCTGTATTGTCTTTAGTGGGCGGAGTCCCTGAGTTGTTGTGGCTTCGGGATGAGAGAATTCGTCAAAAAGGTCGTATTGCTGAGTTAGTTGAAAAACTTAAGAGTGAATCGGTAAAATGGAATGCCCGCGCGGATGCTCATAACGCTATGGCCGAAGAATGGCGTAAGAAAAAGCTTTGCTTGGTAGATCTGCAAAATAAAAACAACCATGACCGTCATTTGTTCAACGGGGCTCTTTTATGGACGCGGGATAATCTTGAGAAGTCCCGCGGTCAAGTTTCCTCTTTGGAAACTAAGCTTAAGGTTATGGAAGATGAGCTGCGACAGGCGCGCGCTTCTCACCCCTCAGATATGCGGGCTTATGTGTAGCGTCTTGCTAAGGAAAGGGACGATGCTAGGGCAGAATCTGGTGCTCTTAGTAGGGCCTTATCTGCATCTCGAGCTGATGTGGCCCGTCAGGTTGAGTGTGAGAGAAACTTAGAGGTGACTATGTATCGTCTTAACAAGGGGTTGGAATCGAAAAATGATGAGGTCAATCGGTATCGCCATTTGGATTCGATGCTTCGGGACGACCTAAGCGCGAGTCAGTATGCTCATAATCTCCTGCAGGTAGATTATGATAGGTTATCTAATGAATATGATTATGCCGCAGAAGCAAGGGATTCCGCGGTTGAACATTGTGAAGGTATACGTTTTTGTCATCGAGTGTGCTTTGTATTGTATTTGTCATAACTCAGTCTTCTTCTATTATCCGCAGAGCTCCAAGGACAGCTTAAAGCTGCGGATGGAAAGTTTGCCGAAGCTCAGGCTAAGGTAGTTCAACTGGAGGGTCAAGTTAACTATCATCGCGGTCTAACTTCGTCTCAGGAGGACGCGCTGAAAGAAGCCAACCTAAAGGTGGACCGTCTTTCCGCTTCTCTGAATCAAGCTGAGATGAGGAGTGTAGCCATAGGCTTCATGGCTCGCAAGCAGTTGGCAGAGGAGATTAACCGGACTCTTGGCGAGATTGAGTCGGATCTCAAGAAAACCCATGGGCTGACCAAGAGCTATGCTCGCCGTCCCGTGCCTGCGCTCCCTTCCGGTTCCTCTGGCCCCTCTTCGGGCGGCAGTGTTCCCTCGTCCTCGAAGGAGAAACCCGCGGATGGAGTTCCTTCTCGTTAGGTTTTACCTTAGTATGCTAGGGGTTGATCTCAGTTGCTTAGCCTTTTCAGTGTTTTTTGCTGTTTTTCTTGCTGGGTATGTAATCAACTGTGTATCAGATCAACTTTTAGCGTTTGAATATGAATGCGTAGTTCCATATTATTTGTGACCTAAGGGCGTCGATTTTGACGCTTGAGAGAGTACATTGTTCGTGTGATTCTGTAGGTTGATATCCTTGGAATCGTCTTTGATAAAGTGTATTGTTTGTGCGATTCCGTAGGTTGATGTCCTCGGAATCGGCTTGTGACCTTGCACCCCGTCCAGCTAATTCCTTGGCCAGAGGATTACTGGACGGTGGGGGTCTGGCCAACGATCGTGGATATATTTCCTTGAGTTCGCGGCTTATAATATTGTTCGGATTTCTCGTTTTGTGGGAAGTCGCCTCCTGGTCGTACACTTATAGACACTTACGGAGGAGTTCTGAGAGATTGCATGTGTATGCTCCGATATATTGCGTGCGTGTGCTTTGCATGGGATATTGCCCGGTGTATTGTAGTGGGTATGATCCACGCTTTGTGCGGGATATCCCTTTTGATAAAGTAGAATGCCACCTCTTAATAATAATGACTGCACAATGATTTACGTGGTTCAGCCCGAAGGCCTACGTCCACGGGGTAACGATAGTATCGATGTTTTATTCAGATGTGGTATGGTTTACAATGTACATTGTGTAAGTAATATATGCATGTCTCATATGGTATAGGTTGTGATTTTGAATAAATTGAAATGTGTGTGGGAAATGGATAGAATGTTGTAGAATATGATACTTGAAAATGGAAGCTTGTATTGACTGAAAAGTTAAGGCGCGTCACTCCTTTGTCAGAGATAGAGACATGCGGATTCGTAAGTCCGTTTTCTTCTTCTGAACTGTATACGCAGGTGGTGGGTTATGGGTAGTATGGCTTGAGATATTTGGCATTCCACGGGTGCATGAGGATTTCCCCTTTCAGGTTACGCAGATAGTAAGAGCCATTTCCTGCGATGTCATGTATTACGTAGGGTCCTCCCCAAGTTGGTGCTAATTTTCCCCACTTCTTTTCTCGCTGGTATTGGGGAATGGTTCTCAACACATACTGCCCTTCTACAAAATTCCTAAGTTTCACTTTTTTGTTATATTCTCTGGCTAGCCTGCGTTGGTAGTTTTCCATCTTTTGTAGTGCCGCTTCTCTCCTTTCTTCGAGATCATCGAGCTTTTCTAACATCATGTCTGCGGTGAGGTTCTTTTCCCATGCTTCTGTCTTTGTTGTTGGAAGTAGTATTTCCGTAGGGATTACTGCTTCTGCCCCGTATGTGAGTAAAAACGGAGACTCTCCGGTAGCTGATCTTCGAGTCGTCCTATATGCCCATAGAACGTTATGCAGTTGCTCACACCACCGCCCCTTGTATTCGTCTAGTTGTTTTTTAAGGATGAGTGCCAAAGTTTTGTTTGTGGCTTCTGCTTGTCCGTTGCTTTGTGGATATATGGGGGTGGATTTGTTTTTCGAATTTTGAAGGTGTCAAACAAACAAGTCGATATTCTTCCCTTGTAGTTGTTTACCGTTGTCGGAAACTATCTCTCGCGGGGATGCCAAACCTGCAGATGATATTTTGAAAAATAAAAGTAAATACGTCCGAATCCCGACTCGCCGGTGTCTTCGCTTCTACCCACTTGCTGAAGTAATCTGTTGCCACTATCAAAAATCTTCTCTTCCCGGTCCCTGATACGAGTGGGCCTACTATGTCGATACCCCATTTCCCGAAGGGCCACGGACTATCCACGGAGTTCAATTTTGTGGCTGGGGCGTGGATTCGTTTACCAAATCTTTGACATTCCTCGCATCTCTTCGCCATCCTGGCTGCATCTCGGATCATGGTTGGCCAGTAGTAACCCTGCGTCTTTGCCTTATCTGCTAGAGACCTCATTCCACTGTGATTCCCCGCGTCTCCTCTGTGGATATCTTTCAAGATGATATGTCCCTCTGATCGGGATAGACAGCGGCGAAGTGGCCCGAGGAATGATTTTCTGTATAAGGTTTGGTCCCTTAACTCGTACATCCCTGCTCTGGATTGTATTTTTCTAGCCTGTTTGATATCTTGGGGGAGTTTCCCCTCTTTTAAGAAAAAATGGATTCCGATTCTCCAATCTGCTTCCTGACTGTGATCGTCATCTTCATCCGCTTGTCGCGTGATATCATCGTCCTGGAAGTCGTCGACTATGTGCTCTCCGACCTCATCATCAGAGATACTTTCCTCCTTGGATTTGCGTCGGCCAGCCGCGCATGTCTCTTGGAGCTTGATGGATGGTTCGTACACTCTTGTTATCTTGATTGCTTTGACATCCTCATTTTTAAGCATGGATGATATATATGCCAGGGCATCCGCGTGTCTAAGCTCCTTCCTACGCAGATGTCGGAATTTGATTTTTGGTATTTGGGAAGCCAATGTTTGCACCAGGGCCATGTACGCCATTAGCGTTTCGTCATACATATTGTATTCGTAGCCTATCTGTCGTATGATTAGTTGTGAATCACTTGTCAACCGCACTTCTTGTATCCCTAATTCAATTATCAAGCGGAGAGCGTGGATTACTCCTTCATACTCTACGATGTTATTTGTATGGCCTTCGAATTCCAATCAATGCATGCACAATTCTCGTCCCCCGTGGGTGTGGTGATGACGATGCCTATCCCCGCGCCCTCTCTATTTTTGGAGCCATCAACAAAGACCTCCCATTGCCGTGGGTTCACTGATTCAAGAATATTATCTGGCTCTGGTTTTTCTATTTCTGGGGCGCCCACAGCCTTCCATCCTTGTATGCGTACTTCTTCTTCGTTGTCCAACGGCAGTCGCTAGGAAGTCTGCTAATACTTGCGACTTAAGTCTTGGAGCTCATAGTGGATGTTGAATTGGTCGAGGTACGTGCTCCATTTTGCTATGCGTCCTACCTTTCCTGCCCCTTTGAGGATGGTCTCTAAGGGTGCTCGACATGGAATACGTATGTCGTGTGTCAAGAAGTACGTCCTTAGCTTTAAAGTAGACCATACGACGGCTAGGATTAGCTGTTCAATTCTCGTGTAGTTTCGTTCCGCGGAATTCAGGGTCTTGCTGACATAGTAGATCGGTTGCTCCTCCTTTGCATGGGTTCTGACAAGCACTGCGCTTACTGCATCATCTGTTGCCGCAATGTAGAGTGTCAAAACCTCATCTGGGTCCGGTTTCTGAAGGATGGGAATTTCTGCTAGGTACTGTTTAATGCCCAAAAAAGCTTCTTCGCATTCTGTCGTCCATTCAAATTTGGTACCTTTTTTTAGTATGTTGAAGAAAGGTTTGCACCTATCCGAGGATCTTGAGATGAATCTTCCCAGTGCTGCTAAGGATCCATTGAGCTTTTGTACCTCTTTTAGGTTCTTCGGGGATGGCATGTTTACTAGAGCTCGGATTTTTTTGGGGTCTACTTCAATGCCTCTTTTTGTCACCAGGTACCCAAGGAATTTTCCTGAGGTTACTCCGAAAGTGCACTTTTCCGGGTTTACCTTCATATTGTGCTTTCTCATAGCTTCGAAGATGTCTTTCAGGTCCTGGTGGTGGTTCTTCCTTAATCTGCTTTTTACGAGCATATCGTCGACATAGACCTCTAAAGTTCTGCCGATCCACGGTTTGAAAATAACATCGACCATCCTTTGGTACGTTGCTCCTGCGTTTCGGAGCCCGAAAGGCATCCTTACGTAACAATAAAGACCATGGGGTGTGTAAAATGCAGTATGTTGCTGGTCTTCCTCTGCTAAAAATAGTTGGTTGTATCCGGAGTATCCGTCCATGAATGATAACTCCTCATATCCTTCTACTGCGTCGACTAGTTGGTCAATGCTGGGTAGTGGATAACTATCCTTGGGGCATGCTTTGTTTAGGTTGGTGAAGTCGATGCAGATTCTGACCCCTCCGTTTTTCTTTGGTACTATTACCATGTTGGAGATCCAAGTGGGGTATTTGACTTCTTTTATAAAACCGGCTTCCAACAGCTTTCGTAGCTCCGTTTCTACTGCTTTGTGATACTCTGTGGCCACCTTTCGTATCTTTTGTCGGACAGGAGGTGTGCCGGGTTTAATGCGCAGCTCATGATGTACCGTCTTTGGGTCTATTCCCGGCATATCAGATAGTTTCCATGCGAAGATATCTGCGTATTCCTTTAGTAGTTTTATTAGTGAAGCTTCGCGTTCTCCGTCCATTAGAGTTCCTATCTTGATCTTTCTCGGGTTCTGCTCCGTTCCTATGTTAACTTCCTTCACTGCCTCCAAAGATGTGAACGTGGGCTTTGGTTCCCCAAGGTGGGGGACTTTCTTTAATTGCTACTCCCTCTGTTTCTGAAAGACCGTCCTCTATTCCTTTTTCGTCAGTTTCAAAATTGTGTCCAAAGATCTCGTTTATAGTCATAATTTTTCAATGAACTCTCTAATATACCCTTGAATTCTTTATATCCATAAATCCATTTTTAACGTGACCCAATCTAAAATACTAAGAAATTAGTATAATTGAGGAAACAAATATATCCTTCATTCCTTTTAAAGAAATATACATTTAACTCTAAAAATTAGATTCCTTATAAAGTTTATACTTCTTAAATTCAATATCTTTTAAATTTCCCTTTTCTAATTCGTATTTATAATTCTCACACCAATTTTGGATAGTCTTTATTGCTAGCATTTTTATTAAAATAAAATAGGTAAGTAACTAAGGGTAGTCAAGTAAAATAGTATGGTCTCCTTAATATTTTGACAAAGTCAAAGCGGACTGTCTTTCGGAAACGGAGGGAGTATTTGGTAGTCTCAGGTTCTTTGTTTGCGTGGGTGCCCTGGTTAGCCTTTGATGTTGAGACCTCCATGTTTCCTACAGAGTTCCTTTTGGGCAAGCTTTTCCCCGAGATCTCTTCCAAATATTCGTCGATGGCCTTGTCTTTGGATATCGCCTTGTTCCGAGCCTTGCGGGTTCTCCTTTTCTCATCTTCTTCGTTGTTGAGTTGTATTTGCATCGCATGGCATTCCTTCACGGAAGCTTGATCACCCTTGATTTCCATTACTCCTAGGGGAGTAGGAAACCTAAGATATTGATGGTAGGTGGCTGCGACTCCCTTAAGCTTGTGGACCCATCTTCGTCCAATAATGGCATTGTACGGCGAAGGCGTATCTACCACACTGAAGCGAGTATCGACTTTCATGGGGCCTGCGTCCACTTGTAAGATGATATCCCCAAGAGGCTTTGTAGCCGTACCATTGAACCCGTAGATGGTATAATGTGAGGCCAAGAGTTGCTCATCGTTAAGCTCCATACGTTTGAATGTGTCGTAGAACAGGACATTTACGGAGCTTCCTCCATCGATGAGAATCTTCTTTATGTTGCATCCTGCGATTGGCAATGTGAGGATCAGTGGGTCGTTGTGATCTTCCATGTCATCCTCAATGTCCTCGGCCTCGAAGGTCAGAGGTGCGTTCATCCACTCCTCGTGTTCTTCCACTTCTTTTCCATTTATACTGTAAAGCTCACAGTAATCTTCAAATTGCTTTCTCGGTCGTTTCCCTATTTGTGCCGTTAGGGTTGGTTCTTTGTTTTCCGGGAACATGGGATATAATGTTCAATGTGCGATTACCTTCTGGTAACTGGACCTGTTTGCTGCGTTTGGCTCTATCTTCCGTTCCAGCCTTTTCTATGTATTTTTTAAGATCTCCTGCATCAATCAGCTTTTGTATCGCTATTTTGAGATTTTTGCACTTCTCAGTTTGGTGTCCGTAGAAGCGGTGGAAATCGCAAGACTCTTTAGATTCTCGCGAGGCGGTGGTTGTTTTCCTCTAGACCAGGGCCAGTCTAAGTCCTCGCGATCCTTGATCTCTTTTAACATGTGTGAGTAGCTGGTGTTGAGCTTCGTGTAGACTCGGTCTTCAAACTTTCTTCCACCCCTTTTGTGGTCATCCTTCCGATCCTTTTGGTGTTCGTTGGATCTGTTCGTTAGTTCCGCGGAGTTGGTTCGTGGGGGTCGTTGAGCCTGTGCTCTTGGGTTCTCTCTTTGAATTTCTTCCAATCTAGCATGTTTTTCGATGTTTATCCTAAGGTCTCCCTCTGTGGTTGGGGAGGTGCCGTGGATTTCGACAAACAATGGGCTCATCCGGTCAAGCCCCCATTTGTAACAATTAATACTCACCACGGGATCCACATGTCCTATGGCTTGACATATCTTGTGCCACCTATCCGTGTATTCTCGAATGGACTCCTTGTATTTGATTGCGAGTGAGAAGAGTTTGTCCATCCCTGTGTTTACGACCTTGTTATACATGTAGGTGGCCAAGAATCTTTCGGTGAGCTGATCGTACGAACCAATGCACCCGGGCTTGAGGTTATCGAACCAAGATAGCGCGGATCCCTTCAAGCTTGAAGGGAAATATCTGCACAATATAGCTTCGTCATGATCCCACCTGGCCATTACCCTGTTGTAATATCGTAGGTGAGCTGCGGGATCCGCGGATCCGTCGTAACATTCAAAGGATGGGACCGGACACTTCTGTGGAATGGTAGCAGTAGCCAGCTGTCGTGCTAGTGGGGTAGTGCTGGCCTCCTTCATGACCTGTTCTAGCCTTCCGCCTCCTTGCCTGGTCTTGATTTGGTTAATTTCCGCCAGCATTTCCGCGCGGAGATTCTCCATTGCCAAACAATGCTCATTTTGAATGGATGTTCGAGTTTTTCTTGTTGGTTGGGCTGTTGTGGCCTCCTCTTCATCATAGTAGTCGGAGGTTTCTGGATGGTAGTCCGGGTCAAATCTTCTATTGTTCTGCGCATCCTTTTGGGGTATTCCTCTTTGATTGATTATGACGGGGATATTTTCGAGGATCTTCCTCCGATCTCTGTTTTGTACCGCAGAATTAGCTTCATCCTGCTGATTTGCTAGCTCTGCGCTTTGGAGGATCTTCTCTCTTAATTGCTGGTTTTCTTGGGCTAGTAGGGCCACCGCGTCTGCGTACGTCTGCTGATTCCTTTTTAGCTCTTCTAATTGCGCCAATATCTGCGCAGACTGGTTTGATTCCTGATTTGTTCCTATCTGTATCTGAGCCTGTTCCTCGGGGGCTGCGATATTGATTTCCTCTACTAGCCGTCTACCCGGCTCGGTCATTCCGTAGGATCTTGCGTGCAGTGGTATATGATGTTCATCAGTTTGTGGCATCCCGTAAGGAGGGTTTTGGACCACTGATTCTGCTACTGCTTCTCGAGGTTCAATGGGCCGGGTTGCAGCTGTCACTTTGGAGGGGATCATTTGAGAAGTTCCTTCTGTAGGTGTAGTAGCTTTTGCCACCGCGGCCTTCTTTGCTTCCATTGCAATGATGCCCGCATCTGAAAGGAACGTGCTCTCCTCTCCATTCTGCGCCTTATCCCTGGCTGTGAGTCCGGCGCCATTTTGTTTGCTCCTTGTCATTACTGGCGTAGTCCTAGGTGTCTCTTTCGAAGGTACCTTCGTTTTTCCGACATCTTTGTTCCCTTCCATTGTAATAATCTGCACAGAGAGTAGGAGGTAAACCGAGACAAAAAGTCCCTGGGTTAGTTGTTAGTTCAGATTTGATTTTATGAACTCGATTTCTGGTGGTAATGAGTAAGCTCAAGTTGTTAGCTTGGCGAACAAATGTGAAAAATGTAGACGGATGCGGATCTAACCGGGATAAGGTCTATGGGTTGTTGTTTGTAAAAAGTCCAAATCTATTGGTAGAAGTTGTCTGAAATATCAGTTAAGATAGACTTGTTGATTTTAAGGTTACACGATGCTCAGGTCTGTTGGTAGAAAGTATAATGGACATAAATACGTGCGAAACATAGCCGCAGACTCAGATCTGTTAATAAAAAATCGTAAAAGACCTAGATCTGTGGTTTGACAGTGTAGAGAATAGTAACACATGTGAGAAATAAGTTCAAGTAGAGATCTGTCTACTTTCTAAGTGAAACTTTTGAAATAGAGGCTATAAAGTTACAGGAAAAGATAAATCTTTTTACCGGGACAAAGTCCCTGTTTCTAGCGCCAAATTGTGAACACCAGGCTCGCGTAGGCATCCTTGTGTTCACAACCAATCTAAGTGTACGTTGGATGCTTTTATGAGGGTGTAAATGTAACGTGGGATGAGTAGAGAGATGTTGATTCATTGATTCCAAACCCCGTGGTTTGTCATGATCTCCTCAACATCCCTGGTGATAGATCTCTGGATTAGATTCATCCGTATGCGGGTGTATGAATACTAAACAAAGGAGACGGTGTTTTACGTGGTTCGGCACTAAGGCCTACATCCACGGGATTGGTATGCTTATTAAGATACGATTGATTACAAGAATTGTGAAAAGACTTTTGGGTGATTATCTCCCAAAGGGAGATGATCATACTTACTTCTCTCTTTCTCTCTCCTAAATATCTCTCTCTAAATATCTCTCCGTCCCCCCTCTCAGTGGAAGGGGCATACATATTTATAGCTAACTTGTGTGGGCCCATTATCATAGAGTTGTTGAGATCTTATCTTCTTGTGTTCTGTGCCTGGTCCGCGGACCTCTCCGTCACTCCGCGGATGCTATAATGCCTAAGTTCATTACGCTGATCCATCCTCGTCTTCTTCGTGGGTCATCCGACACGTGCCCTCTGAGCGGCATTAAATGTTAGTGGTTGGGGTGGTACAGTCCGCACCAGGTGATGTCACTCCTCTCTTGTCACATCCGTGTCAGTCTGACTGTCCCTAGCCGTTGATGGTGTCTCATCGTGTGATGGGCTAAGGTGATTCTTTGGTGTTCAGCGGGACTATCGGCCTTGGATGTCCCTTCATCTTTGACCGTCGGTCTTGACAGATGGCGCGTCATCTAAACACCATGGTTGCCCCTACGTGTTGATCCTCTTTGTGACTTGGCCTCCACGTGGGTTCTGTTATTATACGTGGCGACGGAGATAAATATGTGTACCTACAAGGTCATTTTGAAGTAAAAGAAGCCACCCCCTTAACTATGTATTTTCTAAATGGCTAATATCAAGGTTTTCAAAATCGTGCGATTCACGATTCCCTCCAAAAAAAAATTGTCGCTTCAAATCGTATGGTAAACTCGTTTCTCCCATGAATCGGCAGTTTGACTTTTCAGATACGATTTTGGACTGTTTGACCAAGTCAAACAAAGTTGCTTCCACTGAAAACAGAAAATTAATGAAGAAATTTTTTTTAGGAAGCTTCAGATTTGAACCTGGGAGCTCCTCCACATTAATTGGACTATCTACCATTGTACCAACTCAATTGTTGATGCTAGGGCTGTCAATGGGTCCGGTTCCTATGGGTACCATACTACCCGGACCCTATTATTTTTGGGAAAAATATCGTTTGGTCCTTTTTTAGGTGGGCCCATGTCTGTTTGGTCCTTTGGTCAAACGCCTTTACTGTTTGGTCCATAATTATTTAAAATATTAAACTGACAAAAACACCCATTCCGTGTTAATTTTTACTTATTTTCTTGTAGCACTTCATTCCAGAAATGAAGTCCATATAAAAACCTAAAAAAACAGACTTCATTCCAGAAATGAAGTCCATATAAAAACCTAAAAAAAAACAGACTTCATTCCAGAAATGAAGTCCATATAAAAACCTAAAAAAACAGACTTCATTCCAGAAATGAAGTCCATATAAAAACCTAAAAAAACAGACTTCATTCCAAATGAAGTCCATATAAAAACCTAAAAAAAAACAGACTTCATTCCAGAAATGAAGTTCATATAAAACATCATACGATAGACAAAACGATAAATAGGAAGTTAAAGCAGTGAGAAATGAATAAACATTAAATAGTAAGATTTGGCATCCACCGACTCTTCTTCATAAATTTTTCCCCGACACAAACTTTATTCTCTCTTCTCCTCCTCCTCCTCTCTACCACGTCCACCCACCAATCTCGATCCTCTTTTCCTTCTTTTCATCTTTCATTTCATTCTTCTCTCATCATCATTCCATGTCTTTTCCTCCTATCTTTCTTGCTTTTTTTAGCTTTCTTCATCACCGACTAACTAATAATCAGTTCCTCGTAAATCACTTTCTTCGTCTTGGTGTTTTATCAAGAAAATCTTCGCTTTCAGGAAACATCATCGTCTTGGTTGCCTTCAACAACAGCAGAGAAAAATGAGAGGAAAGAAAAACTAGATCTAGAAAAGAAGAGAGAGAAAGTAAATTTGAGAATGAGATATTTTGCTATTGATTTTTGTATATATATGGTCACCTTAGGACCAAACCATTATTTTCTAGGACCAAACAATAATATAATGGTATTTCTGCCACTACAGGATGACATTTACATCATCCATGACATCACCCTAGAACCAAACTATAATTTTTATGACCAAATTATAATTTATATTACCAAATAGGACCAAACGGACAATTGACTCAGGTCAATTGGACTAGACTCTCTCTAATATATTATTTGTAGGACCAATTGGTATTTCCTACGTTATTTTTACCGGTTCCGGTTCCTAACAGTTCCGGGTCCGGTTCCAAAATTGTTGGACCCAGAACCGGACCCGTTAAAACATCTAGATACCCACCGGTTCCGGGTAATTAACGGGTAATTCAATCTCAATTTCATAACAACGCAAATCAAGCAAAATCTCTGATAGTCCATCGTAGACAGACTAAGTTCGATAAACAAAAAGTTCTCTGAATGGAAGAACAACATTTAAACTTCGAAACCTAAGTCTCTTATTAAAAATAACAAAGAAACAATATTATACGTAGTATTAATAATAATTTAGCTTTATTGAACACGGAAATAAGAAAAACATTGAATCATATGTAACTGAGCTAGAAATATGAAAAGCCTAAACAAACTATAAGACAAAATCCACTTCTATTCCACTTCTCTAATTGGTTTTGCTCCTTCACATTTTTCAACGTTTAAGAAAGATGGTACTAGTAGTTTTACGAGTTACTGGTGGACCAATAGTTACATACTCCATCTATCAAATGAGTATTTTAAAGTGTTTTTTACAATTATATATTTATGGATAATAATTTATAAAATTTAGAAATGATTTATCTCTCAAACTATACCATGGATTTTCGTAAACTTTGTACCGTTAGAAAGCATTTTAAAACACCTACGTAACGAGTATAAACATGGATATCAAATTATATACATTTCTTATATTAACGATAATCAATCAAAAGGATAATTTTAGAAATATTCCTTTGTTTAATGAAATAGGTCAACTAATGGTGGGACAAAATTTTAAACTAAGTAGGTCATCTAATAGTGGGACGGAGGGAGTATTTAATTTGTCTGAGATAGAGCCTATGGGAAGATGGAAAGAGTATAATGAGTGAGTTACGGTTAAAACTGGAGACCTAGGTAAGATGATCAAGATCATAGATGACCATGTCGAGTGTTGAGTGGCTAAATTGTCACTGGAAGACATACAATCAGGTCGGGTACCGCCGGGTATACCTGATTAGGACCCGTTAGTAATCGGTTCTTAATAGGGTTTACCCGTCGGGTAGGAAAAACACTAATGGGTCTAATATTAGGACCCGGACCCAGACGCATAACACCCGGTTCCGGTTTCGGTTCCGGGTAATGGGTACCCATTGACAGCCCTAGTTGATGCTAATCGTTAATCAATCAACATATTTTATATCCATATTAACATAAAACTATTTTATATACTCTAATTATGATTATAAGCATAAATATAACAATTTAATAATGGACCATGAATCTTCGATTCACGATTCAATATACGATTCGTTTCACAAAAATTGAAAAGCGATTTACGTTTCGATTTACGATTTCACAACCTTGGCTATTATACCCTTGTTTAATTAACACTAAATAATTTGATTAGCTTAATTAGTTGAGTTTAGATGGATTAATTGAGTAGATTAAAACTTTTATCCCTTGAGTTCAATCAACACCAGTTCTGAATTTTGTGAAAAGTCGGCCGGCAAGGTCTACTGATGAAGAACATGCCGACTATATCTGGCCGGTTGGGTCTACGATGAATAACATGCCGATTATATCCGGCCGGCAAGGTCGGTGAATGATGAAGATGCCGAATTTATTATTTTTGACACACGGGAGACTATTGTAAATGTTTCACTAGTCGGCATCTTATTGATTTTTTACCTTGCTGGCTACCTTATAGTCGGCAAGGTCGACAAAAATTACCTTGCTGAATATAGGATTTTTGACATACTGAGAAAGGTGTTACAAATGCATGATTAGTCGGCAAGGTATTAATTTCATAACCTGTCGACTAAACTATACTCGGCAAGGTATAAGGATGAATACCGTGCCGACACTGTAAATGCAAATTTCAGAGATGAAAAGTCGGCACAATATTCAACCTAGGAAGATGCCGACTAATACAAGTCGGCAAGGTCGGCAAAAAGTGCCGACTGTTGATAAAAATTTGGATCATATAGGATTTGACATTGGGTATAAAATCATACCCAATCTCAAAACCCGTATAATCCAAATTTGTTTTTTTTTTTTTGTCTGATTTGGTTTCATAGTTAGAGTTTCGGAAAAAGATTTTGAAAATTTTTTAGATGGATTTTTGATCGGTATGGTTTTTCTGGGGGCAATTTGATCTTTTAAAACCTTTTAGACACCCTTAGCATACTAGTTTGGATGGGAATAAAATGAGTATATACCCAATTAATCGGGGTATACCCCAGTCTCACGCCAGGTTACAATATAAGATGATTATTTACTATTTCATCGATAAACAAAAGTCCACGTGATACACATGACGAAGCAACCCACCACCCTAGGTACAAATGCCTTGCTTATAAATAGACCACCACTACATTCGCATCTGTGATATATGAATATACATACAAAACGATAATATATCATGAAGGTTTCAGAGGCATTATCATCCGCTATAAATGCAAATGCAATCCCAATGAATGGTGGAGATGGTACTTACAGCTATTCCAGGAACTGTGATATTCAGGTATTGCAATCGTACATATATTAGTTTTGTTCCTATGTGGATTATTTTATAGCACCTACTTGTGCATACCTTAACCGATCGCAAAAATGCTACATAACCCATTAAGTTTTCTTGCATGTCAGTCGATTGTTGGTTATTAATGATTCGTGTAAGACTGGACATCCCAAGTTCTACTTTTATAAGTAACTTCGAAGGCTAGAATACAATATCATTATGAAAAAAATTGCATGTTGAGCATCTACTCAAAACAAATTAGCATTGCGTTGTGCGGTCCTTTCGTATTATATTTTAAATTAATTATGCAGAAACTAGTGATATGGGATTATTGTCTTTCCACACAAATTAATTGCTGACCATTTTGCTTCTAGAAATCAAACAACAACTTCCGGGTGTATCAAACAGCCTATTAGCATATATTTGGGTTGTCATACCCCCAATTTTCTTCTTTCTCTCTTTCTTTTTTAACTTTTTTTTTTTACTATTGGGTTGTACTATCCCAAGCGGCGAATTATCTTTACAAAACGTAATACTCTACGCACAAAAACTTTGTTCACATTAACGAAATTATGGCAAAATTTTGCTAGCATGGACTCGAAAGAAATCTTGCAACTTGTAAGAACAATTGGAGTAGAAGTTCATCATGTACAAGTCCTATATATTAAAGTTGCAAACAACACCCAAAAATACTTTGTATATAAAATACTACAAGTATTATAAAAAATAATCCTTATTTCATGATGAAGTAGTTGTAACTGAAAAACTAGCCAGTTTTGAAATTGATTGATTACCTTTTGGCAGAAACTTGTTCTTGATGCATGCCAAGTTATGGTCGAGGAAGGTATTGAACAAAAACTTGATATTCATACCTCAGCGCCGAAAGCTTTTGTTATAGCAGATTTGGGTTGTTCTGCCGGCCCCAATACTTTCACAGCAGTTCAAAACATAATCAACTCCGTCAATCTCAAATTTTCCAACTCTAAAGGCTGCATTTCTTCCTTATCATCCACCAATGGGGAACATACCCCTGATGAATTTCATGTGTTCTTTAATGACCATGCAACAAATGATTTCAACACCCTCTTTACATCTCTTCCACCAGGAAGGAAGTACTTTGCTGCGGGGACACCTGGTTCGTTTTACTCCCGCTTATTTCCTCGAGATTCTGTTCATGTCGTCCACAGCTCGTATGCGCTTCATTGGCTGTCAGAAGTACCTAGTGAGGTAGTTAATATCAATTCTACTGCTTATAATAAAGGTAGAATTCATTACAGAAATGCTGGAATGGAGGTTGTAAAAGCCTATTCAGCTCAGTATGCCAAGGACATGGAAACCTTCCTGGAAGCACGTGCTGAAGAGATTGTGGGTGGCGGGTTACTCATGCTGGTATTTCCAGCCATTCCAAATGGGACCTCCCCTTCTCTCTGTACAATTGGAATACTCTTTGATCTCCTGGGATCTTGTCTCATGGACATGGCTAAATTGGTAAGTAGCAGTCTGCCGCCATCGTCATTACCATGTGAACAGATATTTATTTTTACTGGGAAAATGTAGCTATCGACAATGAACCATCTCCCTTTGAACGATGGCATATGAGTCATGTATCTGACATTCTAACGCCAAATATTTTCAGGGCATAGTTAGTGAAGCTAAAATTGATTCGCTCAACTTGCCAATGTACACAACATTCCCAGAAGAAGCTGAAAGGTTATTCACGAGAAATGAAAGTTTCAGCATGGAAAGAATGGAGGAAATACCGTTTCTCAATCCGGCAAAGAATGGTAGTGTTACAGCGTCATATTACTACGATCACGTTAGAGCTGTCACGGAAGGGGTTATAGAATCGCACTTTGGAAGCGAGATCAAAGATGAGCTTTTTGAGCATCACTACCTTAACAAACTAGAAGAGTTCAACCATATCTTACGATCTCCCAATAGTATTATGTTGTTTGTTCTTCTCAAACGCAAGGTAGTTAATTAGAAGGATCGCTTGACATGGCTAAATTGGCACAATCTAATAATCTGGGCGTTATTTATTTGTGCCAGTTCAAAAAGATGCAGTGAGTGTGCTGACAGGTATAACCGTGTAAGTGTGTGCTCAACACTCGTGTATATTTTCAATTTGTGTTGAATATTCTCTGGGCACGTTTCTGTGAGAATGAGTGAGTGTGTTGTTTGCGGAGTCCTTGTAAGCGTGTATTAATATTTAATAGTGTGTGGCTGTAAGCTTTCTTAATGCGAGATTTAAAGATTTCCCATTTCTGTTACTATGATATCATGAGGCTAAAAGCTTCACGGCAAACCGGTACACTCCATTAGCAATCATGTTTAAGTTTATTCATTCTTCTCCACTATATACCTCATACTACAATCACTGGAGATGATTATATCAAACAAGCATCTGTCTGTATTTCCTGTCAAAAAACTAACTCTTTTTAGGCCTCCATATAGGATACATATCCTTGTATCATTGGAAATGCTCTTACTCTAAGTTGATTAGCCGTAGATTTATTAGGTTTTTAGAATTTTTCAAGAGTTGCATGCTGCCGATGGTAGGTTGACTGCATGCGCTGTGAAGTTTGACCGCATAAAACCAAAACTAATAATCATACAACATCATTTTGATATTCGAAGAGCCTGTTGGATATGTCATAGATAGAGATGAAACAAAAACTATTTTAACAGTGCAACCCACAAAAAATTTAGATATAAATAGTAATTTTAGAACAGATCGGATGTTGAAAGCTAGAACCCAATGGTTTTTAAGATTTAAACAGTTGTCCGGGTTTTATTTAGGAATTTTCCACGGTGAAATTAGATTAATTGAAGCATAAATTGATACTTCATTAGCAATCATGTTGAAGTAAATTACAGGAGGAACAACACAATTGGATCTGTGGCGCAATGGTAGCGCGTCTGACTCCAGATCAGAAGGTTGCGTGTTCGATTCACGTCAGGTTCAAAATTTACATTTAATTTTTTCTTTCCCTTTGCGGTTTTAGCTTCTGCCCTGCACAAAGAGCTTATCCACACTAACGGGAATAGGCAATTGCATTTGCAAGTTCAGGCAAATGGCAATGCTTCTTGTTCGCTCAAAACCCTATTTAGGGGAACATGCTTCTAGTTTGTGCGAAACCCTCTTTAGGGGAATAAGCAAGTCACGTCCCTCAAAGCTAAATGTTGAGATCATTAATGGTATTGGTAAGATCTTCGATGAGCTTATTACTCTGAGATCTCTCATACCCCAGCCAAGCATTTAATTTTGAAACTTCCTACTTCAAAAGAATGTTTTAAAAGCTGACACAGCGTAAGAAATGAACTCAGCTTACACAGCAAAGGTCCCATTATCCATCAAAAGCAAGTAGGATTTTTGAGGTAGCTCGCCTTGAATGGGTAAGAAAACTCAAATAAATGTTTTTGAGAAATTCACAAACACTTGTTTTAGCTTCAATACCGGACAGTCGAGAGAATTCACTTCATCCTCAATGCTCTCAAAATGATCAAAAAGTGATGAAATTTCCTTCCTGAGACGAGTGATTCATGATGAAATTTGATACTACACTAGAACAGGATATGACTAAAATTTCAAACCAGCATTAAATATGCTATCATCTAATATCCGACCACCACCAAACCACCGAGAAAGTGAGAAGAAAAGCTAATACGCTAAAGAGCACCAAACACACATTGTTCCGAAAAAATAAAAATAAAAGTAAAACACACATTAAATATGAACGCGAAATTGGGGATATAAAAAGGAATTGTGGGATACAAGAAAATGACAAAAACTGGATCCAGATATCAATTCGGGATCACCCCTTATCTAAGTATTTTTTTAAATCCTAATCTACCCCTCACTAATCAGGTTTAGTGGTTAATAATAATTAGTAAAATCATAAGAGTTTTTTTATAAATGATTAGTGTGTGTTTTATTTGAATTTGGGTTAGTGAGGTGAGAGTAGAAGGAGGGAAAAATATTTTGAGAGAGAAATTTTTTTGGGAAAAATGGAGGATGATTGTGAAGAGAGAGTTGCTGTTGCTGATGCTGAATCTTTAGCTCAACTACAACAAGGAGCATATCTTGAATCTTCCGCTAACGACAACGACTCACAATTGCAACTCTTTGTTGAGCCAATACCCTTAAATGATGATTTTGACGAGTATGGAGAGTTTCTTGAAGAACCAACACAAGAAAGCAAACTTGCACAACATACAAGCATCCCCAACACACGAGTAAAGTCATTAAGATGTCGAAAAATCGAATTTTTTTCTTTAAACCCGCCATTTTTCCGTTGAAAAACCTCGATGCCGGCATGGTAGTTGTATGAATACCATGCCGGTTTTCAAATAGGCATGGTATTCATACTACGACCATGCTTGGGTAACCGATATCCCCCAATTTGAATTATAAACCTAAGCATAGAATTCTACCAAAAAACTATCTTGCAAGACAGAGTTAACCTTTTTACCTAACAAGGAATATATTACGGAATATTCAACCGGCATGGTTTCATTGATCGTTGACCATGCCGTCTTGAATGAAAAACATACAGAAACAATTCCATCCCAAACCAAAAACCGATTGCAACTTAATAAACATCAACGCCGAATCGAGTACCGGCATGGTACCATTAATATCGACAATGCCAAAGAACAAAACCGCGATGTTCGATTACAACGAGACAATGCCTAGACCTACAAAAAAACATGCGGGAATTAATGTTTTCCAAAGCTAAATTCCGGCATTCAATATCAATTATTTTCAATGCCGAATCGTGTACCGGCTTGGAACAATAGGTTACGATAATGCCGGCATCCTTGCTTAAAACGTTGTTTTCTTATGAAACACATATGCTTAGGAATAGGTTTCAAATTTGGTCTTCCGTTTTGGTTAACTTAGACTATGCCTAACAATGGTCGAGCATGCCTAGGTGCGGGTTTCCGGCATAGTGTTTTAATGTTGTTTGAAACTAATTTTCATTCGATCATTAGGTGATGACATATATTGATCCAACAAATGCAAAGCCGCTTTATCGGGATACGTCGGAATACTATAAAATCCCTCCGGTATGTGACCAAATAATACTTTTCACCTAGTATCTTGAACATTACTAATGGATTGCTAGTAATGAACCTTCTAATGAATGCAAAATTGTTCTTATGTAGGGAATAACAGATCGAAAGGAAGCAATCGCTTGGGATAAAGAGACGGACCTTAAGAACATGTGTGTGTTGGTGAGGAATACCGAAGGTTCGAAGAGGCGTTTTGAGATGGCTTGCGAGAGAAGTGGGAAATACAAGGAGAAGAATAGCCACAAGAGAAAGGATTATGTATATCCAAAGAAGACTAATAGGGTATACAAGACTCGTACGAGGAAGAATGATTGCCCTTTTAAGCTTGTATTCCGTTTAAATGACATGAACAATTGGGATTGTGAGGTTTTGTGTGGCTGTCATAACCAACGGGATCCGAAAGATTTTGTTGGTCACTCCTTAATTGCGAAGCTAAAACCTGACGAGTTCGAGTATATAAAGAGATTGACCAAAGCACCTATCAAACCGAGACAAATTCTCAGATGCTTCAAGGAAAAGGACGAGACTAACGTGTCTTCTCTACGTACAATTTATGCCGCACAAGCAACTATTAGAAGGGTGGAATGGGAAGGGAGGATCGTTATGCAAGAATTTGAGAAGATAGTTTGGGATCACAACTACACGCGTATCATTAAAAGAGGACCGGACGAGAAGCCCCTTCAAATATTCATTTCGCATCCTTTGCTTTCACAGTTGGCAAATACATGTTGTGGTGTTCTTTTGATGGATTGCACCTACAAGACAAACAAATACAATATGTCGTTGTTCAACATCGTGGGGCAAACCTCGGACAAGGTAACATTCACATTGGCTTGGTGTTTAATGGCAAACGAGAGGGACCATAATTATCATTGGGCATTACTACAACTGAAGTTGTTCTTCCGGAAAATCAACTTCCGAGGGTCATCGAATCGATAACGATGCCGCATTAATGAAAGCAATATCCGACGTCTTCCGGACGCACAAAATTTCCTATGTACATATCATATACGTAATAATGTGATAAAAACTTGTCATGCCTTGTTTGAACCCGCAAAGGAGGATATTAAGAAGAGAATGATGGTACAACTAGAGGAAGATGTTCGAAAGATCAAACTATCCCCCGTAGAAGAAGAAGATGAGAGAGGCAAGATAAAGGAGAGAGTGGACAAAGAACATGCGTAAAATCATAAAAAGTGGTTGGAATTTCTAAGAGATTGGGAGAAAGTTTATTGGTCTCTTACCGAGGTTATGTACGAAAAGAGATTGGAGAAGTTTATTGCCGATTGGAACGAAGTTTATCCGACCTCCGTCTGCATTATTGTGGACTCAATGGTTGGATAAGTTCAAGGAAAAATTTGTACGTGCATGGACAAACCGGTATAGACACTTCAAGACGGAAGCAAACTTCTTTTCTTTGTCTTTTCAAAATTCTTCTTAAGCAGCGTCAACTTGATTGTCTTTGTCTTACCAGACGTGGATTCATAAAAGCTCTCCATAGAAGTTTTGTAGTCCCAACCAAACAGCTTGTTAGTCAGACCGTGCAACGTCGACCATTCTAGGTCCAGAGACTCGACTCCTTTTGCAATTGATTTGCCGATAACATTCAAGCCTAGAATGTTCGAGCATCTTCGAGGATGAAGGTCATCTCCCCAAAAGGGAAGTGCATGGTATCGGTTTCACCATGATACCTTTCGACTGAAGCAATTTCTGATGTGATCTTCACATAATTTTCAACCAAAGTATATAGACCAGAATCCTTTACTATTGTTTGGACCTCTTCACATTCCTCGGACAAGTCCCAACCATCCGCGGCTTGGTTTCGGTAAACACGCACAGCCTTCTTATGATCCTACAATTAGGAGAGACAATACAATTAAGAGATTTTACATAAATACACAACAATACATATGTACAAGATAGAAAATGCTTACATAGGTTTGATAGATAGTACGAGCCCACGAGTGCTTGTATCCAAATAGTGTTTTCGGTTCCAGAGCTTCGCCCCAAATTCTACCACGTTCAAGGTCAGGAATCATGTCATCAATGTGAGGAAGGTGAGAACCCTTAACTTTCACTTTGACGTTTCCCTTCCCCTTCTTGCCATTGCCTTGTGTTGGTTGTTGACTTGGGCCATCAACTTCGCTTTGGCTTGCTAATTTACTTTCCTCTCCATCTGGTTCATCTTGATCATCCTGCTCACGGTTTGCAAGTCGACTACGGTCACTCACTACACCAAAACATCCGATTTGGGACGGATATACGTGTTGCAATGAATTTCACCAACGCGTATATCCGTTGGAAATATGGCGTAGCAAATTTGTGTGCAACGCGTAAATCCGTTGGTCAAATTAACTTTTGCAACGCATAAAAACGTTGGTCACCCGGTTTACCAATGTTTTTTGAGCAACGGATTCTTTAATTTGTGCAACGCTTACAATAATTTAGGCAACGTATTACTCCTAATTTGAGCAACACTTATATACGTTGCAAACCAATTTACAGGTTAAAAAAAATCTGACGAATTAATAAATAAAAATCCGTATATTTGAAATTACTGTATCACAAACCCTTATTGCAATAAATCCTGATTTTTTATAAGTCTTATAACATTCTTTTCACCGTAATTTACATTCAAACCTAAAGGAATGCCCTTAAAAAATCCAAAAAATCTAATGGTCGGAGACCAAAAAAATAACTTGAAATTATAAAAATTATTACACCAAAAAGTGCTTACTTCGGAGTGAGATCCTTCCATTTGCTGCTGCATATCCATCTTTCGTCTGATGTCAACACCAGACATAGTTGAGGAAACTGATCCTTCAATGTACAATCCCAAACAACCATATAGAAGGAAGGAATGGTATCTTGGCCACGATTAATTGTGACTGAAACCTGTTAGAAGAAGAAAACTAATCTGATAATTGCTGGTATCTTAAACTTAATGACTGAAAGTGCAGATACTAACATAACGTTCTTTAGGATAACATGGGATCTTCTTTCCATCAGTATCCCTGTAATGTGTCACAAGATCCAGTCAATCAAGCAATTAGTAGAAACTAGAAAGTCCATGGTTTTGCCAGATAGAACGTAATTGACAACGTATAACAAGTACATAAAAAATAAGATCATGCTGGCAAATTCTTATATATGCAACATAATAGTCAAGTTTATGGAAACACTTTTACACCATCTCCATGACGGCATGACCAGATTTTCTGCGTAATTGGTTGAACTTAACTAATCTGAGTGTAACTAATAGATGTGAAGTGTGAGGCAACTTAAACCAAAAAGGGTAATCAGCATAAGGAATGGGTTAAACTGACCTGCTGAATGGTAGACATCCTCTGTGTAATCGCATGGATCAAACTGAGCTTGTCCATCAACTGCAAATAATCTCTCCGCAGTAATGTCCATAAATACCACTCAATAACAAATATAAGTTCAGTTTAGGTCGAAAATACATATAACATTTGCTAACTTGACATCATGACTTGGACGCTTGATTGAAGTGCTTGGCTAGTAAAAAATATGACATCCATATCTGGGTCCTCACTTAGCTCAACCAAACATGGATGAATTGTTTGCTCCACCACCTGAGATTAGGCATTTGTCGAAGCAAAATCCTGTAATACAAGTGTAAGATTTTCATAAACAATACTAGAGATGGGAAGGTCAGCTAGGTAGTGTGAAAAGATGACTAATTTGTTAAGTAAAAGATAGAGAACAAATTCTCTAGAGTCTGTAAATGTCAGTCAGAAAGATAAGTTAGCAGTGTTCTCTAGAGTACAAAATAAACCCCAATATTACATGATTTATAATGTGGATCAATTTCACTCGCTAATTTGAGAGATGTGTCTTCAGTAACAATCATGTGCTACAATCTAACCTACTAAACTACAGGCTAAACTTTTAAACAATGTCATCGTTTAATGTCTTAGAGCCTTCTAAATACACAAAAATGCTTGTTGGGTGTTAAACTTGTCTAGCCATGTCTCTTGGTCTCATTGCCGAAATGTAAAAAGAAGAAGTCACAAACAACAAGACGTAGCGTGAATAAAGTGATCCAAGACAGGGCGAATAGACACTCACAAATCATTTATATAGTGATGAAAGAAAAGGATATTTAAACTGCATCTTTATACTCATACACTTAACCACATAAAAATTACAGATTAAAGAATGTGGCTGCTAAAATTGGTTATTTGGTGGACAGAGAACAATTGTAAGTAGTATGGTATATTGAAATTAAGAAGCAACGAATCTAATATGGAAATTCAAGATAACAACGTCAGATCAGAAGCAAGAGAGCAAATTCAAAAACTTAAATTCGAACCTCACTTTCAGTTTTGGAAAGAAAGAAAAAAATCAGTAGCTGGATGAGAAAAGAATAAGAGAAGTTACCACTTTAAAAAGAAGGCATTTCAATTGAAGGTTCTGTATACCAGAACGTTGCTGAGATACAGAATCACTTATTCCTGCCAAGACACCTGCTATAATAGCCTGAGAGGAAAATTCACAAAAACCCACTTTAATATTATAACATCAGAAAATCAATATCAAATAAAACCCATTTTGAATCACACAAGCTTACTTACTAATTATTACAAAAAAAAATTAAGATAAAAAACAGGTAATCGAAAGAGAGAAGAAATGAAACCTTGGTTCTGAGAGGATGTTGTTGAAGTTGTAACAAATACTGCTGCCATCCTATCTTTGCTAGAAAGAAAAAATGAGAACAATAAATAAAAACAATTCCTGCAAACTACTCAAATATTGAGATTTGAGATCTGTTGTGAAGTTTGGGTTGATGAAAAATAACTATGAGACATGTTAAACTTCACCTCAATGGCAGACGTTTAGGATATGTATTGTTTAAGACCACAAAAATCTCTTGCTTGATTGTGACAATGTAAGTCCAGCAACTTGGAAATTCTTCAGCATCTTCAACAGGAGGTTGAGGCCAATTTCAGCGATGTTTCTTTCGGTGTTTCAGAAAGCCCATATACTGGAAACCATGACGAGCTTCAGTTGTAGGAACGAACAAAGAAACAAATGAATAGTTCAAAAGACAAAGAGCTTCCTCGCCCCAAGGGTACATTCAATTGCAGCTTCAAATATTTTTGGAGAAGATATTTTTTACTATGATTTGTGCATGCATAAGTGCAAAGGCATCCTAGAAGTATGCAAAAGTATAGAAGCAAGACTATAAGTTGGAAAAATGCAGGTTGCAGCCTAAATAGTTATCCTACCATAGAAATAGAAAGAGTGAATGCAAGGAAAAGAGACGTGATAGAAAAATTATGTTACCAACTTATGTATCTCACCATCTTGATCAACCACCACCTACATCAGAGAGATGCACATATGTCAGATACCATCACAGTAATAGCATTTGAATGTAAGGAAAAAGGAAAACAGTGTGAAAACTCAATATTGACAGGATAGAGTGTATGAAATATGAACAACATACAGTCACCAAAAAGATTACTGAGCAACTTAGGATGAAATCTGGACTGGTCATCCCAAAATGACTTGATTCTTTAGTGAGTACATTACTAACCAAGCTATTATAGAAATTTAGCAACATTACCATATACCAAATACAACAGAAACAAAAGATTAAAATGCAAAAGCAAGTTTGGAGAAGAAGAAAGAAAAAGTGACACTTCATTAAATCTTAAATGAGTTATGCAAATCAAGAAGAAAAACAGAAAATAGCATACCGCAACATGCGAAGGGCCCAATTCAAGCACGTCAAGAATCTATAAAGAACTGATGTCAGTAATGCTAAAACTTTCCAAGATTACAAAACAGAACAGGAAAATATTATTAAGCTATCGCACAACCACCATTTAAGACAATAGCAACACAGAAAGCGCAAAATCAAGCACTAAGCTAACTCGATTAGATTAAAATTCTATATAAGAACTCGAAGATTTGCATCTAATAAAGGAACAAAGGCACACATGTACAAGAGATGTGACAGATCCAATGTATCCTTCCGTTCAATCATATATACAAACTACAAGCATAACTAACACAAACTACAAGAATAACTTACAAGAGATAATTGTATAGACCCAATCTCCGTTGCCATCATCATTCCAGTAACAGTTCCTATCCATCCTCGCTAAGTTGGATAGGAACATCCTTTCTAATATGCGAGGAGCATCCTTTTTAATCACACTTTTCTACCTACAACATGAAAACAAATAAATAAGGAAAATGAGGTGGTACGAAAGCTAAGACATACTGTCAAACTTAATCCTGTTATGAAGTTAAATTTCTAGTTCAAAAGCCAAGAATAGCAAGAAAATTCCTAACTACACTTGACAAAGGTATAAATGGAAAACAAAATAAAATGGAACCAGGAAGAGGGAAGCTAATGTGGAAGTATGTCATGGTATAAAAATAACTTGTCAGATTGTCTAGGGTAGCCATGTGAGACGTCCATCCCACGGATCATGGTGGGAACTTCAGACACAGAGGAAATTGAACAAGGTTGCTCAATGGCAGATACCGAAATCAAAGTAGACAAAAACAAGATCAACTAAAGGCACTTAGGAAAAGAAATAATGTGTTTAAGACATAGCACATTATTTCAAAACGAAACGGTTTTGCCCAGAAACATTGAACAAGTACCAAAACAACTTTAAAATTATAATCAAAACACACCCCTTACTTTAGAATTACATAATACAAAACAAAATCATCAAAACATATACATGCAGTAAACATCACAAAGTTAGGTCAAACAATAGATCAAAGTGTAACCAACAAAATCAAAATCAAATAAAAGCAGTAGTAGATAATCCTTCATACCTCTTGCAAATCAACAAATCAATCAACCATCAGATGCATCAATTTTCGATTTCAGGAAATTGATTTTCTAGGTTTTAGATCGATATTTCTGGGTTTGATTTGGTTTTCAACATTTTTAACTAAAGAGATATCTGGATTTTTGATTAGGAGTGAAGGTCTTGATTACAAGGTTTTGATTCCTGAGATTGCTCGGAATAAAAGAAATCTCTAAGTTTTGAGATTTCTCAAGAAGAAAGAGAGAGGAGGTGAGGAACGAAAATAAATAAAAAAAATTCTGAAAATAGATGTATGAAAATGTAAAAGAAAGAAAAATAAAAACAAAAAATGTCGAGGCTAAAAAAACCTGCCGAGATTGGGGTATACCCAGATTAATTGGGGTATACCCATTTTATTCCCATCCAAACTAGTGTGCTAAGGGGTGTCTAAAAGGTGTTAAAAGACCAAATTGCCCATACTAAAAAACCTTGCCGGCCAAAACATATATAAAAAAAAATCAAAATCTTTCTTCTACACTCAAACTATACATGTGAAATCAAAAAAAAAAAAAAAAAAAAGAAGAATCAAAACGAACCAAAAGTCGGCAGGGTATTTTTTGTCGACCTTGCCGACCAAAATATAGTCGGCAGGGTATAAGGTTGAATAACATGCCGACTTTTCATCTCTAATTTAGCAATTACAGTGGTCGGCAAGATATCCATCTCTATACCTTGCCGACTAAAATATAGTCGGGATTATGAAATTAGTACCTTGCCAACGTATCATGCATTTGTAACACCTTCTCTGTATGTCAAAAATTTTATAGTCGGCAAGGTATTTTTTATCGACCTTGCCAGCCATATGTTGTCGGCATGTTCTTCATCCGCAGACCTTGCCGGTCAGATATAGTCGGCATGTTCTTCATCCTTAGACAATGCCTACAGCAATTAGTCAGCATCTTATTAAAACGTCTACCATGCCGACGAAACATAGCCGGCACCTTATTCAAACGTCGACCTTGCCGACCTTTCACATTTTCAAAACAATTTTTTTTTGATCCAAATCGAACTCATAAGACGGGTTAAAGACTAACAATTCATAATTTCAAAATTTTAATCTAAACTCAATTAATTAAGCTAATCGATTTTTTTTAGTATTAATTAAACAAGGGCATATTAGCCATTTAGAAAATATAAGGTTAAAGGGTGGCTTGGTTTTACTTCAAAATGACCCGATTTTGTCTTATTGGGTATACCCCAATTAGTTTGGGTATACCCCAATCAAGCCAGGTAAAAAAACTAGATTATAAAAGCCCATAAAAATGCTTCCAGTTACGGAAATGCCATGACACATCAACGTTTTAATAATTTCAAACACGTTGCTCCAATAATTTAATTTTAATAAATCAATGCTATTTATTTTGCGCAACGTATTTTTAGGTGTGCAACGGATATTGGCGTTGCGCCATGGTGCAACGCGTATATCCGTTGCACACGCCTGAAATTGAAATATTGGAAAATCCAGGATATGGTGTAGTGACTACCATTCTCTCAAATTATCCCTCTTGTACCAGCCCCCAAATGTATCTTACGACCTTCATCTTTCCCTCGAGGAGGCAGAGACTGAGGAGTATCAAGACCGTCCTTCCTTCTTCTCTTAGTGACATCATCTTTATTTTTTCTTTTGTTGGCTTCCTTTGCTTTTGACCTATATCGTAAGCACACGGAAAGAAATGAATATAAGACAACTCACCTTCAGTTTTAGTACCGGCATTGAATACCTTAAACTAAACCACGCCGGTACAATGTTCCGGCAGTACACATTGACTATCGACAGTGCCGGTACTAACTACCGGCATATAAATGCAACCTAAAATCTATGCCGGTATTGTTGACAATGTTCCTGTATGTTTTAAGTCCACTACCGGCATGCTCGAATTATTAAAAAAGAATGTCGGTACCCATAACCGGCATGTAATGAAACCAAAAATCTATGCCGGTACTGGTGACAAATTCATAAACTCTCCTGTATGTTTTAAGTCCACTACCGGCATGCTCGAAATATTAGAAACGAATTTCGGTACTCCACACCGGCATGTAATGAAACCAAAAATCTATGCTGGTACTGGTGACAAATTCATAAACTCTCTTGTATGTTTTATGTACACTACCGGCATGCTTGAATTATTATCAAACACTGCCGGTACTACAAACCGGCACTGTATTCATCCTAGATTGAATGCCGGTAAAGAAAATTCAGTTTCTAGTTAATCTGGGGATGGAAATCGGCATTGTATTCATCCTAGATTGAATGCCGGAACACAAAACCTAAGACCGTATTCATACGAATTTCAATGCGGTACTCTTTCGAAACTCAACCGTTTGAGTTAGGTTTCATGATTCTAACCTAAACCCATTGCCATTGATCGATTTAAACACCTACAAAGTAGTTTTAAATGACTTACCTTCTCACAGAAGCCATACATTTGAGTAGTTGATCGTCAGATAACGTTGCTTCTTCGTGTTCTAGCTCTTGAGCAATCTTAGCAAGTCTTTCCGCCTGTTTTTGTTGAGCAATCGATGATGTTGAGTTCAATTGGGCATTTGGTTTCTTTCGTGGAGGCATTGTTTATGATTTGGGTTGGTTAATCGACGAAGAAATTTTTGAATCGACGATTAATCGACGAAGAACGGATGAAGAACGATGAATTTTTTTTTTCAGAACCTAACCCTTACTGTGCCGGTACTGATTTAGGTAAATGGGGGATATATGAATTTGATTTTTGATTTTAACGTTTTAGTATAAAGGGTATTCTGGTCTTTTCATAATGTTTTTTAATTAACCAAAGGGTATTTTAGTATTTTCATACCCAAAAATCACCCCTTAACACACACCATGGGTTGGGAGAAGTAATCAATATCCCCCAATTTCGTGTTCTTAAATATCCTCAAAGCTTGATTGTGGTATACCCAAACTAATTGGGGTATACCCAATAAGACAAAATCGGGTCATTTTGAAGTAAAATCAAGCCACCCATTAACCTTGTATTTTCTAAATGGCTAATATGCCCTTATTTAATTAACACTAAAAATCTGATTAGTTTAATTAATTGAGTTTAGATTAAAATTTTGAAATTATGAATTCAGTAGTCTTTAACCCGTCTTATGAGTTCAATTTGGATCAAAAAAATTGTTTTGAAAATGTGAAAGTGTCGGCAAGGTCGACGTTTGAATAAGGTGACGGCTATGTTCCGCCGGCATGGTAGACGTTTTAATAAGATGTCGACCAATTACAGCCGGCATTGTCTACGGATGAAGAACATGTCGACTATATATGACCCGCAAGGTCCGTGGATGAAGAACATGCCGACATATGGCCTTCCAAGGTCGATAAAAAATACCTATTATAAGATTTTTGACATACGGAGAAGGTGTTACAAATGCATGATTCGTCGGAAAGGTACTAATTTCATAACCTGCCGACTATATTTTAGTCGGCAAGGTATAGAGATGGATATTTTGCCGACCCTGTAATTGCTAAATTCAGAGATGAAAAGTCGGCATGTTATTCAACCTTATAATACCCGCCGACTATATTTTGGTCCGTAAGGTCGACAAAAAATACCCTGCCGACTTTTGGTTCGTTTTGATTCTTCGTTTTTTTTTTTTTTTTTGATTTCACATGTATAGTTAGAGTGTAGAAGAAAGATTTTGATTTATTTTTTTTATATGTTTTGGTCGACAAGGTTTTTTAGTATGGGCAATTTGGTCTTTTAACACCTTTTAGACACTCCTTAGCACACTACTTTGGATGGGAACAAAATGAATATACCCCAATTAATCTGGGTATACCCCAATCAAGCCAGGTTAAATATGCTATCTTCAAGGTACAGAGTGGAGTAGTAACTCAGTGGCGGAGCTAGGTATTAAGGTGACGGGTAAAAAAATATTTACAAAATGGGTGGACTAGAACTCTAAGAATGCCAAAAGGGGGGCTAAACACAAAAAGATGAAGGATTAAACACGGAATACTATGCAAAATGAGGACTAGAGATTATCGGAGTATTAGGGGGGCCTAGAGACAGGTTTAGCCCACCCCTGGTTCTGCCTTCTTGTGGGGTTCCTCTTTCATTTCACGTACCAGGCGAAGGTGCCCAAGGTTTTTTTTTCCCCTGCTGAATGATATCATAGATGTCAGCGGCTTCCTTCACAGCTCGTCGATGGGCTGCGGCTAAAGATTCGACCTTCGCTTCGTTCTGTTTGATATGTTCACGGAGATTTGCAATAATCTGAGGAAGCTGGGTTCGCCGATCATCAGCCTTTAGCCTTGATCTCCCGCGAGGTCCGTCATCCAATCTATGTTGAAACCTATGAGATTACAAGCATCTGTCATCCGCCCCTTGCACTTCGTTTCTCTGCGGAAGGAGTGATATTAACATTAGCCATAGCGGCAGCAGTGTCCAACAAACCATGAGTAGAGACAACCAAAACGTTGATATCAGGACAGACTGTATAGTTCGGCATGTGACTGTAGATACCCGAAAAATACCAAGGAAGAAGTATGGCCTCCCCGTATCCAAAAGGGAGTACGACATAGCGTCCCATGCTAAAGAGGATACTAGGTTTCCCCATATCTTAGAGAGGATACTACCAGGCGTTCCCTCCTCTTCAACATTCAAGTGCACGTGCAGGGAAGTCACAAGGGAGAATTCATCTAGAAGAATTTAAAGTATAGTTGTACAAATCAAGGAGGGCACTAGCAAGATATGGAAAGATAGGAAAGGACACATGCCTGACATCCCCCATTTGGGGAAATAACTATAAATAGGGGTCTTTCCCAATGAAAGGACTCAGTGATATCATTGTGGGAAATTGTGTTCTACTTCCCGAAGCTAGTCTCTACACCCTACTTCTATATGTACCCTGGAAATACCCTATTGTGTACATTTTGGCGACCACAGTGGGAGACTAGGTCACAAGATTAGCGCATAATTCATCACATGGACGCTGACAGATTCGCGTGCCAGGCTCAGCCGCGCGTGTATGGACCACTAAATGAAGTGGAACAAATGCAATTTGATATAGAGGAGAACGACCGCCAGCGCCAAACGCTTCTAGCCAGACTAGCATCCATCGACCCATCGCCCGAAGGAAATCAAGCTGACGGGTCAGACTCCCCTTGACTTAATCTTGGAGGAAGCTTCGATCAAGACCAAGGGTTTCGAACTCCTCAAAGGCGATCGCAAGCCAATTATCCGCCAATCAACAGCTGACTGAAGAACATGCCCGAATCGCCTTGATTGATGGGAAATTCACGAAACTGCTCGAAGAAAAATATGGTCTTGAAACGCAGGCAAGCGCCTACACCATAACCTCACCCATCCCCTCGGAAACCTTGTCCAGGCCAATGCCATTGAAATACAAAACTCCAAAGTTCAAGTTGTATGATGGGAGCGGGAACGCAACAGAGCACATGCATCGCTTCACAATATCCCTTAACGAATACGCCCAAGACGAGAATGTATGCATGAGGGAGTTTAGGAAGACCCTTACTGGGGATGCGTTTACCTGGTACATCTCTCTAAAATCTAACAAAGAAATGGTCATGGGACGAGATGCGGTAAGCATTCATGCAGAAGTTTTACTCCAAACCGGTCAAAATCTCCATCTCGGACTTGGGAAATATCAGGCGTCGGAGTGGAGAGCGGCTTAAACCCTTTGTAAGGCGCTTCAGGAGTGAGTCTCTTAAATGCCGAACTGAAGTGTCATAGGAAGAGCTAGTAGGAATTTGCATATCGCTGTTAGACCCCAAAACACGTCGAATGTTCGAGAATGCACAGAGATAACCATGTTTGCGGATCTTGAGGAGGCGTTTGCAAGAACTGGCGCGACTAATGACGAGATTGACGCTGCTGAAAATTCATGGTCTCATTCAGTCGCCCATGCCAAAGAGGACAGCCTGGGGGCGCCAAAGAAGCGGGGACCACCGGGCAATGACAACAGACAAGAGAAGAGGAGAGACGAGCAAGAGGCGCCAGACTTCCCCTGCTCATACGAACAAGCTGTAGGGTTGTTGAGAGAATGGGTAAAAAAAAGCGATATCAATCTCCCAGAGCCTAGAAAGGTACTCATTGAGACAGACAAGCGTAACCCGCGATACTGCCTCTTTCACATGAGAGTGGATCATCCCACTAAAGAAAGTCGGACTTTCAAATAGGCGATTTATAACAAGCAAAGAAACGGAGAAGTTGATATTGCGATAATAACATACAAGATGACCAATTGCCTGACCACGGTATAGCGGCTCCTACCCATGACCCAAGAGAATAAGAAGTATGTTTAATGGATGCGACGGAAAATGAGGAGATATGCATAGTATCTTCTGGAGATACGACAGAGCAGATAGCCGAGACAGTGGCAAAGAAGCCGGTATTTGCAAATTTCTTCGATGCCCTGGGTTTTGACGCAGCGCAAAGGCACCTCGCCTCAATATTCCTGACTAGGATTGCAGCCAGGGAGGATGTAAGCGCTCACCTGGACAGAAAATACCCTTTCCCTACTAATACCAAAGAAGACAAGGCGGTGAATAGTGACCATACGCGTCCATTGTACCTCACGGAGAAAGTGAGGAAGGACAGTTTCAAAAGGGCGTTCATCGACACCGGCGCGTCACTCAACATGATACCGTTACACATACTGAAGACATAGGCGGAAAAGAGTCTGAAATCAATAAATTCCAGACAAGGATCCGAGGCTTCGGCGGATTAAGCCAGCACATAATTGGAACGATCAATCTAAAAGTCAAGGTTGGCCCAATAAAGGCGATTGAGACTTTCCACGTAATGGATGTAAACACGGCATATCATATTCTACTAGGAAGACCATGGATGCATAAGCATGGGGTAGTGTCATCCACATACCACCAGTGCGTCAAGTTCATTCTTAAAGGGAAACATAAGAGGGTCCGCGCTACCGAAAATCCATTTTCCGCGGATGAAGCGTGTTACACGGAGGCAGCCTTTTTAGATGGCCTAAGCGAGCCCAGCGAAGTAGTAACGCGCATCCACTCAATTCCAATCCTAGACTGGGAAACAACCTACCAAGAAGGAATCTCCAGCCAGGGACGGAAGAAAGACTATGTGGAACAAGATAAAAGGCGTTTCAGGAAAGTATCTTGCCCAGACGGGCGCCATGTGTTTCGATTATAGCAACCAATCGGGGACACCTCGACAGCGGAAATCAACCTCGTATAGGCGATGGAAACTCTGAAGGTCAAGGATGCTCCCCACTTCTGGGAAAGGTTAGCTAAAAATGCGCCCCCTAAGCACATAGAAGCGACGAGAAAAGTCAATTTGGGATCCTAAGAAGACCCGAAGTGAATAGAAATCGGAGCGGCCCTATCGGATGAAGAGAGTTTTGAATTGCATGACCTGCTGAGGGAGTACAAGGATGTCTTCGCCTAGTCATATGAGGACATGACTGGCTTGAACCCCGCTTTGGTATGCCATGAACTAAAAGTTAACCCAAGTAGCAGGTCAGTAAGACAACCTCGACGCCAGTTCCATTATGAAACCGAGGCGCAAATGAAAGATGAAGTAAAGAAGTTACTAGAGGCGGGATACATCAACTCATGCACTACCCAACATGGCTCGCGAATATTGTATCAGTGGAGAAAAAGGATGGGAAAATCCGCTGGTGTGTGGACTTCCGGGATTTGAATCGCGCTTGCCCAAAGGATGAATTTCCTCTCCCTAACATAGATATGACGGTAGACACGACATGTGGAAATGAGATGTACGCATTTATGGATGGGAAAAACGATTACAACCAAATCAGGATGAAAGAAAATGACGCCGCCAAGACAGTATTTTTTATGCCTATAGGGAATTTTTACTACGTCGTCATGACCTATGGATTGAATAACGCAGGTGCGACTTATCAACGGGCGATGACGTCGATTTTTCACGAGATGAATCATGAGATCGTTGAGATCTATGTGGATGACATCGTCGTCAAGGCAAAGAAGCGAGGAGAATTCGCCCAGCGTCTGCGTCGAGTCTTCCAGCGGTGTCGGAATTTCAACCTAAAGATGAACCCAACCAAATGCGTGTTTGGGGTCACTACTGGAAAATTCTTGGGGTACCAAGTCACTAGCAAGGGGATTGAAGTTGATGCCACTAAAGCGGAGGGTATTATCTTGATGCCGTCGCCCAAGAACAAAGAGGAACTTTAGAAGTTGATAGGAAAAGTGTCTTATATAAGACGCTTCAATCCATGGTTGGCGGAGACTCTAAATCACTTCTTCCCGATGCTCAAGAAAGATGGAAAGTTCGTATGGAAGGAAGAGCAACAAGAAGCCTTTGAGACGATCAAGAAGTGGCTTACCCACCCACATATACTACGATCACCCATCAAGGGAGAACCCCTCTACCTATATCTGGCACATACAGAAACCGCAATAGGAGTTTTGGTCGCTCAAGATATGGGAGGGGGTAATCTTATTCCTATCTATTATCTTAGCAAAACACTAAAAGACGCGGAGCTGAGATACACACCTGCTGAGAAAGCATGCTTGCCATTAATATTAGCACCACAGAAGATCCGCCACTACTTACTGAAGCACAAATGCTACGTAGCAGCAGCAGCTAACCTAATCGTCTACTTGAAAACTTAGCCAATCCAGTCAGGAAAATTAGCGAGGTGGTCCATGCAACTGCTGGAATTTGATTTCACACCAATACGACCTCAAGGGATCAGGGGACAAGCGATTGCAGACTTACTAGCGGCTTTCCTAGGATCCGATACTTCTGAAATTCATGCGGACTTACCTGGTGAAATCGCTTTGGCAGAAGAAACCACGCCCCGCAAATGGAAGATGTCTTTCAATGGGTCCTCCTACTGAGATCATGGGGGCGCTGGAATAGTCTTTGAATCACCAGATAGCGAACTCAAGCCATACGCGTACAAACTTGACTATCCCTGTACCAACAACGCTGTTGAGTACGAGAGCTTCCTCATCGGGATGCAAATGGCTCTAAAGATGGGAATAACAGACCTAGAGGTCATGGGCAATTCACGGCTCCTGGTGAATCAAATGGAAGGAGAATTCCATGTAAAGGAACCAACACTAGCAGTCATCGGGAAAAAGCTCAAAGGATAATGAAACACTTTGATCGCATCACAATAGAACACACGGGGCGCCTAGGAAATAGACATGCAGATGCGTTGGCGACAATGGCATCAAAACTGCAGATGTTACAAGGAGATAAATAAGTAATCACCATAATTAAGAACATTTCACCTTTGGCTTTAGAGGAGAGAGCCGCCATCAAGGAGCTGGATGATAGACACATTTTTGTGTCTGAATTGTCCTCAGTGTCTCTATTGTTAGTCTCGATTTTTGTACTAATTTGGGTGTTTTTATTTTTGTTTAGGTGTTATTGGAGAATTACACTTATGCGGAAAAAGTTGCTCGAAAAGTGCTTTTTGGACCCCGGAGGACAATTGCTATACGGACCCTCACTTTTGCTAAGGGGCACCCACGGCTATATATAGCCCATTTATCCATCGCACCCATCTTCATCATTTGAATTTTATTTTGGCGGGAAAATTGTGGCAATCATTGGAAGATTTTATGTTCGTGTTTTGGGCATGATAGAAGGAGACTAAATAGCTGTAATTGAACGGGAAGGCTTGACTGATATTAACAGTCATGATATGGGCTTTTGTTCGAATTAAATTGGGCTAGTTTGATCGAGTTGAAGAAAACAGAGGCATGAGAGTTTTACGGGATTGTTTTACTCCTTCCCGTGTTTCTCAGTGGTTGGCTTGTGTTGGGAGAAGTCTTTACTGAATCCGTGTTGTGTTTGGAGTAAGTAAGCACAAATTGACAGCTGCAGATGCATGGTTGAAGCAAAAAGGGAAAGAAAATATTTTCTTTCATTCCGAGTAATGGAGGATTATTGTGGGTTAATGAGCGAGATTTCTTGGTGATGTTCAATATAAATAAGTTGCTAGGGTATCATTGAGATGAGGGGGAGAGTTTGGGAGATTACAGAGCATCACAAAGGCGAAAGATTGATCACCAGAGAAACCTGCAGCTACTGCTGCCATTGAAGAACACGAAGAACATTGGACGCCTAAGAACTGTCATTCATGCTACAGTGATAACGACTAACAGCTGAGGGTCGTAGTTCAGGAGACAGTCTTAAAGCAACAGTAACAGTGACAGAAAGCTTTTATCGTTCTCTGTAACAGCTCGGTTTGTAACAAATATATCTCTTACAAACCCGGTTTTCATTATATTTCTCCCATTTTCATCATTTGTAAACACTTTGAGCAATAAAAATAATTTTTGAGCGTGTTTCCAACATGATGATGACCTAATTCTCCCACAACCAAGGCAATGAGGAAGCTACTTACGCATGAATAATTGGTAATTATTTATTTTCTCTAATTTATAATTTATGATTCACCCAATCACTGCTTTTGCAGTGTTTTTAATTATTTCCATAATTTCCTTCATTAGTTGTGATTCAATTAGATAGGTTATGCTTTGTGTTAAGATAATCTATGCTTAGGGGAGACAATTAATTTTTGAGAATTTGTCTGATTATATGTGAATTAAGAAATAAGGGACTTAAAAGATAATTAGAGTTTTGGCTTATTTATCATAATTTATTCATGTGTAATAGTGGAATCAGTGTCTTGGTTATTCCTAATATCCTGTGACAATATTTTGTATATATTTTTCTTTTATTTTAGTTTATTAAATCCTAAAATCGATTTCAACAAGTCCGAGTGAACGACAACTCTTATTACCAGTATATTAAAATCGATCACTGGATTGGCAATGGGTGATCATAGCAGATCTAAAGCGACCGCCGGAAAAAAGGCAACTTTCATGGAAAACCTTGGACTTATACCCTTCTTGATGGAGACCTATACTTCGTTACGACCGGTGGCGGATTATGTAGCTGCCTTGGACCGAGTGAAAGCAAGGAAAAGTTGGAAGAAATACACTCTCAAACTTGCGGACATGTTGCGTCCATAATGCTACATCGGCGTATTCAGCAAGCCGGGTTCTATTGGTCGGACATGGATGAACAAGCAAAGGCGATCCAATACGACTGCGCAATTTTCCAAGGATCTCCTCAAGAAGCAGAGATCTGTGTTGCTGATGAAGATGAAGGATATTGGCGACAGACCTACATCGACTACCTAACAAATGGAACCTTACCAAGCGACAAGAAGGCCGCCCTTAGGTTGGTCAAGAAATTTGGCAGATATTTCGTCCTTGATAAGTAGTTATTCCGTAAAAGATTTGGCCAACAGACCCTGACATGTCTCGATAAGGTGGGGGCCCTTCGCGTTATGGAGCTAACACATGATGGTGAGCATCAAGGAAAGGCCAGATTCTTTGCGCAAATCTACGAGGCAGGCTACTACTGGCCTACGATGGAAAGCGACATAGCCGAGTACGTCCGGAAATGCAAGCAGTGTCAGATTCATGGAAATTTAATCCACGCTCCGCACACCACACTGCACAATGTCGCCACACCCTGGCCATTTCACACTTGGGGATTGGATATAATAAGTCCTATCACACCAAAATCGTCTAAGCAACACGAATATATTATAACAGCAACCGAGTGTTTTACCAAGTGGGTAGAGGCTATGCTACTAAAGAATACCACTGGGGCTGCAATCGCCGCTTTTATCAAGGAGCATATCATCACCTGCTTTGGGATACCTATGTGCATCATGTGTGACAACGGAACGCCCTTCGTTAACAGCGATGTCAAGGACTTGCTAGCATCTTTCCATATCAAGCGGAAGACATCCACTCCTTACCATCCTAAAGGAAACGGGAAAGCTGAGGCAACTAAAAAAATCCTGCTTCAGATACCCAGCAGAAACTTATACGATAACAAACGACTTTGGCATGAAGAATTACCCATGGCTTTGGGAATACCGAACTGCTAAGAGATCCTCCACCGGAGCCGCACCCTACACTGTAGTCTATGGAGAGGATGCCATTCTACCAGCAGAAATCGTCATCGCGTCGACCCGGGTAATCGCAGCAAGCGGCCTCCTAGCTGAGGATAGTAAAATATTCCAAGTCTTGGATACAATTGAGGAAAAGCGAGACATCGCACACGCTCATGCTGAGAAATATCGTGCACGAATGGTGCGAGCTTACAATCAAAAAGTTAAACCAAGAAGCTTTGTCGTAGGCGACCTGGTCCTTGCCATCTCACACCATGTACCTCGAAACGAGAGCACTGGGAAATTCGCGCCGAATTGGGAAGGCCCTTCAGAGTCATTGAAGCGGCGGAGAGCGGCTATTACAAAATCGTACAGGCTGATGGTACTCCCATGAAGGGAAAACCCAATGATAAAGTCAATGGCAAGTGGCTAAAGACTTTCTATATGTAAGCAGTTTGTAATACGAATAAAAAGTATTTTTGATCCTTAATTTTGCAACTGCATTAAGAGGATAGTCGAGATCCACATAAACCCTCCTTGCCTTTGAGGAGTGCATAAATACTCTAGTACCCACTCTATATATGGGACATGAGTGCCTAAGAACCCCCCCCCACCCCCACACACACACACCTTACAAATGGCACCGGGTGACTAAATCCTCTAGTACCCACTCTGTGGAACATGAGTGCCTAATAAACCTCTTCACGCCCCACAGATGGCCCCATGCAACTAAATCCTCATCCTTGATAAAAGGAGAAGTGCATAAATCCTCTGACACCCACTCTTTGGGACATGAGTGCCTAAGAAAACCCCTCTCCACGCCTTACATATGGCCCTGGATGACTAAATCGGAGCACTTTTCAATCCAACTAATAGGGCCATGGCTCCTCTTATGGCGCAGGCGCCGCCCTGATAATACCTTCCTTTACGAAAATCTTGATAAAAAAAATGGGGAGGGGAGAGCACCTTTTGCTCCCACTAAAACATGACCCTGGCGCCTCCCATGGCGCAGGCGCCCTAATACTTTCATTCATGAAAATCTTGATAAAAAAAAGGGAGGGAGAACACTTTTTGCTCCTACTAATATGGCCCTGGCGCCTCTCATGGCGCAGGCGCCCTAATACTTTCATTCATGAAAATCTTGATAATAAAAAAAGAGAGGGAGAGCACTTTTTGTTCCCACTAAACATGGCCCTGGCGCTTCCCATGGCGCGGGCGCCCTAAAAAGAAAAACTTGGCGCAGGTGCCCATTAATATCCATGGTACCTCCCTTGGCGCAGGTGCCCATTAATGAATTCATAAGCAAAAGGAGCAACACCGATGACATTAACAGAAATGTAATTAAAAACAAATTTACGCCACGCATCAAAAACAAAATTCTTATATATTAATAATAAAAAGCGCTTTACATATGATAAAGTCTCCTAAGGGATTACATCAAGCAATGACTGGATATCGATAATAGTGCTCTCCATAGTAAACATATGCGCGCACGTAGCAATCATAATTGTTGTATACTTGCTCCAAGAAACGCCGCCGATACTCGAGAAAGGGAGATGCCATAGAAACACTGTTGATAATAGCTTCTTGTAGCTCTTGTTCAAGCCCCTCCAAAAGGCGTGAACAACGCTTATTCTCTCCTACGAAATATTCAAACATGATACGTGTCGCCTTGTCATCCACCCAAGGCGATCTATTTCCAACACTAATTCCTCCCGAGACATCACAGCTAACCAAAAGCAAGCTTGAAGGCAAAATGAGCTCACAAGCACCATATCCAAAGGATACTTATAAAATATATATAGAGAGAGGATATTAATAGCTTTTACAGGACCCACTTGCGTACTACTTCAAAGTCAACACTGCAGATTGGTCAACATTGTGTGATACTTGGCTATCTCCCCATCCACTAAAGATAAACTACCACGAGCTCCTTTCACCACTTCATGAGCGTTCATCCGCACGATCACAGCCTTCCTAAAGTGGCGCTCTACCTTAACAAAAGCGACTTGAGAAATAACGCCGGTAGACGCCATGTAATAAGTATCGGCGCAATTGGACCAATCAGAATGCGCCTTATCCAGAGATTGTTCACACCTCTCTAATTCTTGTATGCATTCATCCTTAATTTGGTGTAAGCGATGAATCTCCCGCACATATAAATCCTTCCAAGGATCCCGAGGCGCTGCAGGAAGCGCCAGGACCCACTCCTTAATAGAACGAGTATACGACATCCAGAAAAACACAAAGAAACAAAAGGAAGAAAGAAAATAACTCAGATAAAATGAAATAGCTAATCATGATATATATATACCTAAAGCTACCGACCCACTATCCTTAAAACCTTCAGACACATGTACAATGACTAAGCTCAGCCAAAGCAAGAGCAAGTGCCATGTCAATGGCGTGTCGAGAAGCTGAGACATGAGAACGCTATTCCCGGCACGCCTAAGACCTCCTATTTGCGACTCTACATCCATCAACGTCCCATGCGCATCCGCATGCTCTCGTTCATAATACTGACATATCAAAGGATAAATGTCCACAAGGCGCCTCAATAGAGAAATTTCTACCACCAAACTCAAGTAGCTGGCCATTACTCTCCAAATCATTCGCCAAAGAGAGATGTACAAAATGAAAGTAATATTTTGAAACCATAATTACTTAAAGAAGCCATGTTTTCGGGATACGAGCGGAATTCAAAAAAAAAAGGAGAGAAAGAGAAAGAAAAGAGTACGAAGGGCAAAACGCGTCCTTCAAAGTGTTTCTTTGTCAAAAAAAAAAAGAGAGAAAGAGAATAATTAGGGAAGGATGAAAAATAAATCCCTCTACTACCAAGGCGCTCATGACTCACTTTTCGCTTCATCCTCCTTCAACAATCGACCTCTTCCAACGTCTTTTTAGCCCAGGCGACCCGTTGACAACCTCGAAAGATTCCCTGATCAGGCGCTCCTGAGTTACCATCAACTCCTCTAAGTTATCCCTCATAGAAGTAACCTTCTCCCTATGGCCAGCGATAATGCCTGGCAACTGAGTCCGGCGAGCATTCGCCTTCGTCTCCGCCTCCTGCCAAATAGTATCCAGCCACCCAATGTTGACCGCATATTAGAGGCATTAGTAATTGTTCGATGCCAACTTTGTAACTGTGCAGCTGAAGGATGATCACCAGCGTCCACCATTTTACCTAATATGTCCAAGAGGCATAAGGTGTAGGACACAAGGATGTTGGCATCAGGAAAGACCTCGTATGAGGCAATATGGCCGTGCTGCGTCACCACTTGAGTGTATAATGGCTCATAACCAGGAGGAACCCAGAATCCAAACACAGACACATAATTATCCACATCCCGAATGAGGCGCGGCTCCACGGGCTTATTCAGGATAAGAAAGGTAGGCGGGACTATGCGCTCGCCACCAGACGGAGGGATCGACTGAAAAACCCGCTGAGGCGCCATCGGCTGATGATCACTTTGGGTCTTGGTCCTTTTTCCTCTTTCATGACCATCCTTGGTGTCAGAACGACCCTATTTACCCATGGCCTAGAAACATATATATATATATAACGACTACATAGATGAAATAAATAAAACAAGTGACAATGTTTGTAATAAAATAATCTAAAACTTACATGGGAAGAAGAAGGGGCGGCGCTTTGATGGCCCATAGTAGAAGCTGAAGAAGAAGAACTACCGACGGAGGCGCCTAAACCAATAGTCTGCCGATCTCTTCGTCCTAAGAAAAACCCAAGAAGAGAGAGAAAGTAAGAAAATTTGAAAAAGAAGCCAACACTCTCTCTTATCCTAGAACCCTCTATACATATATATAAGGTAGCATACCAATTAATGCGACGAAGGACAAATAACATGCACGTGTCTTAAGTAACGAGGAAATACCGGTTGCCCTTGTCGAGAGATAACCGGTTGACCAAGTAAAACATCGGAACCAAGTGCAGCACTTGAGCTAGCTCTAACATCCTGTTGCGATAAGTTACTCTTCGAATAGCGTCCTCTAAGAAAAGCTACAGCCCTATCCGAAAGAGACTTCCGAGGAGGAGACCGAGGGAAACGCGGAATAGAACTATACCGGCATCACGGCGCCTCTGCCTGTCAGCAAACCTCTGTGGCAATTCGTTCATGTTAATGTCGAACCACTCATGAGCGAAGTAGCTTAATGGACCATACGGAGGGAAATTTGACTAAGACATAACCCAACGCAATGAGTACCCAAGAAAATTACGGAAGGAAAGAATAATATAGAAAATGGGAGAATACGAAAAAAAATACCTCGTCCTCCTGAGGTAAGGTCCCACAAAGGTTGCGAACGGCATCTTGAATCTTTGATGAAGTGGGAGGCTTTCTTTTCCCTTTGCCCTGAGTGTGAGGAACCTCAAGACATTTGGTCTTGGCACCAGAAGCAAGCCCGTGAGAATGCATGACCTCTGCGGGTAGTCTGGTACACCCCAAACGATAAAGCTCTTTCGGGTATGATGGGGGAACCATCACTGCATCGGCAGCCAAAGCATGGTGCAAATCTTCCATCTCTCTAATCCAAACATATACCAATTATGAGTAACCTTTAATTTCATGTCAAGATGCGGGACCTTCAAGGGTTGAAAGGTAGACTGCAAAAACGCGGCTTGTTGTCCTTGAAAACAAAATGAAGCTTTGTTCTACCAATTGCGGATCCGACACACATGAGGGAGTAAGGTAAGAGTCGGTCCCTTGATCGAAACCCGCCTGGCGAGCAACGCGGTTCAAATTATAAGCCTCGGCAAAGTATTCTCCTTTGTAAAAACCAGGAAGGTACCCTGGCGTCACTGCGGCTACGAAGTTGCAAGCATCAAAAGTAGGAGGATCGGATACTGAATCCACAAAATCCTCAGGGAATAGAGACACAAATCGATGAGACTCTCCTCTGCATTCATTGTCATTATATGGGCGGAAGTTAAACTCATCTAACTGGTCTAACAAAGGCGTTAAACGAACAGATTGCTTGGCGACCGACTTCTCGTACAAAGCCGTCCGGAAATAATAAATAGAGTAAGTAACGGTTTGTTCTGTACCATCCTCAGCAACAAAAACTCATTCCCCCTCAAGCTCCAAGTCTTTCACCTCTGACCTATAACGGCGGTAATGCTCCCAACCCCACATTTTCATAAAATTAGCAGGGAGATACGTCTCGACTGTGAAGGAGGCGTCATTAGCCTTATGGATGTCATTCACCAACAAATCCAGATGATGATATAATCCGCCAAGAAATATGGGTGCCAGTGGCAATGAAATGCTGCGTGACAAAAGTACCGCCATGACCATCGATTCGTCCCTAACATCATCAGTAGGGGAATGTTCAAAAACCTCATGAGACAACCAATAAGACAAGAAATCAGCTAACTCGTGACGCTTGGTAGATTCGGCAGTATGAGAAGGGGATCCTGCCCGGACTCTCCTACCAACTTGGGAGACCACATCTTAACTCACAGGTTCAAGGTAGCTCGCCTGGCTGGTTCCCGAGAAGCCACGGGGACAGCTTCGACTTCCTCGGCAGAAGGTGCCTCTTTTCCTTTTCTAGGAACAACTCCTTCGGCGCCTTTCTTAGATGGCTTAAGGGGAGTCCGAATCTCGGAAGGTGCGTCCGCTTCGGCGACCCGTTTCCTTGACTCTGTGGTGCTTTCTTTAATAAATGGAATATAAGATCATCCCTATCAGACAGACCACTAGACACATCTTTAAAATCATGACTCACGTGAAGAGGGAGGCCAGTCAAAGATACCATATCTTCCAACGTAGGCGACGCCTCTCCCTTAGCTAAAAGACATGTATGAACCAGCGGGATCTATATCAAAGCCAAACGAATCATATCTCGGTTGTTCTTAGTAAGGCGCATATATCGAGATGAAGAAAGCGTCTCCATCAATTCCAGTTTAATAATCATGTCTTTACAGTAAGGAATCGAAAGCATGTACTCTATCCATGGGCGCCATTCCAGACAAGAGTTCGCCCGAGAAAGAAAATCTATCTTAGGAAGCGTGAAGTCACCGCGGGAAAGACGAATACGTGAAAGAGCAGAAATTGGAAGAAGAGGCGGCTCCTCGATCTCCTCCGCCAACAACCAATTGCTGACCTCTTCATCAACAACTAGCAGATCAAAAGAAGTTGGTTTACTAACCTGACGGAGGAAACCATCATCCAAGAGAGAGGAGACACTGGTCGAAGGAGAGGCGCTTTGTCTAAGTTTACTGACGGACTTCTTTTTAGCCAGGATGGTCGCCCAATTCTTACCCTTCCCAGGGGAAAAGACTTGCTCATATTATGACAATATGGGGAGTAGGTGAGGCGCCTACTCACCCCCAAAATCTACATCTCCAGGAGAATTCTCAGCCGCCGAACTCTCGTTGCTGCTCATAAAGAAGAAAATGAAACAAAGGCGCCGGTTTGAAGTTGAAAAAGGAGAGAAGAAGATAGAAGGAGAGAGTACTTGAAGACAAGGGGGAATAAGAGTTAGATGAGTATTTATAAACTTGGGGGGATTGTAATTGATGGTAACTGAAACGACACTAGTGGAAGACGGAAAGACGCAATCCATAAATAATAACTGTCAGCATTAACCGCCTCAACCTCTCCAGGAGCCAGGAAAGTGACACGTGTGTGAACTAATATAAAGACCAACAATCATGCAAGGGGACTTGTAAGAACGCACGAGCGTCTGTCACGTGTGCATCACGCCAAGACCCCTAGATCAATATGAAATGAATAATACCAGTGGACTTGCAAAACATGCAAGTAAAGACAAGCAAGAAAAGGGGACTTGCAAAGAGCAAGTCTCCAAGATATACAAGAACAAGGGGACTTGCGGGAAGGCACAAGTACCCAAGGCGAGTCATTCTAGAAAGACGCCGAAAAGAAATAATAGACTGTTGAGAAGGCTAATTCCTTGCCCAAACAACCAGGGAACTTAATGTAGATACCCGAAAAATACCAAGGAAGAAGTATGGCCTCCATGTATCCAAAAGGGAGTAAGACATAGCGTCTCATGCTAAAGAGTATACCAGTTTTCCCCATATCTTAGAGAGGATACTACCAGGCGTTCCCTCCTCTTCAGCATTCAAGTGCACGTGTAGGGAAGTCACAAGGTAGAAGTCATCTAGAAGAATTTAAAAATACAATTGTACGATTAAGGAGAGCGATAAAAGATAAGGAAAGATAAGAAAGGACACATGCTCGGTGATATCATTGAAATTTTGTTCTACATCCCCCATTTGGGGAAATAACTATAAATAAGGGTCTTTCCCATTATGAACTACGCTCAAAAAGGGTTGAAAGTCTTGCGGTGATATCATTGTGGGAAATTGTGTTCTACTTCCATTTGGAGATAGTCTCTATATGTAAAAGGAGAGAAATGTATACACTGAAACTAGCAAAGTGTAGATACAATTCTATCAAAAGAGAACATGAAACAGTGTCCCATGCCAAGGAAGACACCCGAAATCCTAGAAGGGATGTTATCAAACAGCTCGCGGCATTTGACTATGTATAGTGACCATGAAAGGACACACACGACATCCCCATTTGAGGAAATAACTATAAATAGGGTCCTTTCCCAATGAAAGGACTGTGATATCATTGGGTTTTGTTCAACTCACTATGTGATGGCATTTTGGAGACAACGAACCCAAAAGCCACGAACCATCACATACGGCACATTACCACGGATGGTACTACGTTCGAAAAAGAGTTCAAAGTCGGGGATTGCGTTGAAAAGACGAGGAGAAATCACATCGTACAAATCTTCCAAAATTTCAACATTTTGATCCCGGAGAACACATGCACCGAGGTGGTCCATGCAGTTTGTGTGCATGAGAGAATTCGGTAAGACCCTAACTTGGAATTCGACTTTATACCAATTGAGATGCGACCTCAAGGCGTTAATTCGAGAGGACAAGCAAAATGCTATTGCAGACTTACTAGCAAATTGCCATTTCCGACCTCAAGGCGTTAGAGGACAAGGATCCGATATCGTTGAAATTTACACTGAATTAACAAGCGAGGTCGCCTTGGCGGAGGAAATTACGCCCCTTAAATAGAAGATGTCTTTCGATGGGTCCTCCTATGGAAATCATGGGGGCGCTGGAATAGTTTTTCAATCACCGGATGGTGAACTCAAACCGTATTCCTACAAACTCGATTATCCCTGCACCAACAATGCCGCTGAATACGAAAGCTTCCTCATCGGGATGCAAATGGCTCTGGAGATGGGAATAACATACCTCGAAGTCACGGGAGACTCACAGCTGCTCGTAAATCAGATAGAAGGAGAATTCCATGTGAAGGAACCAATACTAGCGATCTATCGTGACAAAGCCCAAAGGATAATGCGACGTTTCAACCACATCACTTTAGAGCACATGGGACGCCTAGCAAACAAGCATGCGGGCGCTCTGGCAATGATGGCGTCGAAACTACAAATGCTACAAGGGGACAAAGAAGTAATCACCATAATAAAGAATACTTCACCCTTGGCCTTGGAAGAACGAGCCACCGTCGAGGAACTGGATTAAGCGTCGAGTAATCATAGCAGATCTTAAATGACCGCCCGAAGAAAGGCAATTCTCGTGGAAAACCTTGAGAACTTATACATTGCTCGATGGAGACCTGTACTTTGTAATGACTGACGGCGGATTATGTAGATGTCTCGGGCCAATTGAAGGAAAGGAAAAACTAGAAGAAATACACTCTCAAACTTATGGAAATGCCGCATCCATAATGCTACATCGGTGCATCCAGCGCGCCGGGTTCTATTGGCCAGGCATGGATGAACAAGCAAAGGCGATCCAAGACGACTGTGCAATTTGCCAAGGGTCTCCTCAAGAAGCGGAGATCTGTGTGGCAGAAGAAGATGAAAGAGATTAGCGAGATCCCTACATCGACTACCTAACACATGGTACCTTACCAAGCGACAAGAAGGCAGCTCTTAGACTGGTTAAAAATATGGCAGATATTTTGTCCTTTATAAGAAGTTATTCCGCAAAAGCTTTAGCCAACAGACTCTGATATGTCTCGAAAAGGAGGGGGCCTTTGTGTTATGGAGCTAACCCATGATCATGAGCATCAAGAAAAGGCTAGACTATTCGCGCAAATCTATGAAGCATGCTACTAATGGCCTACGCTGGAAAACGACACAGCTGAGTACGTCCGGAAGTGCAAGCAGTGTCAGATTCATGGAAATTTGATTCATGCTCCGCATACCACACTACACAATGTCGCTGCACCCTGGCCCTTCCATACGTGGGGATTGGACATAATTGGTCCTATCATGCCAAAATCCTCCAAGCAACATGAATATATTATAACAGCTACACAGTGTTTTACTAAGTGGGTAGAGGTGATCCCGCTAAAGAACACCACTGGGGCTACCATCGCCGCTTTCATCAAAGAGCACATTCTCAACCTCTTTGGGATACCCATGTGTGTCGTATCTGAAAATGGTATGCCTTTCATTAACAGCGATGTCAAGGATTTGCTGGCATCTTTTCATATCAAGCGAAAGACATCTACCCCTACTACCCCAAGGGAAATGGGCAAGCTGAAGCAACCAATAAGATCCTACTCAGGATACTCAGCAGAAGCTTATACGATAACAAGCGACTCTGGCATGAGGAATTACCCATGGCGCTTTGGGCATACAGGACCGCCAAGAGATCCTCCAATGGAGTCGCGCCTTACACTCTGGTTTATGGGGAGGATGACATCCTACCAGTAGAACTTATCATTGTGTCAGCCCGAGTTATTGCTGCAAGCGGCCTCCAAGCCAAAGATAGTAAAAGGTTCCAAGTCTTGGACACACTTGAGGAAAAGCGAGACATCGCGCATGCCCACGCAGAGAAATATCGTGCACGGATGGCACGAGCTTACAATCAAAAGGTTAAACCAAGGATTTTTATCGCAGGTGACCTCGTCCTTGCCATCTCACACCACGTCCCCCAAAACAAAAGCGCTGGAAAATTCGTGCCAAACTGGGAAGGCCCGTTCAGAGTCATTGAGGCGGCGAAGAGCGACTACTACAAGATCGAACATGACGACAGCACTCCCATGAAGGGAAAACCCAATGAAAAAATTAATGGCAAGTGGCTAAAAACCTTATATATGTAAGCAGTTTTGCAATATGAATAAAAGTTATTTTTGATCACTATATTTGCAATAACATAAAAAATCCTCCTCGCCTGATTACTATAGGAGGAGTGTATGAATCCTCCAAGTACCCACTCTATGGGACTCGAGTGCTTAAGAAACCACCCACGCCTCACACATGGACCCCGGTGTCTAAATCCTCATCCTTGATAAAGGGAAGAGTGCCTAAATCCTCTAAGTACCCACTCAATGGGACTCGAGTGCTTACGAAAGCGCCCACGCCTCACACATGGCCCCGGGTATCTAAATCCTCATCCTTGATAAAGGGAAGAGTGTCTAAATCCTCCAAGTACCCACTCTATGGGACACGAGTGCCTGGATTAAAAAAAAAAAAGAGGGAAGACACTCTTTGTTCTCACCAAGGCATGGCCATGGCGCTTCACACGGTGCGGGCGCTTTATTGATTCTTTCATCCTTTAAATTTAGGAAAAAATAAAAAGAAAAAAAAGGGAGACCATTCTTTGTTCCCACTAAGGCATGGCTCTGAAGCCTCACACAGTGCAGGCGCCTCTATAATCATTGTCTTCCTTTGTAAAAAAAAAAGGGGGGGGGGGCATCTTTGCTCCCACCAAGGCACGGTCCTGGCGCTGCAAACGGCACAGGCGCCCTAGTAACACTTCCATTGATAAAAAAAAAGGGGGGAGGGGGAGAGGGAGAACATCTTTTGCTCCCACTGAGGCATGGCCCTGGCGCTGCCGACGGCACAGGCGCCCAAGTACCATTTTCATTGAGAACATCTTTTTCTCTCACCAAGGCATGGCCCTGACGCTTCTAACGGCACAAGCGCCCTGAAAAAGTACTAATAAAAAAGCAAAATGAATCACATCAACAGAAACAAAATCAACAACACGATGACACCAAGGTTCAAAAACAAAGTCCTTATATATTAATAATAAAAGAGAATTCTACATATAACAAATCCGCCTAAAAGATTACATCAAGAAAAAACTGAGTGTCACTAATAGCACTTTCCAAAATACCATCTAGAACATGTGCATACACATAGCCATCATAACTACTATTTACTTTTTCAAAGCACAATCGCCGCTGTTCTAGAAAAGGACACGCCGTAGGAACCACATTTATAATAGCTTCTTGTAGATCCTATTCAAGTTTGGCCAAAAGACGTGAACAACGTGTGTTCTCTTCCACAAAATATTCAAACATCACGAGTGTCGCCCTGGTCATCTGTTCAAGGCGATCAATCTCCAACATTAGTTCCTCCCGAGTCATCACAGCTAATCCAAAGATGTTTGAGAGTAAAATGAACTAGCAAAGCATCATATCGAGAGCTATTTAAAAATAAATAAATAAATTTCTTAATAAATTCTCTGAAGGGCCCACTTGCGGACTACTTGAAATTCAACGCTGCAGATTGGTTAACATTGCCTAATATTTTGCTATCTCCCCTTCCACCATGGACAAACTGCCATGAGCTCCTTCCACTGCCTCATATGCGTTCATCCGTGTAATTCCATCTTGCCTAAAACGACGCTCCACCTTACTAAAAGCGAGTTGAGAAATAATCCCTTTCTCTGCCATATAATAAGTATCGGCACAATCAGACCAATCTAAACGCGCCTTATCCAAAGCCCACTCACACCTCTCCAATTCTTGCACGCATTCATCCTTAATCTCGCACAGACATCGAATCTATTGCTCATATACCTCCTTCCAAGGATTCTGGGGCGCAGCAGGAAGCGCCAGAATCCATTCCCTAACAGGGCGAGTAGTAGACATCCAGAAGAGAACAAAGAATGAAACGAAAAAAAGAGAAACACGTAAGTAAAATAAAAACAACTAAACATGATATATATATATATATATATATATATATATATATATATATATATATATATATATACATAACCTAAGGCTATCGACACATCAGCCCTAACATCTTCAGACACTTGTGCAAAGACTGAACTCAGTCAAACCACAAGCAAGTGCCACATCAATGACATGACGGGAGGCTGAAAAATACACCAACTATAATCCAAAAGCTACTCGGCGACTCTTTAACTTAGAACACATTGATGATAAACCCGTAGGAACACTATTCCTCGCACGCCTAATGTAGTTGCAGGAAATCCTACACTACACCCCTCACAAGAATCCATATGATCAAACCATTTCAAGATGAACAATTATAAATTTTATTAATCAAATTCTCAAAGTGTTTACAAGATGAAAAGGAAATAAGCTAAAGAATTACAATCACTCTAAAACTTTCTCTCTCTTAATGACTTGCTCAACACTCGAAAAAGATCTCTCTCTCCCTTAAGCCTAATCGGCTCTTTATATAGGACATTACATAGTGGATGACAGCTAAGCTGTCCTTTATTTTCGGATCTGGCTTGCGAACTCTCGCAAGTGTACAAATGTAAAATCTCTCTACACTCCTAGATCTCGCCAGGTCTTCACATCTTTCGTTTTAAAGGCATGCGTCATCCATTGCGTCATTTATATTACTTGTTTGCGACGTCTTCACAATGTGTCGTTTATGGATTTCGCGAAGGCGTTGGTGTTGCGATATTCTGATCCTACATCTTTCCTCTTCTCATGTCTTCTCTGCGAAGAAGAGAATGTCATGAGAACTAATCTACTCAAAATGCCGCAACTTCTCATCCTTATCTGTTTTGACATGATACCGTACTTTTATAAAGTTTATTACACGTGTCTCTTCTTCCATTCATTTCTTGACACGTCTTTTTCAACCGTCCTTTCTCAACGGTTCATGTCTACTCTTCGCATTAAATGTGTTTGCCTTTTCGAGAATTCTTCTCTCTATATATGTCTTTCTTGCTCCTCTCTTCTTCTTTTTTACTCTCTTTCTTGTCTTCTCTGCAATTTCTCTTCATCATCTCTCCGTAACTTTCGCTCCTCCTACTGTAAATTTTCTTCTTTTTCATCTTCTCTTCATTCCCATACTCTGAAAGATGCCTCAGGTTGGTCGTAGATATGAAGTTCTTTTGGGAGAGGCTCAAAAGAATTTGCAAGAGAGGGGTTTCACGTTATCAACTATTCCCAATCAAGAATCTAAATCCATCCTTTCTGCCAAATTGTTTACTGATCATCATTGTGATCATCAAAAAATCATAATCTCGCTAGGTCATATTCTCGCTGGCCTTCTCATTCCTCTCTACAATCCTGAACTTCCCTTGTTTTATGAAATTCTTGCTCATGAGAAATTCACGCGAGCTATCTATCAACTAAGCGGAGATTGTATCCGCTTAATGCTTGAGTTTGCCAACCGTGGTGCTGGTAAGGGATCTCTTTATCCCAATGCATTCAAAGATCTTAAACTTGCAGACTTAGAGATATTCACTGAAAAGTATTCAGTAGATAGTTTCTTTGAAAACTATGAAGTAATAAACATGAAGAACGATAAAACTCGTTGGGGTGCCCGTTTGAAAAGGAAAGAAAAAATTCCCAGCGACAAAATACTTATGCAGTATATTGATTGGCATTCCGGCAAGAACAATGTTCCTCGCCATTCCAAAGACGACAAATGGTGCATCTTTCCATTATTTTTAAATGGACCTTATATCTCAGGTTCAAATATACTCCCAGCGAATCTCGCCAATTATCAGCCTTGGGTATTTAATTGGCCCGAGAAAGCAAAAGAGGTATGCTTCCTAAATTTCACTCAGCTTGTAATCTTTACTTCTTTTTATATTTACTAATCTTGCGAAATTTCCAGATTGTCAAATTGAGAAAAAGTTACAAGAGAAATCCTAAGGCGAGCACCCTGGAAATACTCCATTCGATCACGGATGAAGTAAGAAATACTTTTCTTTACTTTTTAACAATATTGTTTCCTCTGTTTCTTATCTTCATTCGTGTGTAAAGGTTGGCGTTGAGATCGCTGAAAAAGAAGAAAATCCTGTGAAGACCAAAGGTAAAGACAAAGATTCTCTTCACAAGGGGAAATCTACCGTTCCACCCTCTAAAAAACGAAAGATCCATTCTTCTTCTCGCTCGAGTCCTCAATCCAGCGAAAGCTCTGATGAAGATGATGATAATGCTGACATCTCTCTCGTGAAGGATAATCATCCAACTGAATCTTTTATAGCGCAATTGTCTAGTATCTTCTCACGACTCCATGCAAGGAATTGGAGATGATCGTCTTTCCACAAATGCCAGGCTCTCGCAAGTATCTGTGATGCTCCCTTACTAGAGGGTGACGATTCTCTTCATGGAGTCTCCAGATCGGTGACTCCCAGTTTCCTAAACGCACTTGGTGTCTTGGTATGTTTTTATTCCTTTATTTCTTCATAATTTCGATTTTAAATCATATCTTGATAATTTGTTTATTTTCCTTTATAGTCTGGGAGAGCTTCCTTTGTTGTTGCCTCAGATCTCGAGAAAAGGCGCAGCACTCTTGAAAAGAAGAATCTTCAACTTCGCAAGAAAAATGAAGAGTTGGAAGCTGAAGTTGTTGCTCTTCGCAAGAGAGATAAAGAATTTGAAAGTGAAACTGCTATTCTTCGCGAAAAGACCAAACAACCTGAAGTTGATTCCTCCACTGGAGGAATAAAATATCTAGTCTTCAAAGCGTAATCAACAACTTTATGGTATGAGACTCTTCCCCTTTTCCTTTGTTTTGTTCTCTAGTTATTTTCCTTATCTGACTTATCATTTTCGCAGACGTTTATAATCTTTCTGATGAAGCCATTCTTCTTCACTCATTTCCTGAACCTATGGATAATGATGCTCTTCTCGCTCACCTCAACAGTTTTTTAAATAGTTTTACAAATAACAAAATTAGGTATCTTCCTCTAGACAAACTTCAATCATTTACTTTAGGGCTTGATCATAGATCTAGTTTGGGTTTAGCCAACCAACTTAAATGTCTATATCTTAATTCCCAACAGAAAATTAATACTTTAAGGAAGAAAATTAGTGATCTTATAGATGATAAAGATCGCATCGCTAATCAAGGTTCCCAAGCATTAGCGAAATTCCAAAAAACTCTTCTTGAAGTTCAAGTTGAATGGGATGAATCCATTCACCAAATGCTATACTTAATGAAAGAGAGAATCAAATTCGCTCCCTTCTTCTCATAAACAATGACGATGAATTCGCTTGGGCTGCGAAGGTTTTAGATGCGCGAGAATAATTTAGGTGTTAATGTTAGCCTTCAAAGGTGAGCATACAACCTTGATTAGGGATATGATTTCTGACAGAGAAGGTTGTTGAACATTCTTCTTTATTTAATTATTTATCTTTTTATAAATCTGTCATTAAGTTTTTGATTCATTGCCATATGTTCGCAGAGGCGAGGAGACTTAGCAAAAGAATTGAAGAACTTGAATCGAGAAAGAACAACTACAAAAACTTCTCTCTTGAAATGATAAATATTCCAAGTTAAAGAAGCAACTACAAATTACTGTAGCGAACTTCAAAAATGATGTTGTTTTCTTTCGCAATCAGACTATTGAGATGGTCTGTGATGACAATAACATCCCTCAGTCTAAGTATCCTTACCTTCTTGATGAAGTCCCCAAAAATATGCCTTCTCTGAAATCTCTGATAGCGATGCTAGTGAAGAAGAAGAATCTGATGCAGATGACGAAGTGGAAGGATCTGACGAAGATGACGAAGTAGAAGAATCTGATGAAGAAGAAGAATCAAACAAGAAGTAGTTCCATTTTCTTCCTTCTCTTTTTGTAATATCTGTACATTTATTCTTTTAATCTTCTATTTTTGTAATCTTTTGCTGCGAATTTCTTGGATTTTCAAATACAAGTTCTACTTTTGTTGTTCCTTTCTGCAAATGTTAAAAGAGCAATTCTTTTTTGCAATATAGTTAATCAATACCATGAGTGTGTAAATCTATCATGTGAAAATAAATAGCATGTTCTTAATCTATTCATTCACATACTTGCCTCTGTTATTTGTTTTCAAATGAAAGATTAAGCAAATAACCTTTAAATGGTAACATGCCTCAGTCTCGCAACTGTTGCTGCTGAATTCTGACATTGCGACAAGATCGCATGACGTCTTTACATTTTCATGTATTGACCCATTGACCTTGCCTTATCATTTCTTGTGTATTCTTATTTTGCCTTCCTAATTAAAGGTCTTATTTTGCCACCTCTCAGTATTGCGACAAAATCGCAGGACGTCGCTACACTTTCATGTAATGACCCATTGATCTTGTCTTATCGTTTCCTTAGTATTATTGCCTCTGCAGAATATTTTTCTTGTGACAATATGACAGGCCTAAATATTCTTGCGAATATATAGCCCCATGGCATTGCCGTCTTGCGACGAAATCGCAGGACGTCTTTGCACTTGCATGCAATGACCCATTGATCTCGTCTTAGCTACTCTTTTTGTATTTTGCCTCTTGGGATTGTTGCACAAATATGACAAGCCTGAATATTCTTTCAACATAAAGCCTCATGACATTTGCGTCTTTTTGACACTTTATCGGCTCCCTAATGGAGGGTGTCGCCATATCTTCCCCCCTGGTTTCCCCTTCAAGGCGTACATCGGCCATACCAAACTAGCTCCTCCCATCCTGGTCTTAACAACAACCGATTGTTTTGCACCCCTCTTATCCTTTTTGCCTATAGGGCTTATAGTTACGAGACTGCACCCTAAGTGGGGTTTTCTTCAGGCCGAGTGCAGCATAAGCCAAGAGTTTCCAAGGATGGCCAAGACACTTCAAATTCCCCAGGCACCCTTGGCTCAACCGAGTACCTCGGCGCCTTGGTCAAATGCGACTCATGAAGAGACCTCGGTCGTCCAACGGTATAACCTTATATATATAGCTGGAAATCCAAGGTACCTCTCCGGATGGGCTTTCATTGACCCCAAATCTCCATGACTCAGGTTCCAGTAGCGGTATAACCTTATCCCTGAGCCACGCAAAGAGATACCCCCTTATATGACGCACTTTAGGTCTTACATTTGCCTTTTGCGAAATTTTATTCGCGAACTAGGGTGTATGCCATAAAGGTTCGTCCCATTCTGATTATTTTGTCAAATTTTATTAGGTACCCCGTACTATGACACACTTTAGGTACTTTGCCTCTTGCGAAATTTTATTCGCGAACTAGGGTGTATGCCATATTAAGTTAGCCACTTTAAGTTATTTTGTCAATCATCATATTTGCCATTTGTAAAATACATTTTCTTCTTCTTCATATCAATTCTTTCATAACTCCATTTTCGCCACTTGTAATACATTTCTCTTTCTAACTTCTATTTCATCGATCAATAAGCATTAATATTCTTTAAGCCTCTTACTTTTGCTATTTTGTGCCTCTGTATCTTTAGATTTTTCTGTTATTTTCCCGTCTCTTGCGATATTCTCACTAGCTGTTTTCTTCAACAAATATTGACTTCGCAGCACTTTCTATCCATTTTATGGTATCTACCATCAATCTTTCACTTTTTTTGTTTTTGCTTGATGTTGTGTTTCCAATCTCCCTTCTTTGCAGCTCTTTCTTCGCAGGATTCTTTGTCAACTTCATAACACTTTTTCCCTTATATCAAATCTCCTTTTATAAGGCCGATACCACTTGGATGAGGAAACTTAATACATTGATGGAAAGTCGATGCTACACCTAGAATCTCATGCAACCAAGGTCTCCCAATCGGTCGTTATACGGTGATTCCACGTCAACAACACAGAATGAAATTCCAGAGGATAATCCTTTTAGTGGAATTCGCATGTGAGCTTCTCCTTTAGGCTTATTTGCAGTGCCATTAAACCCATAAATTTTATAGGTTCAAGGTATCAAATCTGCATTTTTCCTCCCATAGTTTTGTAAGTATGATAAAAAAGGATATTCACAGAACTCCCGGTATCAATTAAAATTCTATTGATTGCCCATGAGTTTTCTGCCTCATCATCTTCATCATCATTAGGTTTTGGGTTAATCTCCAATCTCACCACTAATGGGTTATCATGCATTTTCCACCTTCGTGTACTTCTTAGAAAGAAAAGGAAATAATTTGCTTTTGCCATTCTTCCAATGGCGATGTCTTCGCAACATTCATTATTTCTTTATCATCTGCGTCTTTTGCGAAGACCCTACTGAGAGTATTATCGTGGAAATATTCAATTGTTTTGTAGGAATGTATAATAGACTTACAAGATAGATTCTTCGCTTTTGTTCCAACTTCTATCACAAATGTTTCTCGTTCTTTTGTTGTGTTCGTTCTATGGATATCTGGAGGAGGTGGTAATGCTTGAGGTTGAGTTTTCCTTATTATAAAATGATTTATTTTCCCTGATCTATCATCCTGAGAATGATTCTCTTTATATTTCTGCAGTCATTTTTTGTATGTCCATGAAACTGATGATAAGTACAAAATTCATGACTTCTGTCGCTCGGAGGTGGTTCATTTCCCATGTTCCATGGCGCAGGTATGTTTTCCATCAAGATTATAGCTTCCCATATTTTCTCCACACTAGCATTCAGTGGCGGCATCTTTATTTCTTCCCATATTATCATGTGATTTCGCTGTCCTCTGTGATAACTTTGCCTCTGACTTCCATAAGTTTCTTGTGGCTGATCAAGTCTGTCAATTTTGTTATTTCCTCCACGGTTATATAAATTTCTCTCTCTCTCATATTCTTCTTGATCGCGACTTCCCATAGCTACTAACTTCTGCTGACTTTCGCCCGTTGTCATTTCTGGTTGTCCTTGTGAAGTGCTCGCTATTGTATTTATCAATTTAGGTAATAAACTTGCATTCGCTACATTTGAATTTGTGTTCGCAACTGGGTACGATTCCATCTCATTTTGCTTTTCCTCAAGGGCAATATATTCCTCCTGAAGTTCTCGCTGCTCAGTCATTGTGATTGTGTTCTTGATTCTAAAAGTTTGAATGTATAATAAATGGTTGCGAACATAGAATTAATGAATGATAAAATGAGATATCTCTCATCAACACGACCAGCCATATCACTACACATTTTCTTCTACCTCAGAGTCAAGTGTTTCAAACTTTTGCCAACCCTTTGTTTTATCCCAAATACATCCTCAATACCGGGTCGCGAGAAATTGTTACTTATGTACGCTCTTAAGAATATAGATTGTAACTGATTGAAAGATGCTATAGCATTCTTTGGCAAGCCTTCAAACCATTTCAATGCTTCTCCTGTCAAGCTGGATACGAAGTATTTGCACAATATGGCATCATGATTCTCTCATTGTAGCATACATCTCAAATAAGCCTTGATGTGTTGTATTGCACAAGGTGCTCCATCAAAAATGTTGGTTAATGTGGGTAAATTGCACTTTGGGGGTATTCTTTCTAATTGTCATTCCCGTGTGAAAGGGGTTTTCGCAGCTTCTTCTATAGCTTCATCCAACTGTCTCCTTCCTCCTTCTTTTTTATCATTTAGCATCCCTCTCATTTCCGCTAGTTCTTTCAAAATTTAATCGTTTACACCATAATCTGCCTCCACTGGTCTTTTTAGCTCCGCCTCTCTTCTTCTGCGTTCATATCTATTTTGGTTCTCTTGATCATCATTTTCTTCTCGTCTCTTTCTGTGATCTTCTCTTTCATTTCTTTCATGAGTTCGCACACTATTATATCTCTCATTTTCTCTTCTTTGCCGTCTTTCAGTTCTCCTTAGTGCTCTGTCGTATTCTTCATTGATGTTATCATTATTGCGATTTCGTTCACACCTCCTTTCCCTAAGTTATCATGATTATTCGGCGAATTACCTCTTGTAATTCTTGCTCTTCCACTTATACTCTTAATCTTTCTCTCTCGCGAGCTAGATGTGCTTGCTCAGTATAATGTCTTTCAATTTCATCCTCAATTATTCGGTGATTTCTTTGTACTTCTCTCCCCTGTAATATTCTTTTTCATTCTTCCTGATTTTCTTCACCATCTTGATTATTTCGTCCCTGACGATGTCTATTTCTCTGATCTCCATCATTTTCCCCTTCTTGAATAATCTCGCCACGTTGGGTACAATGATCTTCCCTTACTTCTCTTCTGCCGCGATTTTCCTCATTTGAATTTTGTGTTTCCTCGCGAATTTCTTCATTAGCATTTTCTTCAGGCACATTTCGTCTTATTTATTTCCTTGTTGATCTTGATCTCGCGGTGCTTCTCGATCTTCTGCTCTGTAACCTCATGTTTTCCATCCTTAGTTCATGATTTTGCCTAGTTAAATTTGAACGTTCTTCTGGTTCTAACCGCCCTTCTTCATGTATTGTTTGTCTTAATGCCTCTAACGCTGCAATCTATTCATTTCCATGAACTATTCCTCCAATCACTTCTTGGTCTCTCTCTTCTTGTCCATTACTTCTTAATTGTTGCTCTTCTCCCATTTCATCTATAGAATCTGATTGTCAAGTATGCACGCTTACTCTGTCATAATTCATAATTCTATTTTGCACTAGCGTATGCTGAATTGGGGATTGAACTCGATTTTCTCCATTATTTCTTATGTTTGCTCTTAAGGATTCCCCCATTTCATTTCTCTCTTCTCCAGCAAGTCTCCTACTCCTTCTAACAGTTGTTGGTTGTTTTGATGCATGTCTTCTTCTAGTCATTCTTCAATCTTAATGATTTGTTAAAAGTTATATGAAACTCTTTATTTACTACCTCAAATTCTTCCAAATCACAATATCAATCTTTAATCAAACCCTCCATGTTTCTAGCGCCATTATGTAGTTGCAGGAAATCCTACACTACACCCCTCAGAAGAATCCATATGGTCAAACCATTTCAAGATGAACAATTATAACTTTTATTAATCAAATTCTCAAAGTGTTTACAAGATGAAAAGGAAATAAGCTAAAGAATTACAATCACTCTAAAACTTTCTCTCTCTTAATGACTTGCTCAACACTAGAAAAAGATCTCTCTCTCCCTTAAGCCTATTCGGCTCTTTATATAGGACATTACATAGTGGATGACACCTAAGTTGTCCTTTATTTTCGGATCTGGCTTGCAAACTCTCGCAAGTGTCACTAGTGGAAAAGAGCAATTCCGCGACTGACAAAGCAAGTCATAGATACAAGTTAAATGACTTGCTTTGGCGATCAAAGGAAAGGGTATTTGTTTGGCGTCTTTTTCAACTATGACGTGTCCTGTTTGCGTTGAAAATCTTATATCAACGGCCGATTTTAACGGTCAATAATTTATGACCGGCTTGAGTCGATCATAGATATAAATCTTAATATAAAAAAAAGATTGGAATATAGGCTCATTATGCTTTTTGAATCTGACTAAATCTGAAATCAAACTCAAATGAGACTCAAATGGAAACCAAATTCAAATGAGAATCAAATGAAACTCAAATGAAAACCAAATTCAAATCAAATAAAAATGAGAATCAAATTAAACTTGCACAAAAATAATCATTCAATTTAATATTCATTGATTCAATGGTTTCAAATTACATAAAAAGGATTAAAATCTGGAGTTCTGGCCAGTGTAATTTTAGAAGAAAAGTAACTAAGTTCTAGGATTCGGTTACAAAACGATGAACTAAACAACTATTGATTAAATAGAAAAATTATAAACTTCGTTGATGATGAAGAACTTATTCCTACTTCATAATCGTGTACCTGCACAGCAAAAGCCATCAGCTGATTAATATTGGGAGGTCATAATACTCAACAAAATGCTTATGAAAACAATAACCATACTGTATGCACATTATCAAAGCTTCAAATTGAACAACCATACATAAATGGGTTGCATGACTGAAGATCCGGTGTTTGCAATCTAGAATGTGGTTTACAGTAATTTGAGTGATTACTTGAATTTAATTATACAAATACTGCTAAAATCTACAATTGAAACTCAATTCCTGATCTCAAATGCTTCTAAATTTTGGATACACACCAATCGACTTATGCGAAGTGAAAATACTTCACGAAAAAAAGTATCGACTTTACTGGTGGAATAACATTATATTCCAAGTGTTTGAATTTGGTCAGACCCAAAATTTGAGGGAAACTGAGAAAACATAGAGATTCAGGCAACTGACAATTCGAAACATCAATGAATCATAATTATGAGAATAGATAGAAAGAAATCATATTGCAATTTCAAGCCTAAAAGAAATATAGTGTAGCACACAGTTGATCAAAAATCCTCTTTCATTGCTGCAGGCCACACAAACATGTTAACATCTCATAGAAAAAATAAGGAAAAGTGTACCTATCTTTTCTCTGCTCGACAAGCTCTCTTCGATGCGAAATCAGCTTTCTCCGCTGAAGCCGCCTCAGAAACCACATATCGACATGTTTGTCTCTCTACTTGCTTCAAATCTAAACTACCAGAAAAAGAAACAACAATAACAAGTCAGTCTATTTGTCTCTTTCATAAACACACACACAAGGAACTACTTAGGAAAAAGTTGAATTAAATCAAGTATGTTAATTATTAGTCTTTGCACCTGCAATTTTGAGTACTTCATCACTTATCACTCACATGTCTGCACTTCACCAAGTTGAATCAAACTGGTAAAGGACCTCAGATAACCTTTTCTGCAAGTCCAGAAATTTGCTAATAGAGGGTAGAAGGAAAAATCGGAAAGTCAAAACCAAGAAGCACCAAGTAAATTAATAGTTTAGAGATCATATGCGGAATATTCACTGGAATTGGAGAGATTACCATCGAGAATCGCCAACACTTGGAATTGGAGAGATTACCTCATTATGCTTTTCTCTTTCTCAACGTTGAATTAGAAGCTTCCATGTTTTTTGTCCGTACTATTCTGCACCTTCACATATGTTGCTATCAAAATGTTATCAAACAATTCACTAATTTAGAAGGCAAGATACCAAGGATTTAATATGCTAATTGTGGTTTCTCAAAAGCATACACTTACCAAGTTGTTAAAGGGTTGAACAATTCATTTCCAGTTCCATCTCCCTATACCAAAAGTGTGAGGTGGTTCACCTTTCTTTTCTGCATAAACCTTATCTCTCTCCGAGCTGCCAAATGATAATAATTTATATTGTTAAGTGACGAAACAGTTTAGTATCAAAATTAGATGATCGTCAAGAAAAATGATTTGAGATGTCTTTGATACCCGACCTATTACGACATCACCTTATACTTCCATGTCCAATGCAACATCTATCATCGAGAATAATAAAATGAATAAATGAAGATTGAGCACAAGTAATTCTAGTTTATGGAAAGCCGACCAACCCACATACTAAACGATGAATCGGAGATGTCTAAAGTTTCACCGGGTTCACTCACGAGATAACATTCTCCACTAGGTCCAGCGCCACAACCTAATTGAAATACAAAAAATAAATAAATCAAAAACTAAACTTAGGAATAGCAAATTTCTTAATTAACAAATAAAAATTGCATTTTGATTCGATTTATTAGAGTTACAATTCTTCATTTAAAGGAAAAGAAACTTTGCCAATATCACGCAGACAGGACATCGCCCTCAGGCAATACACCAGTCCTCTAGAGCCAAGTTTGTGGCTAAAGCTCGGTGAGCCGATACAAAATAAACCTATTTTGACGTCGCGAACAACAATCACACGCTAGCTCGAAGTAAAAAATTAAAATCGGAATGAAACTTTGTTTTGACTACCTTGTGCATGCAATAAGTATGCTTGGTATCTTATTGAATATCTGATCCTCGGAAAATCTCTAACGATGGCATGCAACAACAACAACAAAAAGGCAGGTGAGTATAGAACAATGGCTCATAAACCACCATAATTCTATCATCTAATTGCACCTTTTAGACAAGGATAAAAGAAAAGAGCGGGATTTATTGACATCAAAACCACTGAATACACAAATCTTAGTACATCTATAAATTGAACATCACAATTACAAATCCAAAACCACTAAATATACACATCTTAATACATTTATAAGTTGAAATCAATTCAATTGAATCTTAATAACCTCATCAGTTACTAGTAAGGAATAAACAAAACTTCATTATATAAATTCATTCAAGATCATTAATTCCCACCATGCTATCAACACATACATCATATCTAGTTATCAATTCAAAGCCAGAATCACAAAAAACTTAAAACCATAAAACTATTTTAGAAAAAATTCAAAAAAAAACAACAACTCGGTACCTAAAATTGAAACCTATATATCAACATAGTCGATCTTCTTACAAGAGAAACTTTCATTGAAACACTTAGAATGGTGATTTTTGAAAAATCCCTAAGATAATTGATATCACACCAAATGATTTACTTTTGCAACAAATAAAAATCAAAACAAATAAATGTGGTGGAGAATTTATACGAAGATGAAGATGTTTGAGAAATTGATTGATAATTGGTCCTTTATTAATAAATCCTACAACAAAAATCAAAATAGATTTAAAACCCAACAAACAAAATCAACGAGAACAAAAGATTAGAAAGGGAACCTTACATTTTCAAAGCCTTAGTAACCCAAGTTGCATCAAAATTCAAACCTAACAATAAGAACAATTAACAACTCAAATAACAAAGATGAAAGAAAATTATTAAATAAGAATTGTTCCTACTTTTGGATTGAAGAAAATGTTTTAGATAGAAAATAATGATACTAATGGATCCGGAGAGATGAAGAAGATAATGATGTTTTACGGTAATGGTGTGTTTGTTTAATGAAAATTTGTTGGTTTTGTAAGATAACAAACAAATATGGGCAGATGAAGGAGAAAATGTTTTTTCTATGGAGTCTCTCGGCTGAAATTCTGGGAAAGAGATATGAGAGAAGAGAGAGGGGGGATGGAAGAGAAGAGGCAGAAAAAGATAAGGAATGAAAGAGATTTTTTGAGGTGATAAAAACAAGAGATAAGGTTCTCGAGTTCAATAATCGTGACCATAGAAAGTGTGGGACCCAGAATATCTAACCACAAAGAAAAACCGTGAGTGTCCCAGAGAATGGGTCGTTGTGTGATGGCAAATTTGTAAATAAAACTATGACTGGCTTTTTAATGCTTGATTTTGTGCTCGTGTTTTCTTAAATCTAAAACCGTCTTTGACCGGGTCCACGGTCAATTGATCTGTCATTGAGGGTCGAGGGTATGGGTCATTAAAACCCCCTTTTCCACTAGTGTGTACAAATGTAAAATCTCGCTACACTCCTAGATCTCGCCAGGTCTTCACATCTTTCTCGTGTTCTGGCTGTCGTCATCCATTGTGTCATTTATATTACTTGTCTGCGACGTCTTCGCAATGTGTCATTTATGGATTTCGTGAAGACGTTGGTGTTGCGATATTCTGATCCTACACCTAAAACCCTCTATTTTCAGTTCCACATCCATCAATTACCATGCGCATATGCATGTTCTCGTTCAAAATACTGGCATACCAAAGGATAAACGTCCACAAGACGCCTTAACAGAGAAATTTCTACCAATAAACTGTAATAGTTAGCCATCAACCTTTAAATCACTCACGAACAAACAATACTTAAAACCATCAGTAATATTCTGAAACCACAATTACTTAAAGAAGTCACGTATCGAGATACGGCGGAATTCAAGAGAATAAAGAGAAAGAAGAGTACAAGAAGCACAACCCAAACTTCAAAATTTTTTCTAAAAAAAAAAAAAAAAAAAAAAAAAAAAAAAAGAGAAAAGGGAAATAACAATAAAGCCTCCAAATGCCAAGGCACTCACGACTCAGCCTGTTCGGCCATTTCCGCATTAGTTTCCGCTAACAATTGTTCCTCCTCTTCCAACATCCTTTTTGCATGGGCGATCTGGTCAACAACCTCGCTTGATTCCTTGATCAGGCGTTCATGGGTTTCCTTCAAAGTCTCTAAGTTACACTTCATGGAAGCAACCCTCTCCTCAAGGCCAGAAACAATGCCCGTCAGCCGAGGCTGGCGGGCATTCGCCTGTCTCGGCCTCCCACCAAAGTGCATCCGGCATCCAATGTTGAACCAGCATGTTCGCGTTGGCCAGTTTTCCGACGCCAACTTTTGTAACTCGAGCAGCGTGAAGGATGATCACAGCATCCACCATCTCGCCCACTACGTCCAGAACATTTAGAGTATGAGACACGAGGAGGTTGGCGTCAGGAAAGACCGCGTCCGAAGCAATATGACCGTGTTGTGTCGCCACTTGAGTATATAATGGCTCATAGCGAGGGGGCACCCAGAATCCAAATACTGACACATAATTCTTCCCATCCCGTACAAGGCGTTGCTCCATGGGTTTATTCAAAAAAAAGAAGATATGTGGGTTCTCACTCACCGATTGGGAGAATACGGCAGAACAACTTTTGGCGCCGCCATTGACGTGATGCTCGCTCTGGGTTTTTATCCTCTTCACCCTATCATGACCATCTCTGGTATCAGAACGATCCTGCTTTCCCATAGCCCTGAAAAATTTACCAAAACACCACAGATGTCATGGTAGAAAGGAACAATGCGAGTAATGACGCCCACAATATATATATAAAAAAAAATAATAATAACAATGATGATGGTAATAATATTAATATGTAGTGAAATAATAAAACTAAGTAAAGACTTACGAGAGAAGAATGCACGACGCCTTGATGGTCTGTAGTAGAAACAGAAGAAGAAAGAAGAACTTCCGACTTAAGCATTCGAACATTAGGCCCGACAATCTCTTTCTGCCCCTAAAAAACCCAAGAAGAAAGAGAGTAAGAAAATTCAAAAAAACCAACACTCCTTTTCCCCCCAGGACTCTCTATGCATATATATAAGATAATGTACTAATTAATGTGGTAAGAGATAATAAACGAACACGTGTCTAATCAATGAACAAAATACCTGATCAGGTAAAAACATCAGGATCAAGTACGGAACTTGAGCTAGTGCCAAGAACTTGCTGTGACAAATGATCCTTTGAAGGTCGCCTCTTAAGGAAAGTCGCGGCCTTGTCCGAGAACGACTGTCGAGGAGGCCATTTAGGGAAAGGCGGAATAGAAACTATACCAGCATCGCGGCGTTGCTGCCTCTCAGCAAATCTCGATGGCAGTTCCTTCACGTCAATTCTGAACCATTCGTGAGCAAAGTATTTTAATGGACCGTGCGGGGGGATATTCGACTAAAATATAACACTATGAGCGCCCAGGGAAGAAAGAAACAGTGGAAGAGAAAAATGAGACAAGAAATAACTTGTTCTCTTGAGGCAAAGACCCACAAAGGTTACGAACGACATTATTAATCTTTGATGAAGAAGGCGTCTTCCTTTTCCCTTTGTCTTGGGAAGGAGGGACCTCAGCATGCCTGTTCTTGGCGCCAGAATCCAGTCCGTGAGAACGCTTAACCTCCGTAGGCAACCTAGTACACCCTAAATGATAAAGCTCTTCTATGTCTGGCGGGGGAACCATCAAACCATCAGCCTCCAAGGCATGATGCAAGTCTTCCATCTCGCTGAGCCAATATAAGTACCAATCGTGGGTAACCTTCAATTTCCTACCAAGTTGAGGGACCTTTAAAGGATTTAAAGGCGGACGACAAAACCGTGGCCTGTTGTCCTTGAAAACAAAACGCATAAAGATTTGCTCTACCAATAGTGGGTCTGACGAGCATGAGGGCGTGAGATAAGAAGCGGTCCCTTGATCAAAGCCTACCTGGCGAGCAATACGGTTGAATTATAAGCTTCTGGCAAAATATTCTCCCTTGTAAACCTAGAAGGTATCCACGGTGTCACTACGCCACAAAATTACAAGCATCAAAAGTAAGGGGGATCTAAGGCAAAGATCCACGAAATCTTCATGAAAAGAGTGATACAAACCGATGGGAAGCCTCCCTGATCATTATCATCATACGGTAAAGAAAGTTAAACTCATCTAATCAGGCTAACAAAGGCGCCAAACGAACAGTTGTTTTGACCGCCTTCTCATCTGAGCGATCCTAGGATAAGAAATGGGGTAGGATTCTATTGCTTTACCGGTCCATCTCTGCAGTAAAATTCGTTCCCCTTCAAGCTCCAAGTATTTCACCTCGGCTGTCACCAAGCAATAGTGCTCCCATCCCCACATATGCATAAAGTTGGCGGGAAGATACGTTTCAACTGAAAGAGGCGTCATTGGCTTTCTAGATATCACTCACCAACAAATCCAAATGATGATATAGGCCGCCTAAGAACATGGGCGCCAATGAGAATGAAATGTCGCGTGATGAGTACCGCCATGACCATCGACTCGTTCCTCACCGCACTAGTAGGGGAATGTTCAAAGACCTCATGAGACAACCAATAAGATAAGAAGGCAGCTAACTCGTGTCGCTCATTAGACCCAGCAGGAGGAGAAGGACGCTCCCAGCCAGATTCGCCCACCAACTTAGGTGCCCACATCTTGACCCACAAGTTCAAAGTAGCTCGCTTGGCTGGTTCCCGAGAAACCACAGGAGTCTCGGCTTCCTCAGTAAAGAGTACCTCTTTTCCATTTCTAGGCGCAGTTCTCCCAGTGCCTTTATTGGATGACTCAGGGAGAGTCTGAGACTCAGGAGGTGCATCTGCTTCGGCGATCCGTTTCCTTGAGTTAGTGCGTGCTTGCTTTAAAAAGTTCAGTATGAGATTATCAGCATCAGACAAACTGCCAAACACATCCTTAAAATCATGACTTCCATGAAGGGGAAGGCTACCAAAGACACCACATCCTCTAGTGTGGGAGACGCCTCCCCCTGGCGAAGAGACATGTGTGAACCAAATGGGATCCATCGGAGATAGGCGAATCATGTCCCAGTTTATTTCTAGTAAGATGCCTATATGGGATGAAGAAAGCGCATCCAACAATCTTAACTCGATGAGTGTATCTCTACAATAAGGGATCGAGAGCATATAGTCTATCCATGGGCGCCATTCAGGACAAGAGTGTAGGATTAGAATATCGCAACATCAATACCTTTGCGAAATCTTTGAAATCTTTGAACAACACACTGCGAAGATATCGCAGATTGGTTACAGAAATGACGCGACAGATGACGACAGCCTAAACACGCATAAGATGTGGAGACCTAGCGAGATTTAGGAGTGTTGCAAAATTTAACATTTGTATACTTCCGATAATATCGCAATCCAGATCCGAAAATAAAGGACAGCTTAGCTGTCACCCACTATGTAATATCCTATATAAAGAGCCGAATAGGCTTAAGGTGAGGGAGATCTTTTTAGAATGGAGAGAAAAGTTTTGAGGAGAGAGAAAGTCTAGAATAGCGGTTGTATTCTTGATTTCATTTCCTTTTTGTAAAATTTCTAACTCAATTGATAAGAAGTGTGATTGTTGATCTTAAAGATGTGTTGATTATTATGAATTCTTGTGAGGGATGTGTTGTGGGAATTCCTGCAACTACATAATGGCGCTAGAAACAGGGACTGAAGATTGATATTGTGATTTGAAAGAATTTGGAGTAATAGGTAAAGAATTTCATATAATTTTCAACAACTCATTAAGGTTGAAAAATGGCTAGAAGAAGAAATACATCAAAACAACCAACAACTGTTAGAAGGAGTAGGAGGCTTGATGGAAAAGGGAGAGATGAAATTGAGGAATCTTCAAGAATGAACACAAGAAAATAGAAAATCAAGTGGATTAGAACTATGACAGACAAGAGTGAGTGTACATACTTATGCATCGATTCAAGATGAAATGGAAGAAGAGCAGCAATTAAGAAACAATGGACGAGAGGAGAGAGACCAAGAAACAATTGGAGGAATAATTCATGGAAATGAAGAGATTGAAGTGTTAGAGGCATTGAGGCAAAGAATACACGAAGAAAGGAGACTAGAAGCAAAAGAACGTGCAAATATGACAAGGAAAAATCATGAGTTGAGGATGGAAAACATGAGATTACAAAGTAGAAGGTCAAGAAGCACTACAATATTAAGTTCAAGATCAGTTAGAGGAAAAATAAGACGAAATTCGCCTATAGAAAATGCTAATGAAGATACTCGAGAGGAAGTACAAAATCCAGAAGAAGAACGTCGTGAAAGAAGAGAAATAATGGAAGATCGTTATATTCAACGTGGCGAATTTTTTCAAAATGGACAAAACAACAGAAATCAGGGAAATAGGCAACGTCAGGAATGAAATAATCAAAATGGCGAAGAAAATCAGGAAGAAGGAAGGAGAATATTACATGGGAGAGAAGTTCAGAGAAATCAACAAGTAATTGAAGATGAAATCAAAAGACATTACACTGAACAAGCACGTCTAGCTTGCGAAAGGGAAAAACTGAGAGCAGAAGTGGAAGAACAAGAGCTCCAAGAGGCAATTCGCCAGAACAATCATGATAATCGAGAAAGAAGGCATGAACAAAACCGCAATAATGATAATATCAATGAAGAATATGATAGAGTACAAAGGAGAGCTAAAAGGCGGCAAAGAGAATTGAGGAGGAATGAACAAAATCCTAGAGAAGAAAATGAGAAGTATAATCATGTGCGAATTCATGAAAGAAACAAAAGAGGAGATCGCAGGGAAAGACGAGAAGAAAATGATGAACAACAAAATCAAAACAGATATGAACGCAGAAGAAGAGAAACAGAGTTAAAAAGGCCAATGGATCCATATTATGGTGTAAATGAACAAATTCTGAGAGAGCTGGCGGAAATGAGAGGAATGTTAAATAATAAAAAAGAAGGAGGTAGGAGACAACTGGACGAAGCCATAGAAGAAGTCATAAAACTCCATTCACACAAGAAGTACAATTAGAGGAATACCCCCAAAGTGCAATCTACCTACGTTAACTAGCATTTTTGACTGGAACAACTTTGTGCAAAAGACAACACATCAAAGCTTATGTGAGATGTATGCTACAATGGGAAAACCATGATGATGTATTGTGCAAATATTTTGCATCAAGTTTAACAGGAGAGGCCTTAAAATGGTTTGAAGTTTTGCCAAAGAATACTATAACATCTTTCAACCATTTGTAGACTACATTCTTAGGGGCGTATATAAGTAACAATTCTTCGCGACCTGGCATTGAAGATGTATTTGGGCTAAACCAAAGAATTGGCGAAAGTTTGAAGCATCTAACCAAGAGGTGGAAGACAATGTATAGTGAAATGGCTGGCCGTGTGGATGAAAGATACCTCATTCTATCATTCATTAACGCAATGTTCGCAACCAATCTGCTATATATTCAAATTTTCAGAATCAAGAATACAATCACAATGACTGAGCTACGAGAGTTTCAAGAGGAGTATATTTCTCTTGAGGAAAAACAAAATGACATGGAGTCATACCCAGTTGCGAACACAAGTTCAAAGGCAACAAATGCAAGCCTATTACCCAAATCCGATAAGCACAAGTATGAGCACTTCGCAAGTATAACAAGAAAGATAATGGGTGATAGTCAGCAGAAGCTAGTAGCTATGTGAAGTCGTGATCAAGAAGAATTCGAAAGGGGAGATAAACTTCTATAGTCGTGGTGGGAATAATAAGATTCAAAGACTTGATCATCCACAAGAATTTTATGGAGGTCAAAGACAAAACTATCAAAGAGGACAGGGAAATCACAAGGTAATATGGGAAGAAATCAAGATGGAAAATATGGGAAGCTATAATCTTGATGGAAAATATACCAACACCATGGAACATGGGGAATGAACCACCTCCAAACCACAGAAGTCATGAATTTTGTTCTTATCACCATTTTCATGGACATTCGACAAATGACTGCAGAAATATAAAAAGAATTATTCTCAGAATGATAGATCAAGGGAAACTAAATCATTTTTAAAAGACCAACCTCAGTCTCAACCATTACCACCACCTCCAGAAACTCGCAGAGTAAATACAACAAAGGAGGAGAAACATTTGTAATAGAAGTTGGAGAAAAGGCAAAGAATCTGTTTTGTCACTCTATTGTACATTCGTACTAAACGATTGAAGACTTTCACGATAACATTCTCAGCAGGGTTTTCGCAAGAGATGCCGATGATAGAGAAATAATGACCATTGCGAAGGTATCGCCATTGAAAGAATGGCAAAAGCAGACTATTTCCTTCATCGGAGAAGAAGTACCTGAGGGTGGAGAAATGCACGATAACCCATTAGTGGTAAGATTAGAGATTAACCCAAAACCTAGCGATGATGAAGATGATGAAGCTGAGGATTCATGGGCAATCAACGGAGTTTTAATCGATACTGGAAGTTCCATGGATATCCTTTTTTATCATGCTTATAAAACTATGGGAGGAAAAGACGAAGATCTAATACCTTCAACTTACAAAATCTATGGTTTTAATGGTACTTCCAATAAGCCTAAAGGGGAAGTCAATATGCGAATTCCGCTGAAAGGATTGTCCTCTGAAATTGCATTACTGTGTAGTCGATGTGGAATCACCATACAACGTATTGATTGGACGACCTTGGTTACATGGGATTCTAAGTGTAGCATCGACTTTCCATCAATGCATCAAGTTCCCTCATCCCAGTGGTATTGGCATCATAAAAGGAGATTGGATTGAAGGAAAGAAGTGTTATGAAATTGATGTAGAATCTTGCGAAGAAAGAGCTGCAAAGAAGAAGAATTGGAAACATAACATCGAGAGAAAGACAAAAAGTGAAAGATTGATGGTAGATGCAATAAAACAGAGAGAAGAAAAAATGCTTTGAAACCAATGCATGCTTGAAGGTAAGAAGCGACGAAGATTTCGCAAAATGTAAGAAAATAAATGTAAAAATTTCAAAAATGCGGAGCGAAAAGGTTGCAGAAGTAAGAGACTTAAAGAGTGAATATATTTGTTGATTTTATGACTGCAAAAGTAAAATTGAGAGAAGAAAGAAAGATGTATGACTGATTTGTTAATATATATATATATATTATGAATGACAAAGATGAGATTGCAAAATTACAAAAGAGCTGATATGCAGAAGAAGAAACAAAACAATCAGAAAGGGGCGAACCTACTATGGCGTACACCCTAGTTCGCGAAATCAAAATTTCGCAAGAGGAAAATGTAAGACCTAAAGTGCGTCATAGAAGGGGTACCTGTTGCATGGCTCAGCGAAAAAAGGTTACACCGCCCCTGGAACTGAGTCATGGAGATTTGGGGTCAATAAAGCCCATCAAGGAGAGGTACCTTGGATTTTCAACCTAAGCTTATGACTTAGGTTGGACGACTGAGGGTCTCTTCTAAGCAGTGCGGCATATGATCAAGCACCGAGGTACACGGTTGAGCCAAGAGTGCCTGGGGCATTTGAAGCGTCTCGGCCATTCTTGGCAAGTCTTGACTTATGCAGCACTCGGCCCGAAGAAAACCCCACTTAGGGTGCAGTCTTGTAACCATAAGCCATATAGGCAAAATGGATAAGAGGCTGCGAAAACAACTGGTAATTGTTAAGACTGGATGGGAGGAGCCAACCTTTTATGGTAGTGGTACGTCTCCTTGAAGGGGCAACCCGGGGGAAAATAAGGGCGACACCCTCCATTAGGAGAAGCGATAAGTGTCTTAAGACATTAAATGTCACGAGGCTTTACTTTCGCAAGAATATTTAGGCTTGTCATATTTGTGCAGCAGTCCTGAAGACGCAATAATACAAAAAGAAAGATAAGGCGAGATCAATGGGTCAATACATGAAAGTGTAAGGACGTCCTGCGATTTCGTCGCAAGACGACAATGTCATGGGGCTATATTTTCGTAAGAATATTTAGGCCTGTCATATTGTCGCATCAAAAATGACAAAAGAAAAAAGTTAAGGCAAGATCAATTGGTTTCTGCATGAAAGTGCAAAGACGTCCTGCGATTTTGTCGCAATGACAAGAGGTGACAAAATAAGACCTTTAACTAGGAAGGCAAAATAAGATCACATAAGAGAACCAAAAAGAATGAAATCTTGGGAAAAACCAAGAAATACCTACTTGCGAACGTTCTGCAGAAACAGCTGCGAAACTGAGGCATAAATACATGTTGCTATTCAAAAGTAACTTGCTTAATCTTTCATTTGGATACAAATAACAGAGGCAAGTATGGGAATGAATAGAATAAGAACATGTTATTTATCCCCATATAATAGATTTACGCACGCATGAAATGAAATATTAATAATTATATATTGATTAACCATATTGCAAAAAAGAATTGTTTTTTTTTTAATATGTGCAGGAAGAAACAAAAAAGGTAGAACTTGCATTTGAAGGTTGAAGAAATTTGCAACAAAAGATTAGAAAGATAGAAGATTAAAGAACGAATGTACATACATTACAAAAAGAGAGAGAATGAAACAGAACTATTTCTTGTTTGATCCTTCTTCTTCTTCATCTTCATCAAATCTTTCTTCTTCTTCACCTTCATCAGATTTCTCTTCTTCACTAGCATCACTGTCAGAGATATCCAGAGGAGGTACATTCTTTGGAATTTCTTCTAAGAGGCAAGGGTATGTGGAATGAAGGATGTTCTTGTCATTACAGACCTTCTTAATAGTTTGATTGCGAAAAAGAATAGCTTCATTCTTAAAGTTCGCGATAGTAATCTTTAATTGACTCTTCAGTCTAGAATATTTATCATTGTGAGAAGAAAGATCCTTTGCGAGCTGCTCCTTTTCAAACTCAAGTTCTTCAATTCTTTTGCGAAATCTCTCTTCAACTCCTGCGAACATATAACAATGAATCAGCAACTTGATGATAATTTATGAAAGACAAACAATTAATAAAGAAGAACAATTAAGAACCTTATCTGTCAGAAATCATATCCCTAACCAAGGCCGTGTGCTCAGCTCGAAGACTAACATTTACACCCAAATTATTTCTGGCGTCATCTAGAACTTTCACAGCCCAAGCGAATTCATCATCCTTATTTATGAGAAGAAGGGAGCGAATTTGATTCTCTCTTTCGCTAAGTACATCATTTTTGCGGTTAGATTCATCTTGTTCAATTTGAACCTCAATAAGAGTTTTTTGGAATTCCGCTTACGTTTGAGCACCTTGTCTAGCGATGTGATCTTTATCATCTATGAGATCACTGATCTTGGTTCTTAAAGTATTAATTTCCTCTTTAGAATTAAGATAGAAACGCTTAAATTTGTTGGCTAAGCCCAAGCTGGATCTATGGTCAATTTCTAAGAGGCGAAGTTTGGATCTGAGTTCATTTATGGGAAGAGATTTAATCTTGTCATTTGAAAAACTATTCAAAGAATTATTAAGGTGTTCAAGAAGGGTATTATTATCCATAGGATTTGGGGAATAAGTGAAGGAGAATGGCTACTTATCAAAGAGAATGGAAAGACACACCATCTGTCATCTTTAGAGTGACGAGGAGTATTATTCTTGCCAGAATGCCAGTTAATATCTTGCATAAGTACTTTATCATCAGCAATGTTATCTTTTCTCTTGGCGGACACCCAAATGAGTACTATCTTTCTTTATGGGTATTAATTCATAATTTTCAAAGAAGCCCTCTACTGTATATTTTTCGGCGAGTATTTCTAACTCTTTAAAATTTGGATCCCTAGCTTCTTTTTGATAAAGAGACCCTTTACCAGCACCACAGTTAGGGAATTAAAGAATTAAACGAATGCAGTCCCCACTAAATTGGTAGATGGCTCGCGAGAAGTTCGCATGAGCAAGAATTTCGTAAAACAAAGGAAGGTTAGGATCATAGAGAGGAACTGGGAAGGACAGCGAGAATCTGACCAAGCGAAACTATGATTTCTTTAACATCACAATGATGATCAGAAAACAATTTAGCAGAAAGAATGGATTTAGCTCCTTGATTGGGAATGGTGGCTAATGTAAAACCCTTCTCTTTGAGATCTTTCTGAATTCTTTCAAGAGAAGTTTCATATTTACGACCAACTGGAGGCATTTTAAGTATGGGAATGAAGAAAAAATTAAAGATCAAAAGAAGTAAAAACAAGAAAATTCTACAATGATCGGGAGCGGAATTTACTTGAAAACGGTGAAGAAAAGTTGCAGAAAAGATAAGAAGGAAAGTAAAAAAGAAGAAGAGAAGAATGAGAAGAATATATAGAGACAGAAGAATTCTCGAGAAGATAAACATTGTAGGATCAGAATATCGCAACACCAACGCCTTCGCGAAATCCATAAACGACACATTGCGAAGACGTCGCAGACAAGTAATATAAATGATGCAATGGATGACGACAGCCAGAACACGAGAAAGATGTGAAGACCTGACGAGGTTTAGGAGTGTTGCGAGATTTTACATTTGTACACTTGCGAGAATGTCGCAAGTCAGATCCGAAAATAAGGGATAACTTAGTTGTCATCCATTATGTAGTGTCCTATATAAAGAGCTGAACAGGCTTATGAGGAGAGAGATCTTTTTCGAGTGTTGAGCAAGTCATTAAGAGAGAGAAAGTTTTAGAGTGATCGTAATTCTTTAGCTTATTTCCTTTTCATCTTGTAAACATTTTGAGAATTTGATTAAAAAAAGTTATAATTGTTCATCTTGAAATGGTTTGATCATATGGATTCTTGTGAGGGGTGTAGTGTGGGATTTCCTGCAACTACATAATGGCGCTAGAAACAGGGATGAGTGAAGATTGATATTGTGATTTGGAAGAATTTGAGGTAGTAAATAAAGAGTTTCATATAACTTTTAACAAATCATCATTAAGATTGAAGAATGGCTAGAAGAAGACATGCATCAAAACAACTAACAACTGTTAGAAGGAGTAGGAGACTTGCTGGAGAAGAGAGAAATGAAATGGGGGAATCCTCAAGAGCAAACACAAGAAATAATGGAGAAAATCGAGTTCAATCACCAATTCAGCATACACCAGTGCAAAATAGAACCGTGAATTATGACAGAGTGAGCGTACATACTTGGCAATCAGATTCTGTAGATGAAATGGGAGAAGAGCAACAATTAAGAGGTAATGGGAAAGAAGAGAGAGATCAAGAAGTGATTGGAGGAATAGTTCATGGAAATGAAGAGATTGCAGCGTTAGAAGCATTAAGACAAACAATACATGAAAAAAGGCGGTTAGAAGCAGAAGAACGTGCAAATTTAACAAGGAAAAATCATGAACTAAGGATGGAAAACATGAGGTTATAGAGCGGAAGATCGAGAAGCACCGCGAGATCAAGATCAGTAAGGGAAAAACTAAGACGAAATGTGCCTAAAGAAAATGCTTATGAAGAAATTCGAGAGGAAATACAAAGTTCAAATGAGGAAAATCGTGGCAGAAGAGAAGTAAGGGAAGATCATTGTACCCAACGTGGCGAAATTCTTCAAGAAGGGCAAAATGATGGAAATCAGAGAAATAGACATCGTCAGGGACGAAATAATCAAGATGGTGAAGAAAATCAGGAAGAAGGAAGGAGAGTATTACAGGGGAGAGAAGTACAAAGAAATCACCAAGTAATTGAGGACGAAATTGAAAGACATTATACTGAGAAAGCACATCTAGCTCGCGAGATAGAAAGATTAAGAGTAGAAGTGGAAGAGCAAGAATTACAAGAGACAATTCGCCAGAATAATCATGATAACCAGGAAAGGAGGCGTGAACCCTGAACCCTGAAAGACGGCAAAGAAGAGAAAATGAGAGATATAATGGTGTGTGAATTCATGAAAGAAATGAAAGAGAAGATCGCAGAGAGAGACGAGATGAAAATGATGATCAAGAGAACCAAAATGGATATGAACGCAGAAGAAGAGAGGCGGAGCTAAAAAGACCAGTGGAGGCAGATTATAGTGTAAACGAACAAATTTTGAAAGAACTAGCGGAAATGAGAGGGATGCTAAATGATAAAAAGGAGGAAGGAGACAGTTGGATGAAGCTATAGAAGAAGCTGTGAAAACCCCTTTCACACGGGAATTACAATTAGAAAGAATACCCCCAAAGTGCAATTTACCCACATTAATCAACATTTTTGATGGAGCAACTTGTGTGATACAATACATCAAGGCTTATTTGAGATGTATGTTACAATGGGAAAATCATGACGCCATATTGTGCAGATACTTTGCATCCAGCTTGATAGGAGAAGCATTGAAATGGTTTGAAGGCTTGCCAAATAATACTATAGCATCTTTTAATCAGTTACAAGCTATATTCTTAGGAGCGTACATAAGTAACAATTTCTCGCGACCTGGTATTGAGGAGGTATTTGGGCTAAAACAAAGGGTTGGCGAAAGTTTGAAACATTTGACTCTGAGGTGGAAGACAATGTGTAGTGATATGGTTGGTCGTGTTGATGAGAGATATCTCATTTTATCATTCATTAATGCTATGTTCGCAACCAATTTGTTATACATTCAAACTTTTAGAATCAAAAACACAATCACAATGACTGAGCTGCGAGAACTTCAGGAGGAATATATTTCCCTTGAGGAAAAGAAAAATGAGATGGAATCGTACCCAGTTGCGAACACAAGTCAAAAGTAGCGAATGCAAGTTTATTACCTAAATTGATAAATGCAAAGAGCGAGCACTATGCAAGACAACCGAAGAAATGACAAAGGGCGAAAATCAGCAGAAGCTAGTAGCTATGGGGAGTCGCGATCAAGAAGAATATGAGAGAGAGAGAGAGAGAGAGAGAGAAATTTCTATAACCGTGGAGGAAATAACAAAATTCAAAGACTTGATCAGCCACAAGAAACTTATGGAAGTTAGAGGCAAAGTTATCACAGAGGACAGCGAAATCACAGGATAATATGGGAAGAAATAAAGATGCCGCCACTGAATGCTAGTGTGGAGAAAATATGGGAAGCTATAATCTTGATGGAAAACATACCTGCGCCATGGAACATGGGAAATGAACCACCTCCGAGCGACAGAAGTCATGAATTTTGTACTTATCATCAGTTTCATGGACATACAAAAAATGACTGCAGAAATATAAAGAGAATCATTCTCAGGATGATAGATCAGGGAAAATAAATAATTTTATAATAAGGAAAACTCAACCTCAAGCATTACCACCTCCTCCAGATATCCATAGAACGAACACAACAAAAGAACGAGAAACATTTGTGATAGAAGTTGGAACAAAAGCGAAGAATCTGTCTTGTAACTCTATTATACATTCCTACAGAACAATTGAAGATTTCCACGATAATACTCTCAGTAGGGTCTTCGAAAGAGACGCAGATGATATAGAAATAATGAACGTTGCGAAGACATCGCCATTGGAAGAATGGAAAAAGCAAATTATTTCCTTTACTGCAGAAGGAGTACCTGAAGGTGGAAAAATGCATGATAACCCACTAGTGGTGAGATTGGAGATTAACCCAAAACCTAATGATGATGAAGATGATGAAGCGGAAAACTCATGGGCAATCAATAGAATTTTAATTGATACCGGGAGTTCTGTGAATATCCTTTTTTATCATACTTACAAAACTATGGGAGGAAAAGATGCATTTGATACCTTCAACCTATAAAATTTATGGTTTTAATGGTAATAAATAAGCCTAAAGGAGAAGCTCATATGCGAATTCCATCGAAAAGGATTATCCTCTCAAATTTTATTCTGTGTTGTTGACATGGAATCACCATATAACGCACTGATTGGGCGACCTTGGTTACATGAGTTTCTAGGTGTAGCATCAATTTCCATCAATGTATTAAGTTTCCTCATCCAAGTGGTATCGGCATTATAAAAGGAGATTGGATAGAAGGGAAAAGGTGTTATGAAGTTGACATAGAATCCTGCGAAGAAAGAGCTGCAAAGAAGTGAGATTGGAAACACAACATCAAGTAAAAACAAAAAAGTGAAAGATTGATGGTAGATACCATAGAATGGAGAGAATAAGAAGTGCTGCGAAGTCAATATTTGTTGAAGAAAACAGCTAGCGAGAATATCGCAAGAGACGAGAAAATAACAGAAAAATCTAAAAATACAGAGGAAGAAAATAGCAAAAGTAAGAGGCCTAAAGAATATTAATGCTTATTGATCGATGAAATAGAAGTTAGAAAGAGAAATGTATTACAAGTGGCGAAAATGGAGTTATGAAAGAATTGATATGAAGAAGAAGAAAATGTATTTTACAAATGGCAAATATGATGATTGACAAAATAATCAGAAAGTGGCGAACTTACTATGGCATACACCCTAGTTCGCGAATAAAATTTCGCAAGAGGCAAAGTACCTAAAGTGTGTCATAGTAGGGGGTACCTAATAAAATTGACATAATAATCAGAATGGGACGAACCTTTATGGCGTACACCCTAGTTCGCGAATAAAATTTCGTAATAGGCAAAAGTACCTAAAGTACGTCATATAAGGGGGTATCTGTAAACGTGTCTCAGGGAAAAGGTTACACCGCCCCTGGAACCTGAGTCATGAAGATTGGGGGTAAATAAAACCCATCCGGGAGAGGTACCTTGGATTTTCAATCTAAGCTTATGACTTAGGTTGGACGACCGAGGGTCTCTTCTAAGGAGTGACATTTGACCAAGGCGCCGAGTACAGTTGAGCCAAGGGTGCCTGGGGCATTTGAAGTGTCTTGTCCATTCTTGGCAAGTCTCGGCTTATGCTGCACCTCGGCCGAAGAAAACCCCACTTAGGGTGCGATCTCGTAACTATAAGCCCTATAGGCAAAAAAGGATAAGAGAGGTCTGCGAAAACAAGCTTAGTTGTTGTTAAGACCGGATGGGAGGAGCTAGTCTTGTATGGCCGATGTACGCCTCCTTGAAGGGGCAACCAGGGGAAGATAAGGGCGACACCCTCCATTAGGGAGCTGATAGTGTCAAAAAAGGCGCAAATGTCATGAGGCTTTATGTTCGAAAGAATATTCAGGCTTGTCATATTTGTGCAACAATCCCGAAGAGGCAAAAATACAAAAGAGTAGCTAAGACGAGATCAATGGGTCATTGCATGCAAGTGCAAAGACGTCCTGCGATTTCGTCGCAAGACGGCAATGTCATGGGGCTATATGTTCGCAAGAATATTTAGGCCTGTCATATTGTCGCAAGAAAAATATCCTGCAGAGGCAATAATACTAAGGAAATGATAAGACAAAATCAATGGGTCATTACATGAAAGTGTAACGACGTCCTGCGATTTTGTCGCAATAATGAGAGGTGGCAAAATAAGGCCTTTAACTAGGAAGGCAAAATAAGACCACACAAGAGAAATGATAAGGCAAGATCAATGGGTCATTGCATGAAAATGTAAAGACGTCCTGCGATCTTGTCGCAATGACAAAATTCCGCAAAAACATTTGCGAGATTATGTTTAATCTTCCATTTACATACAAATAACAGAGGCAAGTATGGGAATGAACGAAGACAGGTTATTTGTCTCCATATGACAGATTTACGCATATATGAAATGAGAAGTTGATAAGACATATATTGATTAATTATATTGCAAAAAAAGAATTACATTTCATGTGCAAGAAAAGACCAAAGGTAGAAATTGTATTTAAAGACTCAAGAAATTCGAGGCAAGTGAATATACAGAAGATGGGAGATTGAAAAATGACTATACAAATATTACAAAGGGAGAAAAGAGGAAGATAAAATTATTTCTCATTTGATTTTTCTTCTTCATTATCTTTATCGATCCTTCAAAGTCTTCATTTTCTTCAAAGTCCTCTTCTTCACTAGCATCGCTATCGCTGAGATATCAAGAGAAGGCATATTTTGGGGACTTCATCAAGAAGACAAGGATACTTAGATTGAGGATGTTATTGTCATTGCGAGACAATCTCAATAGTTTGATTGCGAAAGAGAACATCATCATTATTGAAGTTCGCTACGGTAATTTGTAGTTGCTTCTTTAACTTGGAATATTTATCATTTCGAAGAGAGAGTCTTTTGCGAGTTGTTCTTTCTCAGATTCAAGTTCTTCAATTCTTTTGCGAAGTCTCCCCTCAGCCTCTGCGAACATATGACAATGAATCAACAACTTAATGACAGATTTATAAAAAAATAAACAATTAAATAAAGAAGAATGTTCAACAACCTTCTCTGTCAGAAATCATATCCCTAATCAAGGTTGTATGCTCAACTTGAAGGCTAACATTAACACCTAAATTATTTCTGGCGTCATCTAAAACTTTCGCAGCTCAAGCGAATTCATCGTCATTGTTTATGAGAAGAAGGGAGCGAATTTGATTCTCTCTTTCATTAAGTATAGCATTTTGGTGAATGGATTCATCCCGTTCAACTTGAACTTCAAGAAGAGTTTTTTGGAATTTCGCTAATGCTTGGGAACCTTGATTAGCGATGCGATCTTTATCATCTATAAGATCACTAATTTTCTTCCTTAAAATATTAATTTTCTCTTGGGAATTAAGATATAGACGTTTAAGTTGGTTGGCTAAACCCAAACTAGATCTATGATCAAGTTCTAGGCGAAATCTGGATTGAAGTTTGTCTAGAGGAAGATACCTAATTTTGTTATTTGTAAAACTATTTAAAAAACTGTTGAGGTGAGCGAGAAGAGCATCATTATCCATAGGTTCAGGAAATGAGTGAAGAAGAATGGCTTCATCAGAAAGATTATAAACGTCTGCGAAAATGATAAGTCAGATAAGGAAAAATAACTAGAGAACACAACAAAGTAAAAGGGAAGAGTCTCATACCATAAAGTTGTTGATTGGCGCTTTGAAGACTAGATATCTTATTCTTCTGATTGGAGGAATCAACTTCCAGTTATTTGGTCTTTTCGCGAAGAATAGCAGTTTCACTTTCAAATTCTTTATCTTTCTTGCGAAGAGCAACAACTTCAGTTTCCAACTCTTCATTTTTCTTGCGAAGTTGAAGATTCTTCTTTTCAAGAGTGTTGCGCCTTTTCTCGAGATCTGAGGCAACAACAAAAGAAGCTCTCCCAGACTATAAAGGAAAATAAACAAATTATCAAGATATGATTTAAAATCGAAATTATGAAGAAATAAAGGAATAAAAACGTACCAAGACACCAAGTGCATTTAGGAAACTGGGAGTCACCGATCTGGAGACTCCATGAAGAAAATCGTCACCCTCTAGTAAGGGAGCATCACAGATACTTGCGAGAGCCTCGCATGTGCTGGAAAGACGATCATCTCCAATTCCATGCATGGAGTCGGAAGATACTAGGACAGTTGCGCCATAGAAGATTCAGTGTGATGATTCTCCTTCGCGAGAGAGATGTCAGCATTATCATTATCTTCATCAGAGCTTTCGCTGGATTGAGGACTTGGACGAGAAGAAGAATGGATCTTTCGTTTTTTAGAGGGTGGAACAGTAGATTTCTCCTTGCGAAGAGAATTTTTATCTTTACCTTTGGTCTTCATAGGATTTTCTTCTTCTTCAGCGATCTCAACGCCAACCTTTACACACAAATGAAGATAAGAAACAGAGACAACAATTAAAAAAAAATAAATTATTTCTTATTTCATCCGTGATCGAATGGAGTATTGCCAGGGTACTCGCCTTAGGATTTCTCTTGTAATTTTTTCTCAATTTGACAATCTGAAATTTACAAGATTAGTAGATATAAAAAAGAAGTAAAGATTACAAGGCTAGTGAAATTTAGGAAGCATACCTCTTTTGCTTTCTCGGGCCAATTAAATACCCAAGGCTGATAATTGGCGAGATTCGTAGGGAGTATATTTGAACCTGAGATATAAGGTCCATTCAAAAATAATAGAAAGACGTACCATTTGTCGTCTTTGGAATGGCGAGGAACATAAGCATTAAGCGGATACAATCTCCGCTTAATTGATAGATAGCTCGCGAGAATTTCTCATGAGCAAGAATTTCATAAAACAAGTGTAGGATCATAATATCGCAACATACAAAACTCGCGAGATTAATAAACGACAAAGACCGCGAAGGATTCGCAGGGAGTTAAAATAAATGACGCAATGGATGACGACAGTCAGAACACGAGGAAGATGTGAAACTTGGTGAAGGTTAAGAAGTGTCGCGAGTATGAATACTTGTAAACTTGCGACACTTCGCGAGTCATTCCCGAAAATAAAGGACAGCTTAGCTATCATCCACTGTGTATTACCCTATATAAAGGGATGAGTAAGTCTGTTGTAAGGGAGTTCTTTTTCGAATTGTTAAGCAAGTCATTAGGAGAGAGAAACTTTAAGAGTGTTTGTAATTTCTTTAAGTGCAATTATATTTTCCTGTGTAGACATTTCAAGAAAATAATCAATAAACATTCATAGTTATTCATCTTCCAATGGATTAGTTGTGTGAATTTTAGTAAGGGGTGTATTGTGGGATTTCCTGCAACTACATATTGGCGCTAGAAACAGGGACTGAGTAAAGATTGACATAGAGATTTGAAAGAATTTGGATTAGCAGGAAAGAAATTTGAGATAATTTTCAAAAGATTGTTAAAAAAGAGAAATGGCTAGAAGAAGAAATGTACTTGAACAACCAGTAATTGTGAGAAGAAGTGGGAGACTTGCTGGGGAAAGGAGAAATGAAACAGGAGAATCATCAAGGATGAACATGAGGAATGATGAAGAGAATCAAATTCAACCACTAATTCCACCAATAGCAAATGCAACTGTGGATTATGATAGAGTAAGTGTACACACTTGGAGGTCAGATTCTGAGGATGAAAGGGAAGAAGAGCAGCAATTGATAAACAATGGACAAGGAGGAGGAGATCAAGGAATGAATGGGGAAATTAATCCAGGAAATGAAGAAATCGCAGCATTATAAACATTGAGACAGACAATACATGAAGAGAGACGACTAGAGGCAGAGGAACGAGCGAATTTGACAAGACAGAATCACGAGCTAAGAATGGAAAATATGAGATTGCAAAATAGAAGTTCAAGAAGCACTGCGAGATCGAGTTCAAGATCGATTAGGGAAGAAAGAAGGAGAGTTTTACCAACAGAAAATACCGAGGAAGAAAACCAACAAGAAACACAAAATCCAAGCACATAACATTGCGAAAGAAGAGAAGAAGTGGAAGATCGTTATATTCCCCATCCCGAGAATTTTCAAGATGAGCAGAACGAGGAAAATCAAGGAAATAGGCGACTTCAAGGGCCGAATAATCCAGCCGCTGAAGGAAGAGTAATATTGCACGGGAGAGAAGCATTGAGAAGGCAAAGAGATCGAGGATGACATTGAGAGGCATTATGTTGAACAAGCACGTTTAGCTCGCGAGAGGGAAAGAGTAAGAGCGGAAATGGAAAATCAAGAATTGGAAGAAGCAATCCGGCAGAATAATCATGATAACCGAGAAAGAAGGCGAGAACAAAATCGCAACAATAGAAATATCAATGAAGAATACGAGAGGATACAGAGGAGAGCTGATAGACAACCCAGAAGAGAGAATAATAGATATAATGGTGTGCGAATTTGTGAAAGAGATGAAGGAGAAGGCCGCAGGGAAAGGAGAGAAGAAAATAGCGAACAAGAAAGTCAAAGCAGGAATGAGCGCAGGAGGAGAGAAGCAGAACTAAAAGACCAGTGATTCAAATTAAGAGGCAAATGAACAAATCTTGAAAGAATTGGCGAGAAATGAGAGGGTTGTTGAATAGCGAGAAGGAAGGAGGAAGAAGACAATTGGATGAAGCCATCGCGGAAGTCGCTGAAGAATCCATTCACTCTAGAAGTACAAATGGGAGGAATACCTCCTAAGTGCAATCTACCTGCATTAACCAACATTTTCGACGGAACAACCTGTGCGATACAACACATCAAAGCTTATATGAGATGTATGTTGCAGTGGGAAAATCATGATGCCATATTGTGCAAATACTTTGCATCAAGTTTAATGGGAGAAGCACTGAAATGGTTTGACGGTTTGCCAAGAAACACAATCACGTCATTCAACCATTTACAAGCTACATTCTTAGGAGCATATATCAGTAACAATTCCTCGCGACCAGGTATTGAAGATGTATTCGGATTGAAACAAAGAGTTGGCGAGAGCTTAAGACAGTTGACAATGAGATGGAGGACAATGTGCAGCGAAATGGCCGGAAGGGTGGAGGAAAGATATCTCATTTTATCATTTGTAAATGCTATGTTCGCGACCAGTTTGTTATACATTCAAATTTTTAGAATTAAAAATACAATCACGATGGCAGAACTGCGAGAACTTCAAGAAGAATATATTGCTTTAGAAGAAAGACAAAATGAAATGGAATCTTACCCAGTTGCAAATACAAGTTCGAACGTTGCGAATGCAAGCTTGTTACCTAAATTTATAAACATAGTGGCGAGCACTTCGCAAGGGAAGCAAGAAAGGAAAATTGATGATGGACAGCAGAAGATAGTGGCTATGGGGAGCCGTGACCAGGAGGAGTTTGAGAGAGAAAGGAACTACTACAACCGTGGCAACAATAATAAAATTCAGAGACTAGATCATATGCAAGAGACTTATGGAGGACGAAGACAGAATAATCATGGAGGGCAGAGAAATCGCAGAATAGTATGGGAAGAGATCAAAATGCCACCACTAAATGCTAGTGTGTAAAAAATTTGGGAAGCTATACTCGTAATGGAGGACATTCCAGCACCATGGAATGTGGGGAATGAACCACCACCGGGTGATAGAAGTCACGAGTTTTGCTCTTACCATCGCTTTCATGGACATCTAACAAATGACTGCAGAAACCTAAAGAGAATCATTCTCAGAATGATTGATCAAGGGAAGTTGAATCACTTTCTAAAAGATGAAGAGAAAGGTCAGACATTACCACCACCACCAGAGATGCATAGAACAGTCTCAACAAAAGAAAAATTAACATTTGTGATAGAAGTTGGAGCAAAAGCTAAAAATTTGTTTTGCAACTCTATCGTTCATTCATATCGCACAATTGAAGATTTTCACGATAACGTGCTCAGTAGAGTTTTTGCGAGGGACGCTGATGATAAAGAAGTAATGAGCTTGGCGAGAACGTCGCAGTTAGAAGAGTGGCAGCTGCAGATTATTTCTTTCTCTGCGGATGAAGTACCCAAAGGAAGAGAAGTACATGATAGCCCGTTGGTTGTAAAACTGGAAATTAATCCAAAACCAGTTGATGGGGAAGATGATGAAGCAGAAAATTGCTGGGCGATCAATCGAATATTAATTGATACCGGGAGCTCAGTGAACATTCTTTTTTACCATACTTACAAGACTATGGGAGGAAAGGATGAGGATTTGATCCCTTCGACATACAAAATATTTTCAACGGCACGGCGAATAAGCCTAAAGGAGAAGTTCGCATGCGAATACCCTTGCAAGGATTATCAACTGATGTTTTGTTCTGTGGTTGACGTGGAGTCTCCTTATAATGCATTGATTGGGCGGCCATGGCTGCATGAAATCTTGGGGTAGCATCAACATACCATCAATGTATAAAGTTTCCCCATCCAAGTGGTATTGGTATTATAAAGGGAGATTGGAAGGAGGGTCAAAAATGTTATGAGGTTGATGTAGAGAGCTGCGAAGAAAGAACCGCAAAAAGGAAGGGTTGGAAACAGAATAAAAGATGAACAGAGAAAAGAGAAATTGATGGTGGATACTATAGAGATCAGAATTGAAGATACATCGCGAGGCGAATGCATGAAGACAGGTGAATGTTATGATGGAAAGGAGTTCTTTGAGGATGATGAGGAGGCAAAGAGTACAATGAACAAAAGGCATAAGAAGTGAATAATCAACAAAAGATGTATCAAAAGCAAGAGAAAAAAGTAACAATTGAAGAGATGATGCGCGAGAATCTCGCAAACAAGAATGTACGAGAATCTGATTAAGAAATAAATATGAAAATACAACAAATGAAACAGAATTGTGCGATGGCTTCGCAAACAAAATATCAAGAAGCAATTAAAAATGAATGATTGAATGATTTAACAAAAATGAATGAGTAAATGAATGGGACGAACCTTTATGGCGTACACCCTAGTTCGCGAATGATATTTCGTAAGAGGCAAATGTAAGACCTAAAGTGCGTCATATAAGGGGGTATCTCTTGACATGGCTCAGGGAAAAGGTTACACCGCTCCCGGAACCTGAGTCATGTAGATTTGGGGCCCATGAAATCCTATCCGGGAGAGATACCTTGGATTTCCAACTATATATATATAAGGTTATACCCTGGTTGGACTCCCGAGGGTCTCTTCCAAGGAGTCAGTGTATGACCAAGGCGCCGAGGTACACGGTTGAGCCAAGAGTGCCCGGGACGGATGAACCTACCCTGGCCATTCTTGGCAAGTCTTGGCGTATGCTGCACTCGGCCCGAAGAAAACTCCACTTAGGGTGCAGTCTCGTAACCATAAACCCTATAGGTATAAGGGATAAGAGGTCACGAAAAACAACTGTTTGTTGTTAAGACCGGATGGGAGGAGCTAGTCTTGTATGGCCGATGTACGCCTCCTTGAAGGGGCAACCAGGAGATGATAAGGCGGAACCCTCCATTAGGGAGCTGATAAGTGCCAAAAGACGCAAATGTCATGAGGCTCTGTTTTCGCAAGGAAACTTAGGCTTATCATATTTGTGCAATGATCCTGAAGAGGCAACAATACTAACATGAGGGTAAGGCGAGATCAATGGGTTTTTGCATGCAAGTGTAAAGACGTCCTGCGATCTCGTCGCAAAGACGCCAATGTCATGGGATTATATTCTCGCAAGAGAATTTAAACTTTGTCATATTATCGCAAGCAAAATATCCTGCAAAGGCAAAAATACTCGTAAAATGATAAGGCAAGGTCAATGGGTCATTACATGAAAGTGTAAAGACGTCCTGCGATCTTGTCGCAATGAGGGGTGGCAAAGTAAGACCTTTAACTAGGAAGGTCTTACTTAGAAGACCACATAAAAATGATAAGGCGAGATCAATAGGTTTCTTCATTTATGGAGATTCCTTGCGATCTTATCGCAATGATAAATTTCAACATCAATGGAGATAAATTTCAAAAAATGATTATATATTCATGGTCAGAAGTAGAAAGTGCGAATTTCAGAAGTTTCATTCTTCACTGAAAACTAAATAAAATCTTTCATTTGAAGATAAAAAACAGAGGCAAGTATGGGAATGAAAAGGATGAAATATTGTTATTCATCTTCAAATGACAGATTATACATCTATGACGCTAACCAATTGTATTACAAGGAAGAACTGCTAGATCAATACATGCCAAGGAAGGGAAATGAAGATTGAATTCACGTTTGATAATCCAAGAAGGTTACAATAAAGAGTTACAGAAATGGAAGATCAAAAAGGATATATATATACAGATGTTACAGGTTGCGAAAGAAGCAAAAGAGATTATTTCTTTGTTGATTCTTCTTCTTTATCTGATTCTTCAATTTGATCATTCTCGTCGCCAGATTCTTCTTCTTCGCTGGCTTCGCTATCAGAAACGTCTAAGACAGGCAAATTTTCAGGGATTTCTTCAGCAAGAAAAGGATATGAATCAAGAGGGATGTTGTGATCATTACAAACAAACTCCATGGCTTCATTGCGAAAACGAACAGCATCATTATTGAAATTCGCCACTGTAGTTTGAAATTGCTTCTTCAACTTGGAATATCTATTCTCGCGAAGGAAGAGATTCTTTGCAAGTTGTTCTTTTTCAGATTCAAGCTCTCCAATCCTCGCTTGAAATCTTTTTTCGGACTCTGCAAATAAGCAACAATAAGTTAACAACTTGATAGCAATACTACAGAAATAAGAAACATTAAGGTATAATAAACAACCTTCTCTGTTAGATATCATATCTTTAACCAAGGTAGTATGCTCGTCATGAAGACTAACATCAACACCTAAGTTATTCCTGGCATTATCTAAAACCTTCGCAGCCCAAGCGAATTCATCATTATTATTTATAACAAGGAGTGAACGAATCTGATCTTCTCGCTCATTAAGTATGGTATTCTGGCGAAGCAATTCATCTCGTTCAATTTGTACTTCGAGAATAGACTTTTGAAATGTTGCTAATGCCTGTGCACCATTGTTAGCAATGCGATCTTTGTCATCTATAAGGTCACTAATTTTCTTCCTTAAAGTCTTGGTTTTCTTATGAGAATGAAGATACATTTGTTTAAATTGGTTGGCTGAACTTAAACTAGATCTATGCTCAATCTCTAGGAGACGATATTTGGCTTGAAGTTCATTTAATGAAAGGGAATTAACTTTGTTTGACGAACTACTTAAAGAGTTGTTGAGATGAGTAAGAAGAATGTCATTATCCATAGGCTCGGGAAATGAATGGAGAAAGAATGGCTTCTTCGGAGAGGTTATATATGTTTCTGCGAAAGTGATAAGTCGAGGTAACAACATGCAAGCGATAAAATAAAAGCAAGAAGAGAAGAAGAATTTTATACCGTAAAGTTGTTGATTGGCGCTTTGAAGAGTAGTAACTTTATCATTTTGGGTAGAAGACTCGACCTCCAGTTGTTGGATTTTTTCGCGAGATCTCGCAGCTTCAACTTCTAATTCTTTAATCTTTGTGCAAAGTTGAGTATTCTTTTTCAACTGAATGTTGTACCTCCTCTCAAGATTTGAGGCAACTACAAAAGAAGTTTTTCCAGTCTATGGAAGAAGATAGAAAGATTGTTAAGATATAGTTAAAAATTAAAATCGAGAGGGAAATATGAGTTTGTACATACCAAAGCATTAAGTGCATTTAAAAAGCTAGGGGACACAGATCTAGAGACCCCATTGAAAGAGTCATTGCCATCTAGTAATGTAGCATTACACACAGTTGCGAGAGCCTCGCATATAGAGGTTAAGTGAGTATCTCCCATTCCTTGAAGAGAATCTGAGAAGATGTTGGACAATTGTTCCATAGGAGATTCGATCGATTGAGTCTCCTTTGCGAAAGATGAATTCATATCATTATCATCCTCATCAGAAGATTCGAAACTTGAACTAAGATTAGAAGAAGATTGAGTTTTTCGTTTCTTAGATGGTGGAGCAGAAGATTTATCCTTGCGAACAATGGCTTTACCCTTGCCTTTAACCTTCGCAGCTTCCATTTCCTCAGCGTCAACCTTTGCATACAAATGAAGATAAGAAATAGAGGCAACAATATTGTAAAATAACAAAACGAGATATTTCTTACTTCATCCGTAAGTGATCGAAGTATTTCCAGGGTACTTGCCAATGGATTTCTCCTGTAGCTCTTCTTCAATTTGTCAATCTGAAAATTTTACAAACTCAGTAAGTATAAGAGGAAAGAAATGTTGCAAAAGCAAAACTCGAAGTGGAAAATATACCTCTTTTGTCTTCTCGGGCCAATTAAATTCTCAAGGATGATAGCCTGCGAGATTCGCAGGGAGTACATGCGAACCCGCGATGTAAGGTCCGCTTAAAAACAAGAGAACAACCCACCATTTCTCATCTTTGGAGTGGCGAGGAGTACTATTGTTGCCCGAGTGCCAATCAATATCTTGCATGAGTAATTTATCCTCAGGGATATTATCTTTTCTTTTCAATCGAGCACCCCAGCGAGACTTCTTATTTCTCATGTTTATTACTTCATAGTTCTCAAAAAAGTTCTCTACAGTGTATTTTTCAGTGACTATCTTTAAGTTTGCGAATCTGGGGTCTTTGACATGATCAGGGTATAAAGATCCTTTGCCAGCACCACGGTGGGCGAATTCAAGCATTAGGAGAATGCAGTCGCCACTCAGTTGATAAACAGCTCGAGAGAATTTTTCATGAGCAAGGATTTCATAGAATAATGGCATCTCGGGATTGTATAAGGGAATGGGAAGTCTGCAAGGGAGTTGACCTAAGCGAGATTATAATTTTTGATCATCACATTGATGATCGAAAAAACGATTTTGCGAAAGTATAGATGAAGATTCTTGATCAGGAATGGTTGATAAGGTGAAACCTTTCCCTTGCAAATTCATTTGGACTTCATTAAAACGAGGTTTGTATGCACGACTAAGGGAAACCATTATCAGTATGGGAATGAATGAAGGATTGAAGATTAAGGGAACAAAAAAAAGAAAGATTTGCAGTAACAGAAGCGCAAATTGCGGAAGGAGAGAATTAAAGAAAAGTTGCAGAGGGAAAACAAAGGAAGAAAAGAGAAGGATAAGAAAACTATATATAGAGAGAAAGATCCTCGGGAAAAACGAAGGCATTTAATGCGAGAGGGGACGTGAATGGTCAAGAATAAACGGTTGAAAGAGACGTGTCAAGAAAAGAATGGAAGAAAAGACATCTGTAATAAAGTCCGTGTAAAATACGGAAATTTGGAATAGATAAAGGTAAGTAGTTGCGGCATTTCAAAATATTGATTCTCATGACATTCTCTCCTTCGCAGAGAAGACATGAGAAGAGGCAAGATGTAGGATCATAATATCGCAACATACAAAACTCGCGAGATTAATAAACGACAGCGCCGGGGAGTTAAAATAAATGACGCAATGGATGACGACAGTCAGAACACGAGGAAGATGTGAAACTTGGCGAAGGTTAAGAAGTGTCGCGAGTATGAATACTTGTACACTTGTGACACTTCGCGAGTCATTCCCGAAAATAAAGGACAGCTTAGCTATCATCCACTGTGTATTACCCTATATAAAGGGATGAGTAAGTCTGTTGTAGGGAGTTCTTTTTTGAATTGTTAAGCAAGTCATTAAGAGAGAGAAACTTGAAGAGTGTTTGTAATTTCTTTAAGTGCAATTCTATTTTCCTGTGTAGGCATTTCAAGAAAATAATCAATAAACATTCATAGTTATTCATCTTCCAATAGATTAGTTGTGTGAATTTTAGTAAGGGGTGTATTGTGGGATTTCCTGCAACTACATATTGGCGCTAGAAACAGGGAATGAATAAAGATTGACATAGAGATTTGAAAGAATTTGGATTAGCAGGAAAGAAATTTGAGATAATTTTCAAGAGATTGTTAAAAAAGAGAAATGGCTAGAAGAAGAAATGTACTTGAACAACCAGCGAGAATCTGACCTAGCGAAATTATGATTTTTTGATGATCACAATGATGATCAGTAAACAATTTGGCAGAAATGATGGATTTAGATTCTTGATTGGGAATAGTGGATAACGTGAAACCCTTCTCTTGCAAATCCTTGATTGGGAATAGTGGATAACGTGAAACCCTTCTCTTACAGTAGCAGGAGCGGAAGTTACGGAGAGATGATGAAGAGAAATTGCAGAGAAGACAAGAAAGAGAGTAAAAAATAAGAAGAGAGGAGTAAGAAAGATATATATAGAGAGAAGAATTTTCGAAAAGGAAAACACATTTAATGCGAAGAGTAGACATGAACGGTTGAGAAAGGACGGTTGAAAAAGACGTGTTAAGAAATGAATAGAAGAAGGGACACGTGTAATAAACTTTGTAAAAGTACGGAGTCATGTCAAAACAGATAAGGATAAACAGTTGAGGCATTTTGAGTAGATTAGTTATCATGACATTCTCTCCTTCGCAGAGAAGACATGAGAAGAGGCAAGATGTAGGATCAGAATATCGCAACATCAACGCCTTCGCGAAATCCATAAACGACACATTGCGAAGACGTCGCAGACAAGTAATATAAAGGACGCAATGGATGACAACAGCCAGAACACGAGAAAGATGTGAAGACCTGGCGAGGTTTAGGAGTGTTGCGAGATTTTACATTTGTACACTTGCGAGAATGTCGCAAGTCAGATCCGAAAATAAAGGATAACTTAGCTGTCATCCATTATGTAGTGTCATATATAAAGAGCTGAACAGGCTTACGAGGAGAGAAAGATCTTTTTCGAGTGTTGAGCAAGTCATTAAGAGAGAGAAAGTTTTAGAGTGATTGTAATTCTTTAGCTTATTTCCTTTTCATCTTGTAAACATTTTGAGAATTTGATTAATAAAAGTTATAATTGTTCATCTTGAAATGGTTTGATCATATGGATTCTTGTGAGGGGTGTAGTGTGAGATTTCCTGCAACTACAAACACATTTAATGCGAAGAGTAGAAGTGAACGGTTGAGAAATAGCGGTTGAAAAGGACGTGTCAAGAAATAGAGGGAAGAAGAGATACGTGTAATAAATTCTGCGTAAAAGTACAGAATCATGTCAATACAGAAGAATATGGAAAAATGAACAGTTGCGGCATTTTGAAACACTAATTCTCATATCATTTTCTCCTTTACGGAGAAGACATGAGAAGAGGCAAGATGTAGGATCAGAATATCGCAACATCAATACCTTTGCGAAATCTTTGAACAACACACTGCGAAGATATCGCAGATTGGTTCTGAGAAATGACGCAAATGCAGATGACGACGGCCTAAACACGAGAAAGATGTGGAGACCTAGCGAGATTTAGGACATTACGAAATTTAACATTTGTATACTTGCGAGAATATCGCAAACCCATCCGAAAATAAAGGACAGCTTAGCTGTCACCCACTATGTAATATCCTATATAAAGAGCCGAATAGGCTTAAGGTGAGGGAGATCTTTTTAGTATGGAGAGAAAAGTTTTGAGGAGAGAGAAAGTCTAGAATAGCGGTTGTATTCTTGATTTCATTTCCTTTTTGTAAAATTTCTAACTCAATTGATAACAAGTATGATTGTTGATCTTAAAGATGTGTTGATTATTATGAATTCTTGTGAGGGATATGTTGTGGGAATTCCTGCAACTACAAAGAGTTCGCCCGAGAAAGGAAATCTATCTTGGGAAATATGAAGTCGCCACGAGAAAGGCGGATGCGCGGAAGATCTGAAATAGGAAGGAGAGGCGGCATCTCGACCTCCCTCGCCAACAACCAATCACTAACTTCTTCGTTCACGACAGGAGGATCGAAAGCAAGTGGCTTGCTAACCGTACGAAGGAAACCATCGTCTAAGAGAGAGGCGGCAGAAACTGTAGGGGCGGCACTTCGCCTAAGCTTCTTGGCGGAGTCCTGTTTGGCCAAAATAGTCGCCCAGTTCTTGCCCTTCTCAGGAGGAAAAACTCGTTCTTCTTCTGATAATATGGGGAGTATGTGAGGCGCCTCCTCATCCTCAGCACTTCCGTTGCCAAGGGAACTTTCAGCTGTTGAGCTCTCGTTGTCGCTCATGGAGAAAGAGGTGAAAAAAGACAGTATCGCCTCAAAGATTAATAAGGAGAGAAGAATAAAGGAGAGAAGAGAGCACTTGAAGAAAGAAAGGCAGGACTAGGACCAGTATTTATAAGTGAGGAAAAGACGTAACTAAGGGTAATTGAAACGATGTGACGGAATTCGAAAAGACGCAAGCCCTAAGTGGTAACCGTTGACAATAACCGCCTCAACTATCCCATGAGTCGAGAAAGTGACACGTGTCATGCCAAGACTCCCAAAGGTGACACGAAGAAAGTAACATAAAGAGGCTAGAAGTACACATGGTTAAAGGCTGAGCAAGGCAAGTGGACTTGCAAAGAGTAAGTCCCCAAGGGGCATAGGAACAAGGGGATTTGCAAGGAGCAAGTCTCCAAAAGATATAAGGACAAGGGGACTTGCAGAAAGGCGCAAGTATCCAAGGCGGGTTACTCAGAAGAGACGCATGGGAGGAATAGCAAATTGTCAAAGAGGCTAACGCCCTGCCCGAGCAGTAAGTCAAAGATATGCCATACTAGGGGACTTGCTAAGAAAGCCGCAAGTCCAAGGAGGGCCGCCTAAGGAAAGCACCAAAGAGAAGCAATAGACTGTTGAAAAGGCTAAACGCCTCACCCAAACAGCCAGGGGACTTAATGTAGATACCTGAAAAATACCAAGGAAGGAGTGCGGCCTTCCCATATCAAAAGATAACATGAAACAGTGTCCCATGCCAAGGAAGACATCAGATCCTCCCCATATCCTAGAAGGGATGTTACCAAATAGGTTATCCCTCACAGCATTCGAAAGCACGTGCAGAAGTCATGAAGGACGGATCTTCTAGAAGAACTTAAAGTACAGTTGTACAGTCAGAAGAGGTAGTAGCAAGATAAGGCAGGGTAGGAAAGGACACACACCTGACATCCCCATTTGAGGAAATAACTATAAATAGGGGTCCTTTCCCAATGAAAGGACTCAGTGATATCATTGTGGGAAATTGTGTTCTACTTCCTGGAGCTAATATCTACACCCTACTTCTATTTATACCTTGGAAATACCCAACTGTGTACACAAAGTACCCGAGACTTTGGCACGAAGAAGGAAGTATCTTTATGAACATGTGTACCAGTCGGGTTGTACATATGAACTTGGAAGGGAAGACAGGAAAGTACACGTGTTTGCCATCAAAGGGTTGAGGAATACTATAAATAATCGGTTGTGCCTAACAGAGGCAGGGGTTATTTGTATGCGGATCTGTGTACTACATTCTAGAGGAGAGCCTTATGTTAGCTTGTTGTTCGTTATTCCTCATTCCCTTCTATTTTGGGCTGTTCGATCCTGTTCGCTTAATTAGGTACTAGGTTTCTGAGTAACTACATTGTTCTTATCTAAAAACAATGTATAGACAAAGAGATGAGAAAAATAAACTACCTCAGATAAAAATCTTCTCTTAATGGTATTTGGAAGCTCATCCCTAAGCATCGGCCAGTATCTGCTCAGTTCCTTACGAACCTAAAACCAGAACACCCAAAAGTCAGCAAGTAAATACAGTGAGCTGCAAAGAAATAACCAATGGGAAGACAATGAAATGGGAAAATAAATTAAAAGAAGAATAAGGAAGCCAAAGGGTCCAAAATTATTTTACCTCTTCTATTACATGCCTAGTCGACTCCAACAAGGAGGCCTCAGCCTTAGAAGATCCAATTATTGGTTTGTTCTCTAGTAAAGCTTCCACACAGGCAAGTACAGACCTCGACAAAGATTCTAAATTGTATCCACCCTCCAAGGCCATCATAATTCTTCCACGAGCAAATGGCATCAACTGGACAAAGTGGACAAGAGCAGTTTTTTTAAAGTTAATTCCGCAATTAGTGTTCAAAATGAAAATGGATTACAATGAGACCTTTAACAGAGATAAAGCACAGCACCCATTAGAAGACGAGCATAGTTTGGTTTGAAATTCAACCTTTTTCATCATCACAGAATAGCCGTTTGGTGTAACAGAACAACCCCCCATGGTATCACCAGCAGCTGTTCCGTGGAATGGATCACAAGTCAATAGTTGGTAAAAGGTAAAAAAGAAGATGACAGTTTAAGTAATTAGCAAGTCATTCAATACGTATAACTGATAGGCAATTTCATATATAGATATATGTCTTCAAAAACCACGCATTTTAACGCAAGCTTGCAGGGTGAAATGACCTAAATAATATGTAAAAGGTGAAAGTCAGATTTTTCGGCGATGCTATTTTGAGATACTAATGAGCTTTCGAAGAACATACAGTTTCTCAATAAATTTACGGAAAACACTGGAAGTTCAGAACATGCCAAAAAACTTATATAAAGGGTTGTAAACAACATAAGAGGAGAAATTTAATAATGCAGTCAGATAAGAGGCAAGAGACATAGCCCAGCACATTACCTGCATCAAATCCACCAGAAATTAAGATCATATCTGGATTAAAAGCCTTGGTAATTGGAATTAAGACATGATCCCAAACAGCCAAGTAATCAGCGTCACCACACTCTCCTTGCTCCCACGGTACATTAACATTATACCCTGTACCTGATCCTTCTCCAATCATAGAATGAGAACCATCATTCGTGAATGGATAAAATTTTCCAAAGTCGTGTCTGCAGAAGCGAGCAGAAGCTAATGAGGTTCAAAAATGGTGTACGAGAATATGAATCAAAACTGACCGTATATTTCCAATACCTATGAACATTGAATACCAACACTCGAGGATCTTGCCAAAACATTTTCTGAGTACCATTACCATGATGGACATCCCAATCAACAATTAATATCTTGGAAATACCCAATTCTGGCTGCAATTAAACAAAATAATCAAACTAGATAAGCAAAAAAGGAAACTAGATTCATCTGACTAAGGATGAATTTAAACTGAAAGGTATAACTGTAAGTCTGTAACTATATATATATATATATATATATGAAACCTATTCCATACTTTATCATTTACGAGAACACTCGCTGCAATAGCCACATTGTTGAAAATACAAAACCCCATGGCTTTATCTGCTTCTGCATGATGCCCAGGAGGTCGAACAATAGCAACAGCAGAATCCAACTCTCCTTTAGCAATTTTCTCAGAAACCTATTTAAAATTACAAATCAAGTCAGTTGTTTACAAAATATCCCTTGAATTATGCACGAATCCTATATGAGAGATAACCAATCACTCACTCCTGAAGGAACTCCAACTTTGTAACGAAAATTGACAAACTCATAAATGTAAATAAGAGAAAAAAAATTGCCTCAATAACGGCACCAGCAGCGAGATAAGCTGATTGTGACGATCCTTTGCTGAAATATATACTATCAAACTTGGAAGCAATCTTTCTCTTTCGAGAATCGGATTTAGAACTTAAATTCTTTATCAAATCAACATATTTCTGTTTATGAACTAATGTAATTTTTCCATCTTCTGCTTCTTTAGCTTTCATTACCAGACATCTGTAAGAATTGAGAATTGGAAAGACAATAATAAGCCCAGGCATCATTATAGTTGAACCCGTTGAACCCTAGATTCTAACATTCGACCAAATCAGATAATCATCAAACTTATATTGAGTACAATTCGATAAATTAGCACAAGCAAAAACAAATGTCATAAAGAAATTAACTAGCTAGGGTTCATTTTCATATACCTCTTAGTAATTCCCTGAGATTTTAGGTATGTCCAAATAGCTTTGATCCTATCTGGTTTCTCAGGATTCTCATCTTCAGGGTCAAAATGCAGACACATTCTATCATCGTAAACCAGCCCAACTTTGGGATGATGAGCTCGTTTCTGTTTTTTTGCTGATCGACTGATGATGAACTAATTTTGCCAGCTCCAGGACATTGTCTATCTCCATGAAAATACTTGGGGGATTCTTTTTCTTCTGCTTTTTCTTTTGGGGTTTTGAAAAGAGAGAGAGAGGAGATGAAGAGAGACTGGGTAGTGTAATGTTTTTCGAAATTTGTGTAAGACATTTTTCTATCACTGCCGTTTAAAATAAAAAAAAAAAAAAAAAAAAAAGTGTTAAGCCTATTTGAATAGCATATCAGAAGTTTTGAAATTAGTTTGGCTGTCAAATTTTAAAATGATCTTTTACAAGTACAAAAGTTAACTTTTTAAGAATAAGGGCTATGGAGTGAGTGTTCTCATTCAATATGAATGAGTATCACTCGATTTGGTCAAATTAGGTGCTACTATGGAGTGAGAATACTCACTCATTCACCAATAATCATCCATACACTCATTGGAACGAAAGAGTGGGTGAAAGGGGAGACTAAGCGGCTGATTTTTAGCCGTTTGGGAAAAAAACATGTTGAAGATATGCCTCTCAAACCTATTTTAGAGTTTTAAATTATTAAAACTCTTGGATGCGGGACCCACCATTAGGATTTATTATTAAAAAAAAAACCCTGTGAAGAGGCATATATTTAGCCGCTTGGGGAGAAAAAATCTCTCCAAACGGATAATCATTAGCCGCTTAGTCTCTTTATTTTGGACTTCCATGGTCAGAAAAACCCTCTTTCACTCAGCCCTCACTCAATTTAGCAGTGAATGAGTGTTAAAAACACTCATTCCATAGCCCTTTGTCTAAGAAGCAAAATATTTTTGTTTCTGACTTTTGCTCTGACTTCGATTTCTAGAGAAGCAGAGGTCATAACGAAGAATTCATGTTTTTTAACTTGCAGAAAAAATGGGTTCAGGTATACAAATTCAGAATGAGTTCCACAAGCTAAAATGTCGACTTTTCATGAAGCAAAGTTATTTCGTCTCTGGCTTCTGCATTTGGAGAACAATAAGCATTTGGATATCCAAACATACCAACCTCAATAGGGTGTTTGAATGACCACCTGGAAGTTACTTTCAACTTATTTAAGTCGAAAAGAAAAAACGAAATTCGGTAATCAGGCTTAAAATCTACTTTTTGAAGTTAAAAAGTAACTTATTTGGAGCAAAAAGTTTTTGTTTTTTTTTTCCTTCTGTATATATAACGATTTTACAAGTTTATTTATTTGAGTTTGTTAATTCTCTTTCTCTTTTTATTTCTCTCTATCTACCAACAAAATCCTTTATTCGTGTTAATGATTTCGTTCACAAAGATGTATAGAAGATATAGAAATCACAAATGTTAAGTGTAGATCAACGATAAGATCAATCAGAAACGAGTTGGTATTTCAGATTTTTCCAGATGCTTTTATTTTGTTCGCCAGATCAATAAGGGCATGTCTAATTGTGTTTTTGAAAATTGTTATGTTATCAAAATATATCATGTTTTTCTTTTTTTTTTTTTCATTTTTCTTTAGACTTAAAAAGGGCGTTTGGTATGAAACTTAAAAACTATTTTTGAAAACAAATTTTCAAAGATCAATTCTAGTTGTAACTAAGGTAATATATATAAGAATTTATATATGAATGATGTTAGTGCATATACGGAATGATGGAATTAGATGTATATTCACTGTCAATTTGTCCTAGTTTTAACAAGATTCTTTTCGGAAAGTTACGAATTACATTACATATGTTAATTACTTAAAGGATCTAAGTTTTCATTGTGGCATTTTATCAATCACATTCACTCTATACTTACGATATGTGACTATGAACAGTTGAAAGAGAGTGAAAAAAAAAGAAGCAAAGTCAAGTAGGCATTTCACATCCTATAATCAATGAAAATCCATAGTCACTCTTCCCCTCTTGTACGTTCTTTTATCTTTTTTTCATTGATTACATTGAGTTGTAATGTTACCCACAAATCAGAGTTAGATGATGCATTACCGATCCACAAATAATAAAAGTTATATAATTACAGAGTGGTAGTATCAATGGTAGGTTAGAGAGAGGAAGTTGTTAGAACATTGCTCGGTCGAACTCACAAGTTTTATTATCTCAAGCTTGTTGTCAATGTTAGCTAGTTGCACAAAGTCTACTTAAGTGATGTAGTGTACAACATGGCAGAAGGATACCTAGAAGAAAGGGAGCGCCGACACCGTAATCCTTAACGTATTATGGCTATTTTGTCTGGAATATGGTATGTTTGAGATATTTTAAGTCTGAATTAGGTATTTTGAGTTATTTTAGCTAGAGAATAAAGAGTATGTTGTTGTTTATGGCATGAACTCGTATTTGAATAGATTCTTAGTTATTTGTAGCTTTATTTTCAAGGTTTTGCTTTATGATTTTAGAAGCCTATATAAAGGCCGTGGCGTTTATGTGTTAAGCATTGAATCAAAGATAAATAAAATCACTTTCAATTGAGAAGTTTATTGATTTCTAACATCCTACACCATTTGGTATTCAGAATTTGGGTATCGATCCTTCAAACATGGTTCATGGGAGAGGTCATGGTGGTCCTCGGGAAATTTTGGTTGATGAGGTGACAGAGAGAACTAGGTATGATGAACTCTCACGCTGTCGGCTTCCTACTGATGAATCATACATCGAAGAAACCGATGATGATGATGCTGAAAACCCATTTGCAGATAGTGAAAGGGAGTACTTGAATCATGAAAATGACTTTAAAAGGTGGGAATCGGCATTCCATGTGGAGATTCCTGAGTTTCATGATAGTGGATTGACGCCGGAAGATTGTATCGACTAGGTTTCTACCGTGGAAGAAGTGCTTGAGTTTAAGAGGGTATCGGCTGCTCGTGTGGTTCCTCTTGTTACTACTCATTTTTGAGGAAGGGATGCTGTTTTGTGGCGGCAATTGAAAGAAACACGTATTCAACAAGGTAAACCACCTATTTCATCTTGGGCTAAGCTTGAAAAGTGTATGCATGCAGCGTTTTTACCTTTCAAATTAATATACTCGAGAGTTGTATATTCGTCTTCCAAATCTTTGCCAAGGTTCTCGTTCAATTGATCACGAGTATACGAAAGAATTCTATGATTTGGTTACTCAATCAGGAATTATGGAACATGAAGAACAACTTGTCTACCGCTACATAGGAGGTTTGCACCAAACTTTTCAAGACACGCTTAATTTATTTTATTATTTTTATGTTTCTGAAGTCCATCAACGGGCTTTGCGTTTGGAAAAATAATTTGCCCGTAAAAATATTTTTGCGGCAGTTAGCTGTCATACTATTGTCTCTTCACAAAATGCTTCCGCACAACAAGGTGTTAGTATTCCACCGAGATCATCTCTTAAGTTCTATCGTTGTGGAGATCCAGGTCATTTTGCGAATGATTGTCGCAAAGTTGGCAGACCGGGTAAGGCCTTACTAGTAGAAGGTGATGCGAAGGATGATTTTTTTGCTGACGTTGATGACAATACAAATATGATAAATAAAATATTTTTGCTTGGAGATCAAGGTGAATGTTTAATGGTTCTTCGTCGCTCCTTCCTGACTCCCAAAATTGCTGATGATGAGTCGTGGTTACAAAAAAATATTTTCCAGACAACTTGTACTGTGGGGGTAAGATTTGTTGTATGATAATTGACTCTGGAAGTTGTGAGAATGTAGTGTCAGAAGAGGCAGTCCGTAAGTTGAAACTTCCAAATGAAAAACATTCCCATCCGTATTATCTCCACTGGCTCAGTAAAGGTTCCGAGGTAACTATATCGAAACGTTGTCTTGTGAATTTTTCAATTGGATCATTGTACCAAGATAGTGTTTGGTGTGACATTGTGGTAATGGATGCTTGCCATCTCTTGTTGGGGAGACCATGGCAATTTGATAGGGACGTGAGATGATGGTAAAAAGAATTAGTACTCATTCACATTTAATTCTACTCGCATCATATTAATCCCATCAAACGATTGGTTCCTTCGACTATCTCTACTGTTGAATATTTTTATGACATGGAAGAATTATTATGGTTCGTTGATATAATTGTAACGACTTTTCATGCAAATTTATATTAAAAAATTGCTAAGAGTCGTTACGGTGAAAATTTAGAATGACGACAATGGTAATGGAAAATCGTACATATCCATTTTTGGACGAAATTTTAAGATTCCGACAATACAAAATAACCTCCCAAATTTCAAGTAGAGTCGTCATCTTTGATAAAGATTTACCATGGCGACTGAGAATAGTTGTTATGGTCGACAAATTTGAACCGTAACGACTTAGAATAGTTGTTATGGTGACTACGGAAAAGGTTTTGGAAAATATAAAAATAAAAAGGATTATCAAAAGAATATTAAAAAATTAATATAAGTATGTCACAATCTTAAAAGTTAGGGTAATCTAGTCTTTGTACTATATTTACACTACTCTTATCCACCTCCCATAAATGGGACTACAAACTGATAGCCCCTTTTTACTATATTTATACACCCCTTATCCACCTCCCATAAATGGGACTACATTGCCCCACATCAATCCCTACAGCCCCTATACATATCCTAGTTAGTAATTTTCCGAATCATTCCCGAATGATTCGCGAACGTATCCGAACTGACCGAATCCGAATGATATTTCCGAACTATTTGAACACCGAACCTAGTTCCCGGATTATGTGGACCTCACGAATGATTCGCGAACGTATCCGAATAAACCGAATCCGAATGATATTTCCAAACTAGAACTTCGAACCTAGTTCGCGCCCAACCTTGCTCTCACATAGGCAATTCTCTGACCAGAGTTTTTTGTTTGATTTTATATATACTTTATATTTAAATATAATTATTCAGTTAAAATTTTCTATGGGTATTTGTTTAACCAGTATTTTATGTGTTAAGTTTTGTTTAAAAGTCTATAAACTCGTTTTATAATACATTTATGCGATTAAATTGTTAATTCAAGTTAAATAATCACGCTAAAATGTTTTTTCCCATCTTATAATCATATACAAATAAAATTAGTCTCGTAATAAGGTCATAATACTCATCAATTTATCATATATATAAGCCGAATTTTAAGTGCCGAACTCATATTTATAAAACGAATATGCACGTACGTATGCCGTTCCGAATTACTATCCGAATAACGAACCGTTGACCGGATTTTTGACCGAATCCGACCTATGCGAATCTGTAAAATTCCCGTACGTATGCCGTCCCGAACTACTATCCGTACCGAATTGCTAACTAGGATACATATTGGTTATAACAGTTTTCTGTGTAAGTGTGCCCATCACTCGTCTGTATTTTCATTTTGTGTCTGTGAGAAGGAGTGAGCGTGTTGTTTGCAGTGTCCTTGTGTGTATTCATATTTTAATAGTGTTTGGCTGTTAGCTTTCTTAGTGCGAGATTCCCTTTGTTACAGCTTTCCCATTTCTGTTACATACTGCCGATGGTAGGTTAACTGGGCTGTTAACTTTCACCGCATAAAACCAAAACTAATAGTTATGTTATTACACATCTTTTACAACATCATTTTGATATTCGAAGAGGATGTTGAATATGTATCATAGATTGAGATGAAACAAAAGCTATTTTAAGAGCGCGACCCACAATTTTTTTTGATATAAATAGTAATTTCGCGAACGGAAAATGGGTCATTTGTCCAAAAAATTTTAAAACATGGTTCAAATGGACGAGTAAAAATTATTATGGCTGAAATGGACACAAAAAAAATAGCAAGGATGAAACTGGATTTATCCTAGCTTAAACTTAAAAAATGGCGAGGATGAAACTGGATGCATCCTGATGTAAATTAAAAATAAAAAAAAAAAGAATTTGAAAATGAGTAGGATGAAACTGGTTACATCCTAGCTATTTTTATATTTTTGTCCATTTAAACAGTGTCAAAATCTAAATGTCTTTTTCACCCAGGAATTATTGATTTCGGTCTTTTTAACCAATTTTGTGTTTCGCGAAATATCTTGTAGAAAATTCTGTGAGAAAATTTAAAGATCCGAAGTTGAAAGCTAGAACCCATAATTAGCCAATGGCTTTTAACATTTAAGCAGTGGCCCGGGTTTTATTTGAGTTCTCCACGATTAACATAGAACAATTGATAACAAAATTGTGCTAGCATTGTTACGGAGCCAAATACTACACTAGGCGGCCTAGCACTATGAAAGGTTATTTCTCTTGGCAACGACCAATATACTAGTATATATTTTTCTTGGTTATAATATACTCCCTGTGTTCTAAAAATTATGTTCTCTATTCTATTTTCGTATGTTCTAAAATACTGTGCAGCTTCTGTTTATAGTCATATTTTTTAGTCAAACTCTCAAATATACCCTTCAACTTTTTACAATTATAAAATTATTTTTAAATGTAACCAATCTAAAATCTTAAATGATATCTTCTTCAATAGGAAACGAATCTACAAAATTCATCCCATAAAAAATTTTATTTTTATCTTCTATTTAAACATTTCTATGAATAATTAAATTACCAAATATATATTTTTCTTACATACTCCATAATCAATATACTCCTTTTAATTTTGCTAATAACATAACATTTAATAGGGCTAATTTTGTACATTCTTCCGGTCTCCTTAATATCTTGACTTGGTGAAAGCGGACTAATAATTTAGGACGGAGGGAGTACTCCCTAATTTAAGCCATGCCTTGGCTAGTGCATACCAGAATAATGCATCACTCACTTCACTAGCCAAGAGATGACTGTTTCTGTCATAATAAAGTAGACTTGCATCGGGTTAAAAGGAAGTCCCAGATGAATGGCAAGTTCTTGTTGTTGGATATTTTCAACAAACCCTTGAATTGAAGGCATTAACCCTCGCGTCGAGGATCGACTCCGCCCACGTCGGCGGGGTCTAGGGGCAAGGGGCCCGGCAAGAAATTTTTTGTTCTAACGTTTTTATTATCGCTAGAAAACTCCAACAAGCTCGTTTCACCAATGGACGCATTGAAGGAAGAGACGCAGCTGTTCACTCGAAAAGATGTCCGTAGAGATGAAGAGTCATCTCCAAAGGGTGTGATTTCCTCTTTAAATAGGAGACTTGTTTTCATTCAAAAAACATCTCTCAACTCTCTTCGTTTTCTTTCTTACAAGCATCATCAGAAACAAAACCAGTGTGTTCTTGGTTGGATCAAGGTTGTACAAGCTTTGAATCCAACAACCGTTGTGGGGCTTCAAGTATCCTGACGGCAATATTCAATTGACATGTTTGTACTCGCCAATTCATTTGGGAAAGGGTCGAATAATTGTCGAAAAGAATCTTTCATAAGAGCCTTGAACCCTAATACAACATTCTTTTCTTCACCCTGTTTTACTGCCAATTTTCCAACACTTGCTGGGAAAAGAGTGATTCGGAATCAAAACCTGTTGTGCTTCTTGTTTTGCCAAAAAAAAATACAAGGTAAGCCACTTACATACAGACCACTTGCGTCTTAACTTAAAGATAACATCTCCATTAGATTACAAATCTGCGATGCTCACGCAACCCATCTGTCCAATCTCCCTTTAAAGTTTGTAGACTTGTCAAAATACCTTCAGAAACATTGCCTATTTTTGGATCATAACCAAACCTTTCATGGACTGAGTCATGTAGTAAGTTAGTGGAAGATTACAACAATTGGATCTGTGGCGCAATGGTAGCGCGTCTGACTCCAGATCAGAAGGTTGCGTGTTCGATTCACGTCAGGTTCAATTTTTTCATTTTATTTTTATTCCCTAAATTTCTTATTTTTTGAATGAACGATATTAACTTATACATAGCAAGATTAATCAATTGTAACTCAATAAAGGTAATAGTTCTAGTTGTCTATAAATAGATGTGAGACCAATATATTTTGTTTTGCAAGGAAGATATATGGCAGACTCTCGTCTTAACAGTCTCCCCTTAGAAGTCAACCTCATTATATTCTCCAAGTTACCAGCCGAGTTAGTTTTAGACTGTAAGCGCGTATGCAAAGATTGGAGAAATCTCATCCACCATCATGCTAATTCTGGTTACTTCGCTAATCTACATCTTGGGTGTCAATACGGCCATGGACTTGTACATGGGGAGCCGCATCAGCCAAGCTTTGATCCTTCCAAGATGAGCTTCGTCACCTGCTATGGCAAAAGAGATCTCTATTATGCTGAGTACGACGACAATAAGATGAATCTAGGAACAAAGAGGATCAGCCTCAAATTTCTGGTAGGTGACATTGGATTAGTTGGTTCGTGTAATGGATTGATATGTTTATCAGCCAAGAGAAGTTACAACAGACCCGATAGCTACACCTATCGCGACTGTTATGACGAATCAATTTACATATGTAATCTTATTATCGGAGAAATCGTGAATCTTCCAGGGCCATGCATCAACAGGAAGAAAGAAACTTTGCATCGATTTGGATATCACCCTTGTTGGAGTAAAAAAGTACACTATGTTCTTGGAGTGGAAGCACTTAAAATTCCCTCGCCTGTTTGCTCTTTCTGGAGGGGGTCAACTTCTAATAATGAGTCTATTTGGATTTGTCTTTCGGTATAATCTGCTGGAATCACAAGTTTCAGATGATATCTGGGAATTTGCTGAACAAGAAGAGAGTTGGGCAGTACCAATACAACATCAGAACACTTTTGTTTCGCTGAAAGCAATCGGAGAGGAAAATGTGGGAACATTCACAGCAGATGGTGAACTTAAATTTCCAAGCTCGAGGAAGAAAAAGAGTGGCATAATTAAAATAACAGCTAAAAAGGGGGACTAAATACAAAAAGATGAAGGATTAAACAAGGAATACTATGCAAAATGAGGACTAGAGATTATAGGAGTTTTAGGGGGCTAGAGACAGGTCTAGCCCACCCCTGGTTCTGCCCACTTGTGGAGTTCCTCTTCCATTTCACGTACCGCTGCAAGGTGGCCAAGTTTTTTTTTTTTTCCCCTGCTGAATGATCTCATAGATGTCAGCGGCTTCCTTCACAGCTCGTTGATGGGCTGCGGCTAAACAATCGGCCTTCGCTTCGTTCTGTTTGATCTGTTCACAGAGATTTGCCAGAGGTCCGCCATCCAATCTATGTTGAAACCCACGAATTTACAAGCATCTATCAGCCGCTTCCACTTCTTCAGTTTCTCCGTGGAAGGAGTGATATTAACCTCAGCCATTGCGGCAGCAGTGTCCAACAAACTGTGAGTAGAGACGACCAAAATGTTGATACCAGGACAGACAGCATAGCTGTTCCATGGAATGGATCACAAGTCAATAGTTGGTAAAAAGTAAAAAAGAAGATGACTTTTTAAGTAATTAGCAAGTCATAGATACGTATAACTGATAGGTAATTTCATATATAGATATATGTCCTCAAAAACCATGTATTTAAACGCAAGCTTGCAGGGTGAAATAACCTAAATAAAAGGTGAAAGTCAGATTTTTCTGCGACGCTATTTTAAGATACTAATGAGCTTTCGAAGAACATACAGTTTCTCAATAAATTTACGGAAAACACTGGAACTTAAGAGCATGCCAAAAACCTATATATAGGGTTCTAAACAACATAAGAGGAGAAATTAAATAATGCAGTCAGATAAGAGGCAAGAGACTAGTCCAGCACATTACCTGCATCAAATCCACCTGAAATTAGGATCATGTCTGGATTAAAAGCCTTAGTAATTGGAATTAAGACATGATCACAAACAGCCAAGTAATCAGCATCACCACACTCAAATTAACATTATACCCTGTACCTGATCCTTCTCCAATCATAGAATGAGAACCATCATTCGTGAATGGATAAAATTTTCCAAAGTCGTGCCTGCACAAGCCAGCAGAAGCTAATGAGGTTCAAAAATGGTGTACGAGAATATGAAAAAAAATTGCCCGTATAAAAATTTCCAATAAGTTGGGTTTTGAACGACTTTGGGTCTCAAGTACCTGAATTTTATCATTTTTGTCAAAACGATCCTGACAAAGCATATCAGTCAGGAACTTAGAAACCCGAAGTTGAACTCTCAGTTTAGAACATTCCTCAACTATACTGGCACGAGAGTAGGTGAACTGAACAAACAAACAAAATTCACCATAAGTCTTAAAGAGCAGAAAAAAAGAAAATGCTTACACCAACTTGAAAACTGGAAAAATGATACTAAATAAGCTCAAATGTTTACCTGAAAAACGTTGAAGCAACATGTCTCTCAACCCTAGGTAGATACAGGATAATCTATGGCAGCTAGCTTCTTAAACTCCTTCCATGAAGGGGGTAATTTCTGAACGAAAGCTGCTAGTTATCATCTCGGCTTTCAATTCATGAAGTATAATCTGAAATTCTTGACCTTACGGCATGACAGACTTCAATCATATAGAAGTCCAAGAATCCAGCAGCTACGAAATTCTTCACTACCCCCGATTCGGTCTTCCTGTTTAACGATTCCCATACTTCCATAGTATTCATAGAATGATAAACACCGTATAGGAAATCCGCTAGCGTATTCAAGAAATAATTCTTGCAAATAACATCGGAGTGGAACCAGGCTTGTGTTGCCGAGACTTGGAGAGCATCACCATCCTTTGCAGTTGGAGGTCACAGCCAAGCCCAACATTGTCAAGTAGAAGAGCATCTTCGATTGCCACCGTTTGAAATCAACAAGTCCATTAAACTTCTCAGGCTTCTGGATGAGGATGAGAGAAAATAACTGTCTTGCAGGAACCAGGATCATTGTTTGAATCATTGGCACACTTGGTGTTGATTCCACCATTGTTAGGAACATTGGGAGGGTTGGTGAAGCTCTCACCATTGCTGTTGCTTTCGTTTGTCATTGTTTTTTCTGAAATAAAAAATGAAATCAGTAAGACAACCAGTTGATGCAACGATTACCGATTCATAATTAAAACAACACTCAAGCATTGAACACAGTATTTACAGACTACATCACAACAGTAACAAATAGATAATTGTTTACAGTAACTACAATTACAGACTGTTGACAACAACAATAATCAAATTATAAGTTAGATATAACCAATATTGCACCACGACACTTAACATTTAGAGATTGTCTACGGCAACATCAATCATCTAAAGTGTAAAGCAATGGGTAACAAATTACTTAAATACTGATCCCGATATAGCATACAACCCCCATCTGTTATATTTCTCCAATTTATACACAGAACTGGTTTAGGACAACTTCGCAAACACTTTATGTATAACCCCACTTATACACAATTTATGTGAATGATAACCTTCCCATTTGATGAGATTTGCACAAGAAAATTACAGACAACAACAAAACTAATGCCACAAATGTATTAAGGCGAAGTACTCCTCTTTCCTGAAAACTATAACATCCCGTCAATGGTGCAAGACGAAATGGAAGTTTAGCCAAGATACAACAATACCTTTGACATTAACATGCACTTGAAAATAAATCGAAAGCAAATACGCAGACCACCAAAACTCTCAATTCTAGACTCTTAACAATTTGTCCTAAACAACCTCCAAACTCCATAACTCATCTGCAGAGATTATCTGTTGTACCAAACCTCCCTTTAAGAAGCCACACATTACCATCCTTCACAGGAATGACTGAAGTCGATTCATTGGAAAGGATGGGAGCACAACTGAATAAAACTCGAAAAGAACAAAACTAGAGAAAACCATAGTTAGGCGCATTCCTAAAAACACAAAAGGTCAGTTATTAAGATTTGATATTCAAATGTTCATCACCACATCTTCTCACTTCTTAGTATGACACCGGAATGATACAAGCCAAGGAGTTAAATAGCTATTTGAATAAAATTTCAGGCCAAAAGATGAATCGTTTCTAAAAAATGGTTTTAAAATGATAAAACACCAATAACAAAATCGTTCGTATTTGACAGATGAGGAAAGGGATAGGAAATTTACAGGTTCTATTGTTTATATCACTACCAATACATAAAACGGCGAGACAACTATCAAGACATCAATATTGACTAAGAACTCAACTAAAGAGGAATTTTCCAAAATGTCTAAAAATACCCAAACATCAGTAACTTTGCAACAAATACAATTAATTAACAACACTTAAAGAGATGCAAAATTCAGGTGGAGGTTTGAAACTAAATTTACTATGATGGAGATTACTGGACAGCCATACCTGAAACTGAGTAGACGTTTCCACTTTCAGAGAGTCCTTGTGATAAGCACAGTTTAAACAACACTGATGAGAGCAAGTGGTAATGTTAAGTACAACTGGATGTCAAGTAGTCAACTTTGATCTTCTTATAGGCTTCCATTGTCACACACACCCACTCTGATCTAGTAGTGAATACAACCTTCTTCATTTTGAACCCCTTTTGTCTTCTACATTCATTACTGTCCCCAACACAACAAATATTCTTCCAAATTTCAATCAGGGCTTTTGTAACTCCACCCGAACTTCTCGTAATTCCTCTTGTTTAGAGGAGCTCTGGAAAGAAGTTCTGTAGGAAACCTATCCAAATTGGCTTTTCTCCTCCCCAACGGAAGCGAAGCTTTGTTTTCGACCCATTTTTTATACATCACTTTCAATCTTGTAAGTCTGTTATAAGTAATACTTATTTCACGACCATCAAAATGTTCTTTGAAAAGCTTATGTAAATGTTCTTTGGCAAGCAGTGGAGAAAGCATTTATTTTGTATTCTTCAGTGGATGGGTTTCAATAAAAACATGATGCTACGGTTTCTTCCACAAATATTCCACAAATAAAAACAAGTAACCTCATAATCTTTGTTTGTATGATATATTTTTATTTTTTTGACCTACTTGTACGAATAAGTTTGATGTACTCGGATTTGATTCTTATTTCGTTACCGCAAAGGTGAGCAGGAAGGCTTCAAAAAATACTCTGATAAAGGTGTTTCACTTTGAAAATGTTCTTGTCAGTGGAGAAAGCATTTATTTTGTATTCTTCAGTGGATGGGTTTCAATAAACTAAGAAACCTCATAGAACCATGGCCAAACCAAACCATAACAATAACCAAACAATTGAACAGAAAAATCTAAAGAATAATCCATTTCAACACAGCATCAATATCAAATTCCAGTGATGCGACGTATACAATGATAATGCTAGTGAATCACATCTGGTCTGATAGAGTAATTGAAGGTGCAATTTTTATCAAATCAAGGCTTGAAAATTTGGGCAAAGCAAATCTTGGAAATACACTTACATAAAGATGCTGGTCGATTTCGTGAGGTAGAGCTCTTCTCATGAAATGCTTTCTCCTCTTGTTCTTCCCATTCAGCTTCTAATCACTGGTGTAGTGAAAAACTAGGGTTTTGATTCAATGAAAGAAGGGCTGGAAGAAGTCCCCTATATTTAACTTTATGGGTTCGGACTCGGGTAGAACCGTTCCACCATTCGGGCTAAAGAAGTCCACTACGAGGTCAACGCAGGGTCAAGTATCTTTTTACTGCTAAATTTGGTTGGACTAATAAATGTATAACTTCTTTAAAGTAATACTCGATAATATAATATTCTCTTTAAAATAATAAAGTGTGAATAAACACAAGCAGCGAAAATAGAAACAGTTTCTCATTAGTAAATAGTTGAGCACAGCAGCCAGCAAATACGCAAGTCCTTGAACAACGGAAAATGAACGGAATTAAAATAGCAGATAATGAACTTCGACATGATCAACAAAACAAAGAAGTCTTCTACAAACGACTACATGGGACTAGTGGCGTCTTCTAGACCAAAAACATCTCCAATCTCCTTCTGAATGATAATCTCAATGGCATTCCCAAGTTCGTGAATATCCTGCACAAGGTTTTCAGACATCTCAGTCATCTGCGTCTTTAATGCTTGAACTTCTGCTTCAGCTTTCTGAGCACGAATTTCATTGGCACGAGCAAGACCCGAGATGTTGCTAACCAAATTAGTCTGGTTAATCACATCAGCATTTAGATCATCCACTTTCTTGGTCAGTCCAGCAATTTGCTCCTGAAGCACTGAAAACATGCCAAAAAGGGAGCGTAAGATGAAAGAATGAGGGGCACGGAAAACAATAAGAATTCTTCCCTAAAGCTACCTTCAGCATGACTAACATACTCACTCCCCTAAGTTATTTTCTGCCTCAACTCTCTCTGCGTCAAACCAACTGAAATGTTCACTAAGCTTATCAAAGTCTATCTTGGCTTGCCCAAGGAACCATTCTCATACAAGAATTTTACGACTCCAAATAGGGAACCTCTTTCCCACCACATCTGTCCTGACACATGAGGAAATGAAGGCTTTCTTGCTTTTAGCCTCGTTCTCTGAAGCAACTCAGATTGGGAGTACACCAATTGACAACTGACTTTGCATGAATCATCCACAAACTTATCACCCTCAGTGGATATCTTTGCAACTAAAGCATTGCCTTTAGTCAAATCCGCACGTAGAGCATTGTAATCTAACACACGTACAGGGACCTACCATACGCTTCTCTATTGTCGCAATGTCAGCTTTCTGATCAGCAATAATGCCATCTTTCCACTGAAATGCGGTTGAGCTCTTTTGCCGTAAATGAATCCACTTATTCCGAAACTCAACCTTTTCTTGTCTTAAAAGAGGAGTTGAGAGAAGACAACTGGCTGAGTGAGCAATGTTACGATTCAGCTGAAGGGTCAATTCCTCATTTTCCTTTTGACAAATGCACAAATCCCTCTGCAAGTTGATATTTTCAGCCCGTAGACAGTAACAACTCATCAGACTCGCTCACTTCTCATCAGCATGCTTACTTTAGGGCGCAACATAATTACTAACCAACAAGTGCAACAACTAAGGAACTTTGGGACAAACCTAAAACTTTAGCAGATTCTCTTGTGCAGGAAGTATCCGCAGCTGCCCGCGCTTGTTCAGCTAGCTCACACGCTTTTACAGCTACATCACGGGCCAGTTCAGCAGCAGCAATAGATTTCTGACTCTGAGTCAACTGACGACGCAGCAACTCCATCTCTTCTGCAGACTCAGTGATCTTACCAGATTCCATCAACTGTGTTGATCCAACGACTTGCGCAGACTCCGTTACCTGCACAGATCTCTTTAACTGTGGGAATTACGGGTATAAGAAATTCTAGTACTTCTATTAACAGAATCATAACTAATTGGTTACCATTAGTAGAAAAAGACAGGAGAAAAATACCTTAGATGAAGATGTCCTTTTTATGGTATTTAGTAGCTCATGATCACTAAGCATTGGCCAGTATCTGCTTAGTTCTTTCCCAACCTAAAAATAGAAAATCCAAAAGTGATCAGAGAGTAAATACAGTGAACTGCAAAGAGAAATGACCAAGGGAGAAGACAGCATAAGGAGGGAAAAACATGGAAGAATAATAAGAAGCCAAGGAGTCCAAAAATATCTTACCGCTTCTATCACACACCAAGTCGACTCCAACGGGGAGGCCTCAGCCTTAGAAGATCCAATGATAGGTTTGTTCTCTAGCAAAGCTTCCACACAGGCTAGGACAGACTTCGATAAAGATTCCAAATTGTACCCTCCCTCCAAGGCCATCATAATTTTTCCACGAGCAAATGGCATCAACTGGACAGAGTGAAAAAGAATTTTTTTTTTTTTTAAAGTTAATTCAGCAACCAGTGTTCAAAGATGAAGATGGATTAGTTAAACCTTCAATAGAAATAATGGATAACATCCATTAGAAAGACGAACACAGTTTTGTTTGAATTCCAACCTTTTTCATCATGACAGAATAGCCATCTGGTGTAACAGAACAAGCCCCCATGGTAATCACCAGCAGCTGTTCCGTGTAGTGGATCACAAGTCAATAGTTGGTATAAATAGAAAACAAATATAACTAGTACGTAATTATCAAGCCATTAATTCCATTATAAATGATTGGCACAGACAAGAAAATGTCATTCCATATATATGTATGTCCTTAAAACCCTTGTATTATATAATAACACAGGCTTTCAGGGTGAAATAGCCTAAATGAGATGTGAAAGGTGAAGGTCAGCTTTTTCTGCGATAGAATTTTAAGATACTAACAATGAGCTTTGGAAAAACATGCAGTTCCTTAATCTATCTGCAGAAAACACTGGAAGTTCAGACCATGCCAAAAACTTATATACAGGGTTGTGAACAATATAAGAGGACTTTAGTATATTAAGAGACATAGCCCCGCGGAGTACCTGCATCAAATCCACCAGAGATTAGAATCATATCTGGATTAAAAGCCTTAGCAATTGGAATCAACACATGATCCCAAACAGCAAAGTAATCAGCATCTCCACACTCTCCTTGCTCCCATGGTACATTAACATTATACCCTGTACCTGGTCCTTCACCTATCATAGAATGAGAACCATCATTCCCCAATGGAAAAAAAATTCCTAACTCGTGCCTGCACAAGCCAGCAGAAGATAATAAGGTTCAAAATGGGTGTATAAGAATACAAATGAAAACTGCCCGTATATTTTCAGTACCTATGAACATTGAATACCAATACCCGAGGATCTTGCCAGAACATTTTCTGAGTACCATTACCATGATGGACATCCCAATCGACGATTAATATTTTGGAAATACCCAATTCTGGCTGCAGTTAAGCAAAATAATCAAATAACTACATAATCAAAAAAAGAATGGTAGATTCATCTGACAAAGAAAGAATATAAACTGAACGGTACAAGTGTAACTGATTCATGATGCCTACGCCATACTTTATCATTTACGAGAACACTGGCTGCAATCGCCACATTGTTGAAAATACAAAACCCCATGGCTTTATCTACTTCTGCATGATGCCCAGGAGGTCTAACTATAGCAACAGCCGAATCCAACTCTCCTTTAGCAATTTTCTCAGAAACCTTCTCAAAATCACATACCAAGTTAGCTTTTCATAAAAAAATCCCTTGAGTTATGCATGAACCCTATATGAAAGTCAATCAATATCAATCACTCCTGAATGAACTCAAACTTACTAACAAAAATTGACAAAATCATAATGCAAATAGGAAAAAATTTACCTCAATAACGGCTCCAGCAGCGAGATAAGCCGATTGTGACGACCCTTTGTTGAGATATACATCGTTAAACTTGGAAGCGATCTTTTTCCTTTTGGAATCGGACTTAGAAGTTAAATTCTTTATAAAATCAACATATTTCTGTTTATGAACTAATGTGATTTTTCTATCATCTGCTTTCAGTACCAGACATCTGTAAAAAAAAACTGAGAAAATCTACTTAACAAATGTCGCAAAGAAATTAAGTAAATAGTTAGGGTTTCATCTATTTATCCAGTACCTCTTAGTAATCCCATGAGATTCTAGCTTCGCCCAAACAGCTTTAATCCTATCTGGTTTCTCGGGATTCTCATCTTTTGTGTCAAAATGTTGACACATTCGATCATCGTAAACCAGCCCAACTCGTGGATGATGAACTAGGTTTCGTTTTTTCTTGATTGACTGCTGATGATGAACTAATTTTGCTACCTCCTCCTCCTCCTTGTCTATCGCCATTATAATACTGAGGGTTTCTTTTCTTCTGCTTTTCTTTCTGGGGGTTTGAACTTTGAAGAGAGAGGAGAAGAAAAGACTGGGTAGTGTACTGTACTGTTTTCTCTTTCTTCCCGCTCAGCAATTTATCATTTTTTTACTGAGAATTTGGGGAGACATTTTTCATCGCTGCCGTTAATCTTCTTCGGGATGCTATATTACTATTTACTACCTCTTCTCATTTCAACGTAAAAAGACATTGGTAATTTGGTATTGGACTCCTCCAAAAAAGTGTGCTCTGGCTCCGGGTCCAATCCGATTTTTTTTTTTTTATGGAAAAGATTATATATTAGCCTGGCATTTTTAGGGGCGACCCCAAAAGAATTAGGGGCGACGTTTTTATTCCCAACCCATATACACCGTTAAGGATGTCCAAAAATGCGGAGAATACGTTAATGCCCTTACATAATCGGAAGCTATTTTGTGCCCAATTATTATACAGCAATCGGAAGATTAGTAACGGTATTATACTACCGATTAATATCGATTTTGTGCCTAACGCGTATCTTGCTTCTATAACAATCGAAAGGAACAAGAACCTCACTAGACTATCGATTATAGCAGCTCCGAAATTCCCAAAATAGGTGATTTCGCCCAGGAAGAAATTTGGGGCAACTTTATAATCGGAAATCATATTAACTACCGATTATTCTAGTTCCCAAATTCGAAAAAAATGACATTTCTGCAAAAACAAAATTTGGGGCAACTGTATAGAAATCCTTGTCCTTTATTAGTTGTACCGCCATCTTAGTTCTTAAATTTTGCCATTGGGTGACATCTTGGTTCACCGCCTCTCCAAAGTAACCAATTTGTTCCGAGGCGACGTGAAACCCACAATTGCCATCCCCATCAACCTCGTCGGTGGACAAAACAAATGGAACAATGAGTGGAGGGAGTTGTTTCATATACTCTTCTATAATCGTATACCTTGATCGTGTTGGTCTTCCATGAAAATCCCTAGGACAATGAAGAGTATCATACTTCTCTCTTATAGTCACCATTTCCGTTGATTGTGTTTGTTGCGAGTCGCTCATTTGATCAATAACTACGGAGCTAGTTTGGGTCTCCACTAACACAACTTCTTCCACCGCATCGGCTTGACTTACTTGAGAAGGCTTCGTAGAGACCTTTGGACTCACTTGTTGTGCGGTTGGTCCATTTTGATCTTTTCTTGGGTTGCAGCTCATCTTCAAATTCGGCTTCCGAACGCTCATGCCAACACAATATTCTTTTATTAGACAAATGCTCCTTTAATTCTTTTCTTTCAATGGCCCTCGACACTTCGGTGTTTGGCCTACCCGCTTAATAGGTAACCTCCCTTAAACGAGGGTGAAGAGCTTGCTCCAAATCATGCATCAATATTTGTTTCTTGGCGCCATTTGTTGTAGCATAATGCTCGGCTATTCTTGCATACAATTCCGACTCCATGAACGATGGACCATCGACTACAGGGGTGCTTGGAGTGAAATTTAATTGCTTCCAAAATGGATGAATATCATTGATGTCAATCACATCAACGTACCTACCCATTTTATGACAACATGGGAGACCAATACCTATCATATCCTTGCAAACACAAACCGTATTCTCATCATCGTAAGATTTATACAACTTCAATTGTTCCATCTTGTGATTTATTGCCCATTTTGAAACTTTATGAACAATGCCCCTTAGAAGCAATCTTTCCCTTTCATGTTCCATAGGAATTTATGCACACTAAATTCCATAGAATCCTTAATCTTTACGAGATCATGATTGGTGAATTCATGGATTGCTTCTTGGATCGACACAACTCCATTTTGACTACCTAGAAGTATTTTCTTTAATCGGCCATGAGAACCCTCCGCAATGCTTGTCGCCTCGTTCTTGAAGTTACGATATTCATATGTCCATGCATACACAAACCTCTCATTAATCGGTAACCATTGTGTTTTACAATACTCAACGGGTTTTGGGTAGTCCTTGCCATATTCTTCCTTAAATTTCTTCAAGTTTCTTTCGTAAATTTCCTCGGTCATTGACCAAACGATCTTGTCCCATGCTTTCATGAACGCTCTCCAAATTATTCCATCCTCCTTCCATTTTTCATCAAATAACCTCTTCTCTTCCTCTCGTTCTTCCGTGGTTAATTGACTAATGCGCTCATCCTCTTCCTTCGACCTCTTGGTACCCTTCCTTGGTTTTTTAGCTTGGAAATGGTGATGGCAATTGTGTTTGAGGTTGCCTTGAATGTGCCACGTACATTGCAAGTTTCGGGCTTCAGGAAACACTACCGCTATTGTTTACATTCTGGATTGTGAGATAAAGAGATATAATTTCTAATTGAGATTCATTAAGTTGTACTCTCAGAATTGTATTCGAGTTTAATCCATACAGGTTGTCTAAGGAAAAGTAGGTGGAGTATTTTGGTACCTCCGCGTTTTCACAACGAGTGAGTTAAGTTTTTAAGCCACATGTCCTTCCTGGTCGAGTTAGACTAGTATAATAAAGGTTAAGTTAAGGTTAGGTTGGAGAAATGGGTTTAGTGAATTTTTATTACCGAATCAAAATGGGTATGAATTTTTTTCTAAAATGTAAATTTAATCGAATTTGGTCATACATCAAACGCACAACACCAGGAAATCAAATTTTCTGGAACGGAAGGATATCTTTTAAGAAAAAAAGAAAACCATAACTTGATGTATATTACTTTTTTATAAAATGATGTGGATTTTTGAAGCATTACTAATGATCTTGAACCTCTTCACCTTTCAACGACATTGAAAGGATGTCGTTCGTGTGAGGAATTACGTTTATTATGTTGCAGCCTATAACAAGACCATCGGAAAGTTTGTGCAATGTCGAGGTTATATGTCATAATAATAGAGATCCGTCCAACAACGCAATAGAAAAAGATTCATTGTTCCTTGTAAATGCTTAATTACGGCTCTAAGGGTGCGTTTGGCACGGAGGTAGTTGAGGGTGGAGTTCAGTCAACGGGAGAAGTCAAGGATGGAGTTGAATTCCAAAGGTGTTTGGCATAGGTGGAATTGGTACTCCAGGGAATTGAAACTCCATTCTTCAGTGGAAAATCAAATGACACCTCCCCCCATGGAATTTGAAACTCCATCATTTCAACTCCACTGGTTGACCATGTTGACATTTCAAATTTATTTTCTTATTTAAACAATATCTGAGTTTTTATAATTATAATTAATATATAACTTTATATTGATTTTTTTTTAATTATTTTTTAAAATTAATTTAATAATATTATTTTAAATATTTTTAGTAGAAATTTTTCATCTTTTATATTATAAATTTATTTTAAAAATATACATATATATATATTTATTTAATTATTTTTTAATTCAAAATATATCAAAATAAATTATACTTAGATAAAAATATTAATTATTAATATTAGTTTTATTAGTATTATATTTATATATGTGTATAAATGTTTTTAAAATTAATTTAATAATATTATTTAAATGTTTTTAGTAGTATTTTTCATACTGTATTATATATCTATTTTTAAAATATTCATATATATATATATAATTTTGCTTTAATTCAAAATATCAAAATAAATGATACTTAGATAAATATATTAATTATCAATATATATATATATATATATATATATATATAATTTTGCTTTAATTCAAAATATCAAAATAAATGATACTTATATAAAAATATTAATTATTAATATTATATTTGTTAATTTATAGTATTATATTTATATATGTGTATAAAGTTTTTTAGTAAATAGTTTTTATGTAATTTTAATATTATATAAAAAATTAATTTTTCTCAAGTTTAAAAATAAAATAATATTTTTATTATTAAAATACATTAGTATTGATGATAAAAGATTTATTTTTATTTTAAAATATTATTTTTTTGGATTTTTAAAAATTGAAATTTATTTATATAAATAATAAAAAAAAATCTTAAAATATTATTATTTACTTTTTTTGTTAATATTATTGGATAATTTACTTTTTTTAATTTTTTGATAATATAAAATATTAATATTATGTATTTTTTTAGTATTATATTTATATTATAATAGATATAATTTTTTTAATAAATAACTTTTTCAATTTTTTAATATTAAATATATAATATTTAAGTAATTTTTAAAACAACTGAATTTATTATTATTGAAGTAAATAAATGTTAAAAATATTAAAATAATATAATTATCAATTTCTTTCATAACCATGCCAAACACATCAATTTAGAAGGATGTAGTTTCAATTCTAGGTAGTTGGAACTCCTTAGAATTCAAACTCCTTCCGTGCCAAACGTAGCCTAAGAGCGACAAGATTTTTCCAGAATGGTTCCACTCTATGCTGAACTCTTTGATCCAATGCCACGGATTCTTGTCATTGTAGTTTGCTTTCTCGCTACTATCTTTCAAATCACAAGCATTAGTACTGCTGTTGAAAACACCAAATATAAATTATTCCCTCCGGCTCCCAACAAACTTTGGGCATGATACGACAAATCATCAAACTTGCACTTCTTGTCTTTCAAATTGAAGGCCTTGAATGTATAACCTTTGGGCTTCTCGTTAATATTAGGGAAAATTGGGAAAATGTCCCAATACGAGGTGTAATGTTGGAAATCTGCCCCAACATTTAAAAGTTTGGAAAATGCCCCATTCCGACAAAAACCCCGTTAAGTCATATGTGTGAGTTCACACATCCGAAGAAAAAGACAAGTATACCCTTTAGAATTCAGGGTTCAGAGCTCAAAATTCACGATTTATGGTTTAGGGTTCAAGGTTTAAGGTTTAGGTGGTAGCGGCGGCGGTCTTGAAAGTGGTTCTAGTGGTGATGGTGGCCTTACATATGTCACTTAACCGGATTGGATGTCAAAGTTAACGGAATGAGGCATTTTTCCAATTATTTTTGACGTTGGGTCAGATTTTCAAAAGTGCACCCCATATTGGGACATTTTCCCAATTTTCCCTTAATATTAGTGCGGAACAGCCAATGAAGAGCTCCATTTGCGTAAACACCTAATGGATACAACGGAGAAATATTGTTCATTAATTTCAGAAACAACTTCACTGTTGTTGTCGCAAGGCATTTGTCGGACCAGTGGCAAGCTTGACCCAAGGCATGGGTGATGGGTGAGCTTTTTAACATAAAACATGTAGTCATATTTGCGAATTTCTTTGGGTTTCGGTTCAACTCAGTTTCCAACTAATAAAAAATGGCAGCGGATTGATTTTTAAACACAAAATTGGTCAAAAAGACCAAAATCAAAATTTCTGGTGAAAAAGACACAAAATTTTAATTCATGTTTAAATAGCCAAAAATTAAAAGATATCATTTAAATGGACAAAAATTTAAAAATAGGAAGGATGTAACCAGATTTTCATCCTCATCCATTTTCAAATATTTTTCTTATTTTTATTTTATTAGGATGCATCCAGTTTTCATCCTTGCTATTTTTTAAGTATAAGCCAGGAATCCAGGATGAATCCATCCTTGCTATTTTTTTGGCTATTTCACCCGTATTTTTTATTACTCGTCCATTTGAACCGTGTTTTAAATTTTTTTGGAAAAATGACCCATTTTCTCATTTTTAAATTGGAGAGCCTCATCAATGATGGAAATACATGATGTTGAAACACAACTTGCGAATATGCATGTCGAGATGACTTGATTTTAAATAAAATCCAAAAAGATGGATCATCTGTACCAATTTAATAGAAGTGCAAATTTCATGGAATCAAATGCTATCAAATATAATATCTAGTAGAGACATAATTATCTGAAATCGTGAGATTGGCTTTCTCTCTCATCTCCTCTCCACTCCAAAGAAAAGAAAAAAATAACCTAACAGTAAACCCTAGATTGAGAAAGCTCCTAACGGCGGCTATTGAGTGAACCCTCTGGGGTTTACTCTGGGGTCTCACATGGGGTGATGAAGGAACAAGGGGAAGGGTATATAGATGATTCCAGGTAGTTTTATAACTTCAAATGACTGATTTTTTTGATTTTTCGGTTGATTCCTTTCATGGTAATTAGATTTGATCTTGTTATTTCTTCTATTGATTTTTCTGATTAGATCATGGATATTGTTTGGGACTCCAGATCCCCTTGTTTTCTTTGCTTTTGGTGATGATCGTGCAGTAAATCTCGATCTGGTTTTTCTAAGGAAAAAAAAATACTCTTCTGTTCTAGTTTTGATTCACCATCTTGTTGAAAACCCTTACTCTGTTTTGTCTAAAAACTAGTCTTCAAAATCGTGATTTCAGATCGATTTGAAAACCCTTTTTCATATCGATTTCAAAAAAAAAAAAAAAAAAAAAAACCGTTTAATCTTTCTTCTTCCTGTTTGTCAAAATTTCTTCTTTAAGATTTTATCCCCTTGTTAGAGTTTAGGGTTTGTATCTTCTTGTTTGGTTTTAATTTTGTTTTCGTTTATAAGAAAAAAAAAGTTTGGGTTAATATCCATTATCTAGGACGATTAATTTTGCTTTCCTTGGATCTTTGTTATTACTTGTGAACAACCCCAGCTTCAGTCTTCATAATCAGCCTAATTATTCTTCCTCTCTTTCTTTAAATTGATAAAATTCTCGAGCTCAGCTCTTTATTGTTGGAAAATAATGTATCAAACCTGGTTGACATATCAATTTATATCCTACCTCCTAACCTATTTGATCCCCGATGTGCGGCCTCAGGTAAACTCTATTCAATCTCTGTTATTGTCTTAATTTGTAGTAGCAATAGTTTATTTTCTCTTTGTTTGTAGTTCTTTGGTATTATTAAAACCTTTGTTGCTTGTTTCTTATTTCTAGCCTTAGGTTTTACTTCTCTTATTTCAGTGTATTACAGTGTTAATTTACGTTTAAGTGTAATAGGTTCTTAGCTTTAGCTCTTCAGTTCGGGCAGAAAAACAAAAGGGAACTCCATTTATAAGATTCACAATGGATGAAGCAGGAACAATAGGAAATAGACTGGTAATATACGAGCAGTATGCCACAACAGACGGATACAAATTTTTGTCTAGCATCTCAGATCAACCGCTTCGGACCCCTCAACCATCATCTAAGTTCTTATGGGCACAATTGTGTCTATCAAAAACACAGCTAAAGCATTGATCGAAGGCCTTTCGACTTTCGACTCCCTAATCTTCCCCCGATGCAACTCCGATTTGTAGATTGTTATTCAATTTCTGTTCCAATATCATACTACCAATCTAATTGTAATTCATGGATCTTGGGGTATCCTATACCCTCTTGTAATAGCCCTTTAGGTTTTTAATGAATTTCATGCTTCAAAAAAAAAAAAAAATATAATATCTATAGCTCAACAGTGAAAAGGCCATTATGGTATATTTTGCTGAATACAATTAAGCAACCAACTCAACGGTGGTTAGTCCTGCAAGAAACCACTGGATTGTGCTCGAATATAAATTAATCCAATCCAAGAACTTATTTTACTTAAAACACAATATACCGGAATGCATAACCTAATCATCTTCACATTTATTTCAACAAAACATGTGTAAATCCTTAAAAAATAACTTACAAACACAATAGCATCATCAATAGCAGTATCTTTTAGTTAGATTTTACGGAAGTAAAACTGTACAGTCTCGGTAATGAAAGACATTAGCTACAGCCTACGAGGTCAATGATAACCTACTAGCTACTAGCTACGAGTCCTGATAACCTACTGAGCTTGTACTTGGCAGGGTGTCGAGTCAAATCAAAAGGCCAATTTTTTTGAATTTTGAATTTTGAATTTTGATTACTTGATTTTTATCTTTTTTAACCACCGAATTCCTTTCTTATTTCTCAAAATGTTTATCCATGGTGGGCCGGAAAATACTTATCACTCAACCTCTCTCATGGAAAAAATGGGAATCGGCAAAGTAGGAGGAGTTTGTACCTGGGTATCAATTTTAAAACAGAAACATGGTGTAGTTGCATGAAACAGAAACATGGTGTACTCGCAGGATTTTCTACAACTACACCCCTACAAGATTACACAATGATCCAATCCAATTTCACGATCAATTATCAAAGTTTTATTTATTTTTCCGAAGAATCTTACAAGAATAATAAGAGTACAAAGAAATCAGAATAGCTCTAGACTTTCTCTCTCCTATTTGTTCTCTCCAACCTCTCTCCAAAATATCTCTCTTTTCTCAAATATGCTTGGTCCTTTATATAGGATATTACATAGTGGATGAAAGCTAAGCCAACCTTTATTTTCTTCGATCCTGGTCACACGTCATTCTCGCAAGCTTACAAGGGTTTTCTTCGCAAGTTAACTTCAATCTCGCAAAATCTTCACACTTTCCTCATGATTAGGCCGACGTCATTCGCTACATCACTTTTCTAACACTGCGATGGCCTTCGCAAACACCTTTTAGTTAAAACTTCACGCGAGACATAACTGTTGCAGATTCGCTCCTACATCTTGCCTCTTCTCATGTCTTCTCTGCGAAGAAGAGAATGATATGAGAATTTCTATCTCTAAATGCCGCGGCCGCTCATTTTTCCCTATTCTTTTCCACCGACAACCTTCCGTGATTCGTGCGAAACAAATTATACATGTTTCTTTTACCATTTATTTCTTGACACGTCTTTCGTAACCGTCACTTCTTAACCGTTCACGTCACCTCTTCGCATTAATGAGTTTATCTTCTCGAGTTCTCCTTCTCTCTCTATATATATATATCCTTCTTAGTCTTCTTTTCCTTTCTTTTTACTTTTCTTTCATTTTCTCTGCAACTTTTCTTCACTGTTCTTCCGCAAATTCCGCTTCTGCTACTGCAATTTTTTAATTTTTTCTTCTTTTTGATCTTCACTTCTTCTCCATTCCCATACTAAAAAATGCCTCCAAGTGGTCGTAAATATGACAGTGAATTTGAATAAATTCAAACAAACTTTAAAGAAAAAGGTTTTACATTATCCACCATTCCTGATCATGGTCCTAAGTCCATTCTTTCTGCTAAATTATTTACTGATCATCAATGCATCAATGAAGAAATTATAATCTCTCTCGGTCAACTTCTTGCTGGTCTCCCTATCCCTCTTTATAACCCTAGTTTTCCTTTGTTTTACGAGATCCTTTCCCACACGAACTTTTCGCGAGCCATCTATCAATTGTGTGGAGACTGCATTCGACTTATACTTGGGTTTGCCCATCGTGGTGCAGGCTTGGGGTCTCTTTATCCACCGAAACTTAGAGATCCTAAATTCGCTGATACGAAGTAATTACTATGAAGAAGGAAAACACTCGCTGGGGAGTTCGTTTGAAGAAGAAAGAGAATATTGCCAGCGAAAAAAATGTTAATGCAAGATATTGACTGGCATTCTGGTACTAATAAAACTCCACGCCAGTCAAAAGATGACAAATGGTGCGTCTTTCCATTGACTCTGAAGGGACCTTACATTTCTGGTTCTAACGTGCTACCCGAAAATCTCGCTACGTATCAACCCTGGGTATTTAATTGGCCCGAAAAGGAAGCAGAGGTATGCTTCCAAACTTTGCTCAGTGTGTGACTCTCCATTTATTCCTATTCCATTCTTTTCTTATCTTGCAAAATTTTTAGATTGCGAAGCTAACAAAATACTACAACAAATATGGGAAAGTAAGCATCTTAACAGCATTGCGTGCAATCACGGATGATGTAAGAAATACTCTTTTGTATTATTTTAACAATATTGTTGCCTCTATTTCTTATCTTCATCAATTACGAGGTTGAAATTAGAGTTGTTCAAGAAGTCAAGTACCTATCAAGGTTGCGAAAACTAAAGGAAAGGATAAAGGCATTCTTCGCAAGGAGCAATCAAACATCCCATCTTCAAAGAAACGAAGATTCGCTCTCCTCTCCTTCAAATCTTCAATAAAATGAAAGCATGGATGATGAAGTTGAGACTTCTTTTCAGCAAAGGAAGGTTATTCACCTGAATCATCTATGGCGCTATTATCTGGCATATTCTCTGATTCTCTACAAGGAATAGGCGATGTTCCTTAAACTAACACCTGTCGGGCAATTGTGAACATCTGTGACGCCCCTCTTTTAGATGATAATGAATCTCTTCGTGGTGTTTCTAGATCAGTTACTCCAAGTTTCCTAAATTTGCTTGGTATTCTGGTAAAACTTCATTCCTCTACTTCGCTTTAATTATAATTCAAAATTATATCTTGTTTTGATTTTTCTTTTTATTCTTTCGCAGGCTGGAAAAGCTTCTTATGCGATTTGCTCGACTTAGTTAAGAGGTGCGAGAGCTTTGAGATGAAGAACTCCAAGCTTAATAAGATTGCAGAGGAATCTCGCAGTAAAAATGAAGTTTTAGAAGCTGAAGTTGCTGAACTTCGCAAGAAGAACAAACAGTTGGAAATAGATACCTCCACTCAACAAAATAAAATATCCAGTCTTCAAAAGGCGAATGACCAACTTTATGGTAAGTAGCATTTCTTCTTTCCCTCTAATCTTTTTTTCCATTGTTTTCCCTTATTCGATTAATCATTTTTGCAGACATTTACGGTCTTTTTGATGAAGCCACATTTCTTCGCACCTTTCCCCATTCTATGGATGATGATACCCTTCTCCAACGCCTTAATACTTCTTTAAACAGTTATACCAATGACAAAACAGATTCTCTTTCCTTAAATGAGCTCATATCTAAATTCCATCTCTTAGAAATTGACCATAGAAGCAGTTTGAAAATAGCTCACAATTTAAAACGCCGCTATCTTGACTCCAAAGATGAGATTAATAAGTTAAGAGTTAAGATCAGTAATCTTATAGATGATAAAGACCGCATCACTAGTCAAGGTGCTCAAGCTTTAGAAAAATTCCACAAAACCCTTCTCGAAATCCAACTTGAGCGAGATGAAGTTAACCGTAAGAATGTCGTTGTTGTCGAAAGAGAAAATCAAGTTCGTTCTCATCTCCTTATAACTAATAATGATGAGTTCGCTTGGACTGCGAAAATCTTAGATGATTCCAGAAATAATTTAGGTGTAAATGTTAGTCTCTAAGCTGATTATTCGACCTTGATCAAAGATATGATCTCTAACAGAGAAGGTTGTTAACTTTGCTTTCTTACTGGTTATTTTTTTCATAAACTTCGCTTGAGTTATTGATGTGTTATTGTATATTCGCAGAGGCTGAGAAGGATTTTCACAAGAGAATTGAAGAATTGGAGACTCAAACTAAATCTCTTGAAGCAGAAAAGGTGAAACTCGCAAAAGATTTATCTACTCGCAATGATAAATGCCATCAGCTCAAGAATCAGTTGAAGCTCACCGTCGCCAACTTGTAGAATGGCACTCTTCATTTTCGCAATCAGACTATCATGAAGGTTTGCGATGATAACAACATTTATCATTCTATATATCCCTGCCTCTTAGATGAAATTCCCCCGAATGCATCACTTCTAGACATTTCGGATAGTGAAGATAGTGGAGAAGAAGAAGAAATTGAAGAAGAGATTGATGAAGAGGAAGAAGAGTCGAACAAGAAATAATTGTTCTTTTCTTCATTAGCCTTTCTCCTTTTTTGTGACACTTGTATATCTTTTATTTTTTGATCGTTATGTAAATCTGTCACTGCGAACTCCTTCAGTTTCCAAAATCTCTCAATATAAGTTCTATTCCTTTTGTTTTATCTGCATATGTGATAGGTGTAGAATACACCGTATTTACTATATAGTAGTTTATGCTTTCTTTGCTATTTTTCTTGTAAATTATGTATTTTACGCTTGTTTTGAGTTTTATAGCTACTTTGGAGTCGCACGGAGGAAAAGAAGAAGAAATTATTCAAATTGGGCCAAAGGGCTAAATTGTCATCTCACAAAAGAGCTATATGTGGAGCAGGCTGAAACGCGGCGAGCGAGAACGAAATATGAAGCTAACGGCGAGCTTGAAGTCAATCCACCGCTGCGTGCGAGAAAGTTACGAGCGAAACCTATGGATGAGCTTGTCGGATACATGAAACCGACAGGCCACGTTTGAGCTAGTCAGCCCTTAACGGGAACAGCTGGGTGCTTAGAATCATGACTGGGTAACCCCTTATCTATCTCAATTGAGTGGAATTAGCCATCCCGTTCCTATACCCTAGATCGAAATCGAGTCTCGATTTCATTTCTCAATCATTATTTCCACAAACCGAACCGAGAGAGAGCTATGGGTCGTTGTTGCCCGAGAAATTGATTCACCGAGTGGGAGAAGAATTTTTGTGGAGATCGAATCCCGGGGATGGAGTTGGGGAGGTTATTGTCGAGCTCAAGTGATAGCCGAGAGATCGAGAATGAAACTCGAGAGATGAAGAATAAGGTCTTAACGAGTAAAGAAGATATCGATTATCATGGGAGAGTAATTCGGGGGCTTATGACGATTTTCGAACTGAGAACACAAAGAAGGAATGGGTTTGTCACGAATTGATTGAGACAAATTTCACAAGAATCGTTGATGTCGAGAACCTATTGCGCTTAAGGTTTTGATTTCAAATTGAAGAATGAGCAAAAAAGTTGTAATTGAATTGACATGGTTAAAACATGAACTTATCTTTGTCGTTATTGCTGTTCTTGAGGGGAGATAAGTTTGATGTTGAACAAGAGATTGTAATGGGTTTTTGCTGCCATGGGATGTTACAGGCAGAGCTGGTGCTGTTGGAATTGGTGTTGAGAATGAAGAGTTGGAGCTGGTTATTGATTGTGTGCTGGAGATTGCCAGGCATTTGTTGTTGTGCAGTGGTGAGACTCAGGTTTGGAGGTGGTATGAACAAGTCCTGAGAGATGGCATGACAAAGTCTGTGTAATGAGGGTTATGAAGTGGTTCAGCAATGGGTTGTGGCAACTGATATGGAGCCTGCAAGGCAGGCTAAAGTGCCGGAAATGGCTCGAGCCAATCAGAGTGGGGTCAATGGCAAAGAACAAAGGAGATGATGCTTGTGCCTGTGGAATCGGCGAGGTTATGGAGTTCTTTGCTTATGGAAGTGAGTTTGGCTGAATCTGTCTAGCTGAGGTTGTGTCAGGTGAATGAAGCATATGGAGCCAGGTGCTGCTGTGAACTGGCCTGGATTTGTTGATGGCTGTAGCAGTGGCTGTGAGTTATATCTATGGATGCTGCAGACTGGTGGCAGAGATGACTGATGGGTGCTGCTGTTGCTGGTTATGCTGCAAGAAGGGCAATCATGAAGCTTGCCAGGGAGATGATGGTGCAATGCTATGAGCTAATGTTGCAGGTGGAAGTGATTACAAGGCAGAGATGGTGAAAATGGCAGTTGTGCTGAACTGCAAGTGTTGCTTTGCAACTGAAATGCAGTGAAAGGTGATAAAGTTGCAGGTGATGCTGTGTGGTTCAAGAAGGGGTATTTGGTGGAATTCAATTTGAGGAAGTGAAGCTCAAGTGTGACTCGGCATGGTTCAAATGGTTGAGCAATTCTGGCAGTGGTAGTGAAATGGAACTGATGGTGTTTTGAGGTGGTTCAGGGCAATGGGATGTTGAAGTAGGCTGGTGGTATTGGCTGGCGCTGTAGTGGCAAGGAATGGAACATGCGGGGGGCGATCATGCGGAATGTCTGACCATCTTAGTAGGGAATGAATAAATGATGCGCCAAGATGGCACAACACTTGGAATGGCACGTGTAATGGCTCAAGGCCTCGATGTGCCCGCCTAAACTTCGAAACTAGCCTTGATCTAAACTTCGAGAACTAGCTTTAGGCCAAGGTGACTAGCCCTGACAGACCCGGTTTGACTCAGCAACCCGGTTTGACCCGATCCGACCCCGTTGACCCGATCTGACTCGTTGACCGGTGACCGGGCGGACTTTGCCGGTCACCGTAGCTGTTTTCCGGCGACTTTCCGGCCGGATTCCGGCCACAATCCCAGTTTTCCGGCGAGCAAAAATTCCAGAATTTTCTATGGACTTCTCTCATGGGTGTGAAGACTTGGGCTAGGAATTGGATGGAGAATTGGACTCAAATTTGGAAAGAGAAGGTGGAAGAGTTGAGAAAAGCTTGGAATTGGAAATTGAATTGCAAAAGGAAAAGGATTTTATTCCTTAGAAGATTTGGAGAATATTGAAGCCTATAAATAGAGAAGTTTTCTACAACTTCTACACACCTCTCTACACACACAACACTTGTGTTTTTGCTTGCTTTTCTAAGATTTTTCTTTTTAATTACTTGTGTGAATTTGAAACTTCTTCTTTTAATTATTATTATTTGTGTGAATTTCAAAAAACATGAGTAGCTAAATTTTTTATTGATTGAGGATGAATTCCTAGTTCTTAACATATGATTTGAGTTTTTGTTTTCAATTCTATCTTGAGTTTCTCACATAATTATCGCTTGTTTTTACTAATAGGAGTGATCTTAAAGACATTCATGATTGATTGATAGATTGTTTGGGTGGCCAACTAAATTGATTTGTTAATTCGATCTAAAGCTAGTGAAAGTTAGGGGATAAGTAATCGTTCTTTGACTCTTTACATAAGTAGCAAACACGAGACCTTGCGGAGGGATTCCGTGGAGCAATTGTGTGTAGAAACAACGTTAGCAAGTGGACCTTGAGCTAAGAGTCTAACTACTAATATCAACCTAAGAAATTCACAAAACCTAATGCATGAGCCAAGTTACATCTAGGTTGAGCTAATTCTAGGTGGCTTGGTGATTAGAATCCTGGGCGAGAACTTCCGTGTCCTGTGATACAAGGATTTAGGGGTTTAGCACTGAGCTAGCTGCTTTACCTACGGTTGGTGATAATCTGTGACTAATAACAAGTAGAAAAGAACATAACTTTAATCATTGTTTTGCAACGAAGAAGGATTCCTTGGTCTTGTCTCTCTTATTGCTTTCAACTTTATCTTTTGATTGCTTTGTTTATTTTCTTTTGCTTTTTACACCCCCTTTCGTGACAACTTTTACAACTAGAGTCTCGTGCTCCTCGTGGGATCGACCTTGACTACCCTATATTACTTGTTAATTAGGTAGTAAAGTATTAATTAATTTGTTGTGGTTACGACACGCATCAATATGTTAGAAAAGCAACTCTTATTCGCAACAAAAATCAAAGATTAGTAATCAATGTATAATCAACATATATGCGTTAATCTATCGGTGGAAGCAAATAACATTTGCCTCGTTAAGCATTCCCATACTTGCCTCGTTATTTGTTTACAAATGAGAGATTAATCATCTTTACGCAACATTGCACGGGATTCTGTGCGTCATTTTCGCAGTCTTGTTCGTTTTTTTCTGCAAAATCTCTCTATTGTGAATTCGCTATCAGATGTATCTTAGAATTTTCGAAAATTCCATTCAGTATTATTCTCTTATGTGGTCTTATTTTGCATTCCTAATTAAAGGTCTTATTTTGCCACTCTTTGTATTTGTGACAAAATCGCAGGACGTCTTTACATTTTCATGTAATGACCCATTGATCTTGTCTTATCACTTTCTTGTATTATTGCCTCGTGCAGGATATTTTCATGCGATAATATGACAGGCCTAAATATTCTTGCGAAATAAAGCCCCATGACATTGCCGTCTTGCGACGAAATCGCAGGATATCTTTACACTTTCGTGCACTGACCCATTGATCTCATCTTATCTTTCTCTAGTATTATTGCCTCTGCAGGATCATTGCACAAATATGACAAGCCTTAATACTCCCGTGAGTAAAAGCCTCATGACATTTGCGTCTTTGACACTTATCATCTCCTAATGGAGGGTGCCGCCCTTATCATCCACAGTGGTTGCCCCTTCAAGGAGGCGTACCTCTACCATACAAGGTTGGCTCCTCTATCAGGTCTTAACAACAACTAGTTGTTTTCGCGACCTCTTATCCCTTCGCCGATATGGCTCATGGTTACTGAGACCACACCCTAAGTGGGGTTTTCTTCGGGCCGAGTGCATCATAGCCAAGACTTGCCAAGAATGGCCAGTGCGCTCCAAACTCCCCAGGCACTCTTGGCTCAACCGTGTACCTCGGGGCCTTGATCGAGTTCTGCACTCCTTAAGAGAGACCTTCTTACCTTAGTCGTCCAACCTAAGTCATAAGCTTAAGTTGAAAATCCAAGGCGCCTCTCCTATATGGGTTTTATTAACCCCAAGTCTCCATGACCCAGGTTTCGGGGCGGTGTAACCTTTCCCTGAGCCGTGTAATAGGTTCTCCCCTTCAATGACGCACTTTAGGTCTTACATTTGCCTCTTGCGAAATTTTTATTCGCGAACTAGGGTGTCGACAAAGTTGGGTGCCTTTGTCTTTTTGTTCATTCTTGTATTTTCTTTTTGTAAAAGTCATAAAATTTCATGAAATTATCGCATATCTTCATTCTATGAGTATAATTTCTGCGAAATTAACGCATGTCTTCATTCTCATTGCTGCAATTTCTTATTTTTGTTTACTTTAATCAGTAAAAGATACTTTTCAAATACATCTTTTGCGTTCAACTTTGTTTCTTTCTCTGCTAATCAATTTCATTCTCATTTCACATTTAATTATGTTTCTTACCTTTGTTACCTTGTGTTTGTGCTTCTCTGAGTTCTCGCACACTATTGATGATCTCGTTTCGCAGAATACTCTTTTCTTGTTTTGTGCTGTCACTATCACTTATACCAGATTTTCGCAGATATTTTTCGTTATACACTGCTAGCTTTTCACTCATTCTAGTTCATACTTTCCTTCTTCGAGCACCTTTGTTACTGTGGGACCTTCCCAATTGCTCAAAGATTATCTCCGCCATCCCTCTGAAAAATAGGTTGTAAAAGTAATACCAGTTTTCCTTTGCGAAATACTCGCCGGTTCTCATTTTCAGCAATCCCTTCTCTTTCATGTTCCACTGCGTCTACCATCAATCGTTCACCTCTTTGCTTTTCTCTGACATTATGCTTCCAATTGATCTTCTTAGTTACTCTCTCTTCACATTTCTCTACATCAATTGCATGACATTTTCTCCCTTCAACCCAATCTCCTCTTATGATTCCAACACCACTAGGATGAGGAAACTTAATGCATTGATGGAAGTGAGGCTACTCCAAGAATTCCATGTAGCCAAGGTCGGCCAATTAACGCATTGTATGGTGACTCTACATCAACAACACAGAATAGAATTTCGGAAGATAACCCCTTCAAAGGAATTCGCATGGTAATCTCTCCCTTGGGTTTGTTCGCAGTACCATTAAAGCCATAAATCTTGTAAGTCGAAGGTATCAAATCCTCATCCTTTCCCCCATAGTTTTGTAAGTATATAAAATAGAATATCTACAGAACTTCCAGTATCAATCAATATTCTATCGATCGCCCATGAATCCTCAGCTTCATCATCTTCATCATCACTTGGTTTCGGGTTGATCTCTAACTTTACCACCAAAGAATTATCATGCATTTCTCCACCTTCAGGAATCTCTTACTCACTGAAAGGAAATAGATCAAGCTTGCCATTCTTTTAGTAGCGAGACTTTCTCAATGTTCATAATTTCTCTACCATCAACATCTCTTGCGAATACTCTGCTCAGAACGTTATCATGAAAATCCTCTATTGTTTTGTATGAGTGTATAATAGAATTGCAGAATAGGTTTTTTGCTTCGATCCGACTTCAATTAAAAACGTATCTTCTCTTTTTGCTGCATTTGCTCTGTGATCTTCTAGTGGTGGTGGCAATGGTAAAGGTTGTGTTTGTCTTATCATAAAGTGGTTCAACTTGCCTTGGTCTCTCATTCTAAGGATAATTCTCTTTATATTTCTGCAATCATTTGTCGAATGTCCATGGAAGTGATGATATGAACAGAATTCCTGACTTCTGTAGGTCGGTGGTGGCTCCTTCCCCATGTTCCAAGGTGATGGGATGTTTTCCATCAAAATTATGGCTTCCCATATATTTTCCACACTAGAATTTAGAGGAGGCATTATTATTTCTTCCCATACTACCCTGTTAGGTCCTTGTCCCCTTTGATAGTTATTCTTCTGTCCTCCATAAGCTTCTTGGGGTTGGTCAAGTCTCTAAATCTTGTTATTTCCGCCACGATTATAGAACCTCCTCTCTTTCTCGAACTCTTCTTGATCACGACTTCCCATCGCAACCAACTTTTGTTGACTTTCGATCACCATCTTTCTTTGTGGATCTTGCGAAGCGTTCGCCACTGTGTTTGTTAATTTGGGAAATAAACTTGCATTCGCAATTTTTAAGCTTGTATTCGCAACTGGGTACGACTCCATCTCACTTTGTTTTTACTCAAGAGCAATGTATTCCTCTTGGAACTCTCGCAACTCAGTCATTGTTATAGTATTCTTGATTTTAAATATTTGAACATATAACAAATGTGTTGCGAACATTGCATTAATGAATGATAAAATAAGGTATCTTTCATCCACACAACCCGGCCATGTTACTACACATTGTCTTTCACCTCATAGTTAAATGCTTCAAACTTTCCCCAACTCTTTGTTTCAGTCCAATTACATCTTCAATGTCGGGACGCAATGAGTTGTTACTTATGTAAGCTCCTAAGAACACCGTTTGCAATTGATTGAAAGATGCTATGGTATCCTTTGGAAGTCCTTCAAACCATTTTAACGCCTCTTCCGTCAGGTTTGATGCAAAGTATTTGCACAACACAGCGTCATGGTTTTCCCATTGCAACATGCATCTTACGTAAGCTTTGATATGTTGAACGGCACAAGTTGTCCCATCGAAGATGCTAGGTAATGCAGGCAAATTAAATTTTGGCGATATTCCCCTCAACTGTACTTCTTGTGTAAATGGCGTTTTCGCAGCTTCGTCTATTGCTTCATCCAACTGTCTCCTGCCTCCTTCTCTTCTGTTATTGAGCATTCCCCTTATCTCTGCCAATTCTCTTAAAATTTGTTAATTCGCGCCTAACCCTTGGTCCATTGATCTCTTTAACCTTTCTTCTCTTCTCATGCGTTCATGTCTATCTTTCCTTGCGAAATTTTGTGTTTCCTCTTCATCCCATTCTTCTCGTCTTGCTCTGCGGTCTTCTCTTTCACCCCTTTCGTGTATTGTCACATGATTGCGCCTTTCATCTTTTCCTCTGCGTCCTGGTTCATTCCTCGCTACTTATGTTTCTCGCCTTTCAATCCTTCCTTGTGTTCTATCTACTTCTTCATTAATATTATCATTGTTGCGGTATTGTTCGCGCCTTCTTTCCCGGTTATCATGATTGTTCTGGCGTATGGCCTCCTGAAACTCTTGTTCTTCAATTTCCGCCCTCATTATTTCTCTTTCACAAGCTATACGTGTTTGTTCGGAATTTCGCCTCTCAATCTCATCCTCAACTGTTTGTTGATTCCTTTGCGCTTCTCTCCCATATAATATCCTTCTTCATTCCTCCCAGTTTTCTTCGCCATCTTGATTATTTCGTTCGTGACGTTGCTCATTCCCCTGATCTCTATTGTTTTGTTCAATATGATAATTTTCACCACGTTGAATGTAACGATCTTCAACTATTTATCCCTCTTCACGATGTCCATCACCAGGATTCTGCATATCTTCTTGAATGTCCTCAACAACACCTACTTCAAGCGAATCTCGTCTTGCTTCTCTGCTAATTGATCTTGAATTTGATATTGTAGTACTTCTCGACCTTGTATTTTGTAGTCTTATATTTTCCATTCTCAATTCATGGTTTTGTCGTGTTAAATTTGCATATTCTTCTGCTTCTAATCTCCTTTCTTCAAATATCCTTTGTGGTAGGCTATTAAATGAGTTTTGTTTAGCCTACAACTTATACTGCAAGTGCACAATGTTGTTTTGCAACACAGGGCAAGCACAGGTCAAATCCTCAAGGAAATGGGGTTGCTGTGGTGTTTATCCTAGTGGCTTACTAACTGATTTCTAGACAAGGTAACACAAAGTTGGGGTTTGGTGTCGATACGACTGATTTGTTGTTGTGACTCTAAACTAAAGAGCTAAATGAATAAGCACAAGGTGTTGAAAACTATTGGTTGATTGGTATTAGGGTGATTAAATCCACCCTATGATTTTATATTAAGGCAATGCAAATTTTCACTTTGTTCTTATGCCTTCCCTTGAAGGCCTTAATTGGATAATTGATGAACTATTCTCTTTACCTACCCCTAGTATCACTGGTCTTCTTACGATTACGCCAGTGATCACAGTAAATTCGATTCAATAGCTAACTATTTTCCTAAACAATACACACACTAAGAACAAGTTGATAATCTAATTGCTTCATATTAAATCAAAGGGTTTCATTTACACCCTAATTGGGTGAATTAGAATATCATGCAAAGATAAACAAGGTTGCAAATAAATTACAAAATTAAAAACCCTAAAATCTTAACTGCCCCTTCTCTCACCTCAAGAACAACAATTTATAACTCACAAACACTCGAAAATAACAATTAAACAACACCCAAACCTCTATCTTCTGTGAATTCGGCTCTGAGATGATGGTTCCCTTCTGCTGTTGCCGAAAACCTAACCCTAGTTCTTCCTATCTCAGACTTAGCTTCTAGGGAAGAAGCTATGAGTGAGATAGAGCAAGTAGGGGGGGGAGGTGGTGCGGGTTGTCTTTGTTGGTGGGCATGTGTCAGGGGAAGCAGATGGTGGTGGTGATGGTAGCTCTGCATCTGGTCGGGAGAAGAAGGAGGTAAGGGTTTTCTCTGGGATTTTCGGGGGGAAGAGAAAGAGAAATAGAAAGGGGGTGTTTGGTCGAAGGGTGTAGGTGTAGGAGGTTTTGGTGTTGAGCGGGTGCAGCGATCTTCGACGAGAAGGATAGAGCGAGCGTTGGATCAAGGGGAAGAAATCTCAACGACTCAGGGTGAATCGAGCATGGATTCGGGTTATGGGCCGGATCTTGGATTGCTCAAGCCCATGTCTTGAACGTTGGGTTGCTTCTTGTTGGGTTGCAACTGATGCGCGAGCGGGCTTTGGCTTTCTGCTCCATAGACGCTTGCCTCCAATTTTCTGCTCTTTTGACTCCTCAATTTCTCCGAGCTTTATTCACTACCTAAAAACACAAAATTAATTAGTACAAATATTTATTCTTGAAAACAAAGAAAATACAGAATCTGGGATAATATCTGATTTCTGAGCACAAAAGATGAGTTAAATGCCCATAAAAAGGTGTAGAAATATGCAATATTTGGCACTCATCACTTTTTCTTAATGTCTATAGTGTTTCATTCTCCTCCTCTCCATGAATTATTCCTCCTTCTACTCGCCTCAATTGCTGTGTTTCTTCAACCTCCTCTGTTGAGCCCGTCCTCCAAGTGTGTACGCTGACTCTATCATAATCAATGTTTCCACCTTGTATTGGTGCATGCTGAATTGGGAGTTGAATTCGTTCTTCTCCATCGTTTCTTGTTCCCATCCTAGAATATTCTCCCATTTCCTTTCTCCTTCTTCCTGCAATTCTGACGCTTCTCCTTACCATATTTTCAATTTTAATGATCTCTTACAAATTTCACAAATTCCTCACCAATTTTTCCAAACCTTCTTCAAATCTCTTAAGATCAACACTCCCTATTTCTAGCGCCAATATGTAGTTGCAGGATTTCCTACAACTACACCCCTTCAAGATTACACAATGATCCAATCCAATTTCACGATCAATTATCAAAGTTTTATTTATTTTTCTGAAGAATCTTACAAGAATAATAAGAGTACAAAGAAATCAGAATAGCTCTAGACTTTCTCTATCCTATTTGTTCTCTCCAACCTCTCTCCAAAAGATCTCTCCTTTATCAAATCTGCTTGGTCCTTTATAAAGGATATTACATAAATGGATGACAAACTAAGCCAACCTTTATTTTCGTATCTCGGTGCGTCATTCTCGCAAGCTTACAAGGGTTTTCTTCGCAAGTTAACTTCAATCTCGTAAAATCTTCACACTTTCCTCATGATTAGGTTGACGTCATGCACTACATCGCTTTTCTAACACTCTGTGATGGCCTTCGCAAACACCTTTTAGTTAAAACTTCACTGAGACATAACTGTTGCGAGATTCTGCTCCTACACATGGTGCCAGAGACTTTTGAGGTAGCTGTACTACTCATGGCGAAATTCCAATTTTCGAGAACAGATATGAGTCAATGTCATATCTTTCAAGAAAAAAAAGAAAACCAGATTTGATGCATATCAATTTGTTGTATGACCGTATTCGATCAAATTCTTACATTTTAATTTTCGATATTTAACAAACCTATCATTTTCGATTTTTAACAAACCTTTCAAATTGAGCAAACTGGAGTGATTTACACATCAAATCGTTTCACAATATAACAATTAAACATTCCGAATCTGACTGATACTATTTCCTTGTGGTTGGGTCAATATCAAGAGAATTGAAATCCTTATATTACAAAGAAAACCAGTGACGAACACAGATCCATTTTAACATTTGTGCAGAGGGTTAGACTGAGAAGCAAAAGTTAACACAAGCTTCAATCTCCTTCAAACATGCTTCAATCAAAACTTCAATCTCTAAGTTCAAAATTTCAAACATGACTTCAATCTAAATTCAGAAATCCCTAGATCCAACCAAAGTTAACACATGCTTATGCCCTTTGAGATAGTACTAACATCTTGTTTCAGAGAGGTCATGCCCTCCTTCATGATCTTTTCGGCCAGCACCTAAGTATTCCACCTCACAAAACGAGAGGTTTGCATTTGCCTAGTTCACCCTCAATTTTTGCTGATGAAGTGTATAATTTCAGCAAACCAAAATTGAGAAAATAACATGATGTCCTCCTTATTATTAAGTATTCCTTTGTGAAAGGGTTGATAGAAGAATTGAGAGTTTTTTAGGGCTTGCAAGTGTTTTGCAAAATGTTTGATTTTTTCTCTAATCTTCTCTGCAATCACTACAAAGGTGACCTAAATATTGTTCTAGTATATTGCTTTGGTTTAGTTTTCTTCATTCTAGTATCTTTCTTTGGTTTAGTTTTATTCTTGTTGGTTGTTGAGTGAAATCTTCTGGGTGTTGTAAGTTTCAAGAGATGGGCAAGGGAGAAAAGAAAGGAGTGAAATAATGGTGAAGAGAAAGAACAGGGAGAGTAGTAAGTTCATTCGTTGGAATTTGTTCTCCATTTAATTTTAATTCACTCATTGGTAGTTCATTCATTGGAATTTGTTCTCCATTTAACTTTATCCTCTGACTGATTTACTTCATTCATTGGAATTTGGTTGATTTTTTATTTTTTTTTTTACTTTGCCTTCTTTCCAAAATATGAGTTTCTTCCCCTAATTTCTAATTTTGGTTTGCTTGCATCTCTTTCTAATTCATTTATGTCTCTGTTAATTTTCTGTTTGGAATCCTGATTTTCTTAAGTTGTTAAATCCCTAGCTATCTTTAATTGATTGAATATAAATTACCTTTCTTTTATCTTCTTTCTGTTCTCTGTTATCATCTCTATGAAATTCTTTAAACTTTGCAAAAGAAAGTCAAAATCCTTAAACTTTGCAAAAGAAAGTCAAAATCCTTCTCAAGTCTTATGCTTTCTTGTTTGATTCCAGGTACCATTTGCTATAACTGGAAAAAAAAAAGGAAACAACAAAGAACAATAGGGACTCAAAGAAATAATCCAACCATCCTGCTGTCTCTTGGCGAGGTATATGAAGTAAATCAATCAGAGGATAAAGTAGGGGATGCAAGGTATTCTGTCATTAAGGGAAGACTTATAACTGTACAATAGGTATTTATAATATCTATTCTCCCTGATAATTCAATAATCTTTGCTCATAAATTGGTTATGTGTGTTAGAACCCCTGTATGCAGAGATTCTATGATGGACATCTCAAAATTGATCTGTCTTACATAATCATCATAAATTTAAGACCCAATTTGAAAAACAAAATGAATTTGACTTGCCTCATTTTTCATGATGGTAAACCTATGCTTTGTGCCTTGGAATACCCCATAATCTCATACTTTTGGCAGTTCATTAGTGCCATTGCTTGGAACTGTCAAGGCTTAGGGAAACCTGAAAAGGTTGAGAGCCTTAAGGATATTCTGAACAATAATAACCTAGACATATTATTCTTGTCTGAAACAAAACAACAAAATGTGTCTATGCATAAGATACTTAGGAGAATAAATGTTAGTAAATATTGGCTTGTCTCGCCAAGGGGTGTAGATGGTGGTTTATGCCTGATCTGGAAGGATAACATGAATTTAGATATAATTGACTACAACCATAACTATGTAAATGTGATTATCCAAGCTTGTAACAACAGACCTAAGTGGCTGCTGACTTGTTTTTACGACATTCCTTATACTAGAGAAAAAGTTGATTCCTGGAACATTGTTCAGCAACTAGCAAAGACAGTTGAGTTTCCCTGGATTGTCCTAGGAGACTATAATGTAGTTCTTCATACAGAAGAAAAAAAAAGTAGATTTCCTTTTAATGAATCAAAAGCGAGAACTTTTAACAATATTATTAGTAAATGTGGCTTGATGGACCTAGGATTTATAGGTTATATTTTTACATGGAATAATAGGAGATTCGATGTTGACTTTATAGAAGAAAGACTAGACAGGGCCTTAGTGAATTCTTTTTGGAATATATCATTTCCTAATTCTTCCATAAGATATTTAGGTAGGATAACTTTCGACCATGTTCCTATTTGTTAACACTCATAACACTTGGAACGATGAAGCTACTCCCTTTAAATATATTGCTGATTGGATGAAACATGAAGATTGTAAACCTCTCATTGAAGACTGTTGGGATGCTAGGATCCAGGGGTCCCATGTTTTTGTTATGACAAAGAAACTATCTTATGTGAAAAAAAAACTCTTGGTCTATGGAATAAAACAACTTTTGGCAACATTAGATATAACATAAATCTTATCAAGAAAAATTTAGACCAAACAAATAGGAGACACTATTATAGGGATAAGGCTAAGGATCTTGCTAAGCTGACTACCGAACTATCTAAGTGGTATGCTATCCAGGAGAACTTATGGAAAGTTAAGAGTAGGGATTATGATTTGTCCCTCAGAGATAAGAACACCAAGTATTTCGATAGCAAGGCGAAAAAAAGATATAAAAGAAACAGAATATAGACAATCCAGAAAACTAATGGAAAGTGGGTCAACACTAGAGATGAAATAGCAAATTGTATAACTGGTCACGTTCATTCTATAGCTACAACTGTTAATCCTACTGTTGATATGAGCATGATAAATTTGATTCCTAATTGTTTAAAGGACGCTGATAATAAAATGTTATGTGCTACTCCTAATATGATTGAAATAAAAAACATTGTTTTCTATGACACCAGACTAAAGTCCAGGCCCAGATGGTTTTTCTCCTAGTTTTTTTCAACAAAATTAGGAAATAATTGGGCCTGAGTTAACTCGTATGATCCAAGCCTTCTTTGAGACCGGCCATATCTCTAAAGAGATGAATGCCTCATTCATCTCCTTAATTCCCAAAACCCTAAACCCCACTACTCCTGATGAATTTAGTCCTATAGCTCTAGTTAATACCTCTTATAAAATCATTTCTAATCTAATGGCTGGAAGAATGAAAGGCTTGTTAGATAAGATAATTTCACCTTACCAGTCTTCCTTCATCCCAGGAAGGCAGATTTCTGATAATATAACTATAGCCCATGAATTAATCCATAAGATGAGAAACAAGAAAGGTAAAAATGGTCTGATGGGAATTAAGATTGATATGTCAAAATCTTTTGAAAGAGTAGAGTGGTCATTCTTAATCGAAATCTTGAAAAAAAAAAAAAAGGATTTAGTGAAAAATGGTGTAACTTGATTCATGAATGTATCTCTACAACTACTCTAGCTGTTTTGATTAATGGGTCTCCTACTGGTTTCGTCAAGCCTACTAGAGGACTGAGACAGGGAGACCCAATGTCACCTTATTTGTTTTTGTTTTGCATGGAAGCCCTTTCAAGGACCATCATGAATGCTGAACTATCAGGGAAAATAAAAGGTATTAAAATCACACCCAATGAACCTACTGTTAGCCATTTATTGTTTGTTGATGAATGTCTAATTTTCTCTGATGCTAATGCTATAACTAGTCGAAACTTGGTCCAGCTTTTTACTGACTTTGGCACTGCCTCAGGTCAATTGATAAATTTGAGCAAGTCAGGGGTTTTCTTTAGCACTAAAACTACTCCTAATATTAGAAAAGAGGTCACAGATATTTTAGGCGTCCAAGAAATTCCTCTCAACAATAAATATTTAGGCTCCCCTCTTTTTACAAACAAATCCAAAATTAAGTGTTTTGAGCCACTGATTGAAAAGATGAAAAACCGACTGCTAACTTGGGATAGGAAAGACCTAAATACCGCTGGTAGGACGGTAATGGTAAAAAATGTCACGTCTTGTTTATGCGTTTATCAAATGAACTGCTTTAAAATTCCAGTGAAGATTTGTAAAACTATAACTAAACTCCAAAGAAATTTTTGGTGGGGGAAAAATGAACACGGTTTGAATGAAAATGGGAAGAAATGAGTGTACTTAAAAAATTATGATTCCATTTGCAAACCCATTAGTGGAGGAGGATTAGGCCTCCAGAATATGAAACATTTTAATCTTGCTATGATAGATAAAATGGGATGGAGACTCAAAGAAAACCCAAATTCTCTTTGTGCCACCATCTTGAAAGCTAAACATTATCCTAATTGTGATATTTTACACGTAAATTCTATACCTAAACAAAAAGATAGCCGGATCTGGAAAGGAATCTTAACAGGTATCAATCAGATAAAGAAAAATTGCATGTGGAGAGTTGGTAATGGTGAGTATAGATATATGGGATCCCAAATGTCAAACCTCCCTTAGCCAAGCATCGTAGGGAATCTCAAAATTTCGTGAAGGTGAGCCAACTGATAACATCTCAGAAAACTTGGGACTTAACCAAGTTAGCTATCTGTTTTAACCAGGATACTATTAATATCATCTCGAGTATTCAAATACCTTCTACACGTAGGGAAGATGAACCTCGATGGATCCTAAACAACTCAAGTACCTTTTTCCTGTTGAATCTTTGTACAATTCTATAAATTCTACAGGCCCTGAAAATATGGATTGGAGCAAAATTTGGAACATGAAGGTAACCGCTGCTGTTAAAATGTTTGTTTGGAAGACAGCTCATTCCATACTTCCTAATAGTATGAGAGTGGCCACCATATTGCCAAACATAAATACTTCATGTAAATTATGTAATAATGGAGATGAAAGTCTCGCACATCCTTTCTTGCAATGCAACTTTGTTTCTCAAGTTTGGATGCATTTAAATTTTGACATGCGTTATGTGGTGAATGGAACAAACAACTTTCATGATTGGCTAAACGACATGTATAACCATGAGGATAGAAATGGGAATGTTATTGAATGGTCTGTTTTTTGTAGCATTGTTATTTGGCACGTTTGGAAAGCAAGGTGCAATCTTGTGTTTTAGAAAAGAAAAAAACTGAATAGATGAAACAACAAAAACAGTTGTCAAGTACATTAATAGCCTCATGAATGTTAATAGGGCAGATTATAACTCAATGCAGTCCATATTTTATAACCACGTGAATGATGATACCTTAGTGATAACAACAGATGATCTTGATGACGAGAAGAAATTCATGTCAGTAACTATAGACATTGCAATTTCAATGATGATAGTGAGCCCTACTATTACTTCCGGTGTAGGTCTGACTCTTCATAACTTTTCAGGTACCCCAACAGAAGCATGGGCAGTGCATGCTGATTACAGAATTAGAGAAGAGCTCGAAGTAAAGGGAGCAGAAGCTGCTTTTCAATGGGCATCACAATGGAACGGTCACAACATAATTTTTCAAAGCAACTCCGAGTCTATTCTCAAGTTGTTGACGGGAATGTATGCGAAAGCGAGAGAATTTAGATTCAAGATTAGTGAAGATTTTGGCTATAATGCGAACAATTGCATAAACTTTAAAGTGCAGGGTTTCATCCTAAAAAATAGATTTGATATAGCTCAAGCAACCCATATTTCAACTCATTGTATTAGATTTGGTATTACCAAATATTGGACAGATGAAAATCTTAGAACCCTTTTAAGCAATCTAGAATTTCAATTCTCGAATACAACTGTAATCAACTCTCTTCCTCGCTACAACGAGGCGGGAGAGGTTTTATGGAATGAAGGAGGTTAATCCTCCTTTTCGGGGGAAAAAAGAACCAGAGGGCTAAGACCTGTATCTTTAGAGAAAGTCCTATCTTAAATAAAAGTTTTTCACCGGTTTTGGTTCCTGTCTTACGTAGGGTAATAATCTAATGGCGCATAATGCCATTAATATATTAATATATATATATATATATATATATATATATCTATATTATAAGGGACAATGGTGTTTTCCCATATGGACGGTTATCTACATTTGGGACACATAAAGGACGGTCTAGATTTAAGTTTTTCAATCTACATTTTAAAGAAGGGTTGAGATTGAGCCACGGATTTAAGATTTGATATAGATTGTGCCACATATTTAATAAGTTTTTTCATTTCCTCTACACCCTCCCAATGTCATTTATTTGGGAGTTACTTTTCCCGTTTAATGTGAAATGGTTTCTTTTATTCTAAATTAAATGTATTTTAACTTAATCTCATTCATAATCAATATCTACATTTTTATAAATATTTTGTGATCTGGATTTATGTTGTATTGTTATTTCCCTTAGAATTTTTTAAATATTTTTTCAACTGTATTGCTACTTCTGCTAGAGAGTTTCAACCTCTTACTTGGACTAAGTCATATACATGTTGGTATCAAAGGGATTGGGGATTCCTAATTATATATATTTTTTCTTTATATTATCTATCTATATTATAAGGGACAATGGTGTTTTCCCATATGGACGGTTATCTACATTTGGGATACATAAAGGACGGTCTAGATTTAAGTTTTTCAATCTACATTTTTAGTATATAAAGAAGGTTTGAGACTGAGCCACGGATTTAAGATTTGATCTAGATTGTGCCACATATTTAATAAGTTTTTTCATTTCCTCTACACCCTTTAAATGTCATTTATTTGGGAGTTACTTTTCCCATTTAATGTGAAATGGTTTCTTTTATTTTAAATTGAATGTATTTTAACTTAATCTCTTTCATAATCAAAATCTACATTTTTATAAATATTTTGTGATCTGGATTTATGTTGTATTGTTATTTCCCTTAGAATGTAGTAAATATTTTTTCAACTGTATTGCTACTTCTGCTAGAGAGTTTCAACCTCTTACTTGGTCTAAGTCATATACATGTTGGTATCAAAGGGATTGGGGATTCCTGATTATATATATTTTTTCTTTATATTATCTATCTATATTATATGTGTGGTACACTGATACAGGAGAGAGAGAAAAACCAAGGAAGCTTATTTTGTCCATCAAATAAAGAAACAAAAAATCACACTAAGAAGTAGCAATACCCAAGCCCGTGCCGTTACGGCACGGGTTATATCCTAGTATATATATATATAACCAAAAGAATTACTACTAGATTAGCAGTGTAGCACAACACCACGTAATTCATAGATAAAAATTTACACTCTAGATTAACCCATAGTTTGTAATCATAAGATTATTAGAACACGAAATTGGGGGATAAAAAAATTAATTGGGGATATGAATTACTTCCCCCAACCAATAGTATCTGCTAAGGGGTGGTTTTGGGATGTAAAAATACTAAAATATCCTCCCTTCAAAATAAAAATCAAAAAACTTAAAATCAAAAAACAAAATCATATCCCCATTTCCATCTCCACTTCTTATTAATCTCTTTCAGGTTAGAGCTTTGAAACCCAAATATTCCTCATTCTCTTTCAAATTCTAAACTCTCCACACTCTCTTTCAAATTCTCTTCTCCTTCTCTGCCGGCTCCTCACTTTGGAAACGAATTATTTTTTTTTTAATTCAGAAGTGATGAAGATCATACTGTAAGTGATGAAGAACATGCCGGAATTGATGAAGACCATGCTGAAAACTCGGTGCCGCATGCTTGGTAACTTAACATTCAATGCCGTAACTAAGTACCGGCATGCTCAATAGAAATCTATCAATGCCGGTAGTCAAGTGAAAAAAAAATTCGACTTTCTGGATACTTTACATCATGTGCCGGTATAAAAATTAAAGCAACATACTATGCCTAAACCGGTGGGCATGCTCGAGAATTAACTAATCTTGTCTTAAGTGGACTGATTAAAACCGAAAAAAATTCAAAACGGATTTTTTTTTACATCGCCGGAAGTGATGAAGACCATACTGGAATTGATGAAGACCATGCCGGAAACTGGTGCCGGCATGCTTGGTAACTAACATTCAATGCCGTAACTAAATACCGGCATGCTCGATAGAAATCTATCAATGCCGGTAGTCAAGTGGAAAAAATATTTAAGTTTCTGGATACTTTACATCATGTGTTGGCAGAGAAATTCAAGCAACATACCATGCCGGTAGCAATACCGGCATGCTCGAGAATTAACTATCTGTGCCGGTTTTGAATTTCAGAACCGGTTTTGGAAAAGAAATTCAAGCAACATACCATGCCGGTAGAAATACCGGCTACGCCCCCACGGACCCCCCCCCCCCCCCCCAGACCCCCTGCATAGCGTTCTGAAAAAAATAACTTCTGTACTGGCATAGTTTTTGGGTTGAATACTATGCCGGCTTGAATCAAAATGGGGATAAACTCGGTGACGACATGGTACATGGTATGAATATCATGCCGGTATGAATGGTTCCGGCATTGTATTCATACCACGTCCATGCCGGTACCTAGCTTTTTCAGCTACAAAAATGGTGGATTCAAAGAAAAAAAAATCAAATTTTCAACCTCTCAGCAGCAGGTCTCTCTTCACAATTATCCTCCATTTTCCCCCAAAAAGTTCCCTCTCAAATACTTTTTCTCTCCTTCTACTCTCACCTCACTCACCCAAAATCAAATAAAAACACACAGTAATCATTTATAAAAAAACTTATGATTTTACTTATGATTATTAATCACTAATCATGATTAGTGAGGGGTAGATTAGGCATTATTAAAATACAGAGATAAGGGGTGACCTTGATTTTATATTTGGATCCGGTTTTTGTCCTTTTCCTATATCCCCCAATTCCTTTTTATATCCCCCAATTTCGCGTTCATTATTAATCCTAATCATAAAATTAAAAATTAAAATTAAAATCATAAAACTCAAATCATAAAATTAAAAACCAAAATTAAAATCACAAACCTAAAATTATAAAATTAAAAACTAAAATCAATATCAAAATGATTCTTCCTCTCAATCTAAATTAGGTTTTAGTAACATGCAATCGCTCAAAAATTGAAAATAATGAAAACAAACATTTTCGGGTTTACCATAATCGATTAACGTTCATGTACATGTGATCGGATTGCAAATAGAAACGGTTTATGTTCATGCCCACAAAGACCGATTGTCCTGGATATGTTTTGTGGTTCGAGAAATTTGAACCAGAATCGGTCAATGTTAATGTCCACATATCCCGATTGTCTACCATTTGAATTCATAACTGCTTAACCCATAATCGGATTACATTAGCACTTATAAAAACCGATTATTGATGTAGAATGCTAGAATCGGATTTTATATGTGTGTCGAGTAAACGATTGTTGTAAGTAAAAATTCATAATTTTCTTGTATCTTTTTTTTGTTAGAATCGGATTACATGAGCACTTTTATAAACCGATTCCTGTTGTGCAATGTCAATAATCGGTTTTTATGTGTGTATCGTGTAAACCGATTCTGGTTATACCCAAATTGACGAGTATGAAATCATACTCGATCTCAAAATGAGCATATGAATTTATACGTGAACTGAAATCGAGTATGAAATCATACTCATTTTCAGATCGAGTATGATTTAAATTATGTTTGATTTTTTTTTCTTTCCCATAATCGGTTTTTTGTGTACATTTGTAAAAACCGATTCTGTTTTTTTTTTTTTTTTTTTTTATGAATGAAACAATCAACCCAGAATCGGTTTATGAGAGCACGAACATATACCGATTCTGGTTTGATTTTTTTCAATTTTTTTTTTCACGTTTTGATGAAGAATCAAGATTAGTTAATTTTTAGTTTAATTTGATTAAACATCAATTAATTACCCAATTAACGCTAATTAATCAAAGGCTAAATTAACCTGGCGAGATTGGGGTATACCCAAACTAATTGGGGTATACTCAATAAGACAAAATCCGGTCATTATGAAGTAAAACCAAGCCACCTTTTAACCTTGTATTTTCTAAATGGCTAATATGCCCTTGTTAATTAACACCAAAAAATCTGATTAACTTAATTAATTGAGTTTAGATTAAAACTTTTGAAATCATGAATTTAAGTTATGAAATTTTGTTTTTGATTGAACTCATTTGGGAAGATTTTTGATGAAAAAAATTTCTTTCGAGAATATTTTTTTCAACGGAAATGAAAGCATAACACTTCTAAAAAGAGGATTGCAAAGCTAGGTATGAAATCATACTCAAAATTAAAGAAGAATTCAACACTTTCGGTTTGAAACTATCAAAAGTCGCAAGTGGTCGATTTAATGAAGAACATGCCGACTAACTTTGGTCGGCAAGGTCTGCATGGATGAAGAACATGCCGACAACTTATGGTCGGCAAGGTCGATGAATGAAGAAGATGCCGACTTTATTATTTTTGACACACAGGAGACTATTGTAAATGCTTCACTAGTCGACATGTTGTTGTTTCTTACCTTGCCGGCTATCTTATAGTCGGCAAGGTCGATAAAAAAATACCTCGCCGACTATAGAATTTTTGACATACATATAAAAATGATTAGTCGGCAAGGTATTAATTTCATAACATGCCGACTAAACTATAGTCGGCAAGGTATAAGGATGAATATCGTGCCAACTAAAATATAGTCATAGGGTATAAGGGTTGAATAACGTCTTGACCACCAGTAACTACTGATTTCAAAGATGAAAAGTCGGCACGGTATTCAACCTTATAACCTGCCGACTATATTTTAGTCGGCAAGGTCGACAAAAAAAAAACCTTGTATGGTTAGAGTTTTGAAGAAAGATTTTAAAATTTTTTTGAATATGTTTTAGTCGGCATGGTTTTTTAGTGTGGGCAATTTGGTCTTTTAGCACCTTTTAGACACCCCTTAGCACACTAGTTTGGATGGGAATAAAATGGGTGTACCCCAATTAATCTGGGTATACCCCAATCTCGGCAGGTAAATTAACCATTTTTTTAAAATAATTGGATAAGGGGTGTTTTTTTTTTTCACTTTTCAATGATCGTTTTTTGTCATGTAATGGTAGGCCCAAATTAATAGGTATAGACCCCAATTTAGCTAGGTTGTTGAAAACACCTAATATAAATGAAGAAGGCCGTTTTTAGGCATACCAAAAACTTTCAAGGCATACAAAATAGTTTTCCCATCTTAGGTGACCTTATAAGGGGTGTCTATTGGGTAGTTCAATTACCTATATACCCTTGAACCTAAAATCAAAAAATAAACTATCCTAAACATATCTTCTTCTTCCTCCATCCAAACCACCTTCCTTTTCTCTGAGAATTTTTTTTTCATCACCGTAATTAATTATCGATTCGTGAAAATTCGATCATCGGTTAAATTGAACTATATAATGGATCGTACAAAGAAAAAAAAACAAACGCCAGGTGTTCTAAATCCTCTTCCAATCCATGAATTAAAGAAGAAGAACCAATTGAAGATTAAGGTGTAAAAACTACAATTGAACCAGAAATTGAATCGAAAATTCAACCATTTGAAGCTCCAAATACCTAAAATGAGGATAAGAAGGTATTCCCTACAAACCCAATCTTTAATTGTTGTTTTTCATGGATTGAATGGGTTAAATTGCTAAAAACTTAGGGTTTTTGACTTACATAAAGCGGGTTTGGCTAATAATTGAGTTGAGTTTTGAGCCAAACTGTTCTTGAAATTTCACCCTGAAAGTGTCTATGAACAGTTCGGCTAAACTGTAAATATCAATTTTTTTGCCGAACCCCAAAATGTGTATTAAATAATCCCCGTATCAAAGTGTCGTCTTCGGCTAATACCTTGCAAACCTTCCCGTAGGAACCTCGAGAAGTGAAATTTACCCTGTGTGGTTGTCGTGTTCTACGACTCGATTAGATCACTTTCTGCCGAACCTCTCTCAGTAAACACTTCGAAAATATTGGTTTGCAGTCTCTAGGTTCGGATAGCTCATGTTGTTGAGTTATCAGCCGAACCTTCTCTTTGCACACTCAAGTTTTTCGATCTTGTTTTGGCCATAACTTTTTCGTCCGATGTCGGAATGACCTCATTCTTTTTGCGTTGTGTTTGTCTTTTCATTCTCTTGAAGTTGAAGATAAGATCTCATTGATTTTAATGAGTTTAATATGGACCTTGATATTCTCCATCATTCGACTTCACTTTCTTAACACTTTTAGTAATTTCCATTTTTTTTGTTTGGTTCATCCTATGAAAAGGATGCACAATAGAAAACATATGTAATAAAAAGCCTAACCCCTAAATGTGTATGAATTTAAGTGTTTCATGGAAAATCAGTATCATGTTCGGCTGATGTGACTTTTTGAATATGAGCCGAACTTGGAAAAATATATAGTTCGTCTGATACGATATTTAGAGTGAAAACCGAACCTAACTCTCAGAAATAGGTTCGGCTTATTATTAGACTTTAATATAAGCCGAACTAGGATCTTGCAAATAGGTTGGAAGTTGGAAAATGAAGGTTCGGCGTATAACGTTAACAAATTCAGCTAGCCGAACTGTTCGTCAATTTAGTGGGTTCGGCTTATATTTTTAAGCCGAACATAGTCCTGGTTCTCCGAACCATGATGAAAAATACAATTTTTTTGATGATTTCAAGCTACAAAAGTGAGATTAAACATAAAATAGAAGTGTACATGTGTGTTAGAAGCATTGGGTTCCTCATTTATGTATTCATCATCTGGATTTGGCTCATAAAAATTATCATCTTGAGTTTGAGTTTGTGTAAAATCATTCTCATAATCTAAGAAATCAGCCATTTCTGGATCATTGTTGTAGTTGATATGTATTTTCCTATGTTTTTGAGATGAAGAATGACCCTCCTCATCCTCCATTGAATCAAGAAAAAAAAATTTCTCACAAAGGGCAGATTTACCATTATAAAAAGTTTTGGTTAAGGGGTTTCTGATTTTGTTATTTGACATCCTTTTTTGTCTTTATTCAGTATGCCTAGAAAGATTTAGGTATGACTAAAAACAGCCTTCTTTGGGCCATGATATGACAAATCAATAAACTTGAACTTCTCGTCTTCCAAATCGAAGGCCTTGAATGTATAACCTTTGTGCTTCTCGTTAATATTATTACGGGACAGCCAATCCATTTACGTAAACACCTAATACATACAACGGAGAAATATAGTTCATTAACTTCAGAAACTCCATTGTTTGTTGTTCCAAAGTCGTGGGTTATGAGGTGAAATTTTTTGACATATTTGCGAATTTCTTTGGGTTTCGGTTCAAACTCCGTTTCCAGCTCATTAGAAATTGCAGCATTTGGGATTCTTTTAAATTGAAGAGCCTCATCAATGATGGAAATGCATGAAGTTGAAACACATCTTGCCAGTATGCATGTCGAGATGACTTGAATTTTTAAATAAAATCCAAAATGATGGACCATCTGTACCAATTTAATAGAAGTGCAAATTTCATGGAATCAAATCCCATCAAATATATCAACTGCTCAACAGTAAAAGGGCCATTGTAGTTGAGGTATATTTAGCTGAATACAATTAAGCAACCAACTCAATGGCGGTCCTGCAAGAAGCCACTGGATAGTAACCAAGATGTGCATTGTAAGAGTTGGTCCTTATACTCCCTACAGTTCAGTTAGAAATCAAAATGAATACGATTCTCTGGCTGTTAATTCAATGATCAGTCCAGTGAGCGCAGGAAGCAGACAGAGATTTTGGATACTTAAATGAAATGCAAGGCACCGACGCAGCCGAATAATAATAACAGGAAAGAAGAAGTCTGCTTCAAGTTTACCCATCAAGAAACCTGTCAGGAACAAAGACACCAAATTATTACCATGAGTATATGCACGATGAAAATAAGAGAATAACCCAAAAAGAATTACTTGATTTGGATGAAGAACGAGTGAGGAATCATCAAAAGTATACAAACATTCCATTTTGGAACTACAAATAATATCCATTCCACCTCCAAATCGAAGAGAAGAAAACACAAATTCAAAATCACAACCTTTAAATTGCACTGCATATTCCCACAATACAACAACTTGTTGCTGTTCTCCCCAAATCTCTTAGAACAGTGACTTACCAAATTTTACTACCTACTCTTAGCACTTAAGGTTTTGAATTCGATCCAAAACAATCAATTTCTATAATATCAGTGTCTACAACTTTAAATCCAGTATGTGTCTCAAACTACACCAATAGATTCATCAAGAACAAGTTAACAGAATGAAGAAATGTCATGCAATCTCCGATTCCATGAGAAGAGCATGAAAAAACCTATTAAGTCTCACTGTAACCATTTCAATGTTCAAGCAAGCTCTGCATGACTGTACTGAATTAGCTCTAATAACCACCAGAAAATTCAATTTAATGATACTTAGTTTACTTTCAACACTATAAATTAATCCAATCCAAGAACTAATTTTACTTAAAACACAATATACCAGATTGCATAACCTAGTCATCTTCACATTTACTTTAACAAAGCATGTGTAAATTCTCAAAAAATAACTTACACATACAAAACTTCGAGAAAATAAAATAAAAAAAGAACACTAAAGATCTAAGAAAAGCAAGTAAAGTTATATTTCAATAGCTTCAAACCTTAACTGTACCAAGCCATTACGACATCCAAGAAATTCAACTCCCACCCTATATAGATTGAGCTAGGCTCATATCATAACCAGATTCCTCACATTATAAATCATAATGGATCATAACTTAAGGTATGTATATTCAATAATTGCGAACCATGAGACTAAATTTCTCCATTTCTTGACTCTTGGCAAGTTCACCATTCCTGCACATCAAATCAAATAAATTTCAGCAATACACATGCTAAAAGGAGACAGGACATAACCAAAAAAAAATCATTAACCTCTTATTCATCGATTTCAAGCAGGGAAAAACATTTGAAAGGATAATACAAGAGATTTGGAGTACCTGGAGGATGATAGGAAAACTTCTTTCATTCTTTGACTCTTAATCTGCTCTCTCTGAATCTATCCTCAAACCCAAACTCTCCTCAAGCTGCACCAACAGATCATGATACTTTTAAAATATTCCAATTCTTCCCCCAATTCAGCAACTCTCTTCCTTGAGCCTCTAATTCCTTAAGACTCCATCTTGAATTTCATCATTAACTCTCTTTTTCATCATCAAATACCACTGGAAGACAAGTCTTGAGGTTTGGATAATCTTCTCCAAATCCATCGATCAAAGTCACCCTTCAACTGAAACTCCAATCAGGCTTTCTTTCTCTGGTACATCTTAGATCTTCATATTTCTCTCATAGACTGAGGATACTTGATGATCAACCTGAGGGCTAAGTCCCTGCTTGCAGAAAGCCCGATTAAATGCATCTTCAGAACTCTCTATAGTACCTCATAGATCTCTCTAGAATCAGAAGGAGACATCGAAAAGACCTGCACATAGAATCTTCAAGACTTCCTGGTAAAGATGAGGAAAGAAAAATGAATACCACTTTATTTTGATGAGAGGAAATACGATGATGCTATTCAACAAAAATGACTGTGCTTCCATCCACTATATGTTTCTCCACCAGGTTCCCAAACCAGAAAAGGAGACTCCATTGTTGCCATATTCACTTGTGAGAGTGGAACTAACAGCGTCTTTTTCTTCTTCACTTTGACAACTCTAGCAGCCGGCCAGATCTGTTAGAAGAAGAAGAAGATGACCAGGTTAATTTTTAGGGTTCGAATTTGGGGGAATTGCAATGGAGGTATAAATTATATGGAAACATGTAGAGGTATTATCGTAATTTGGATATGACCGATTTTCTTACCTGTCCGACTCTCTGAGTCGACTTTATTGTTGGCAGCATCTTTTACTTAGATTTTACTGCAGTAAAACTGTACTACTGTACAGTCTCGGTAATGAAAGACATAGGTCAATGAGGTGGACTTGCTAGGAGTTAAAATGTACCTGATTTGATTCAACAACCCAAAACTTTCTAAAAACTAACTGCTAATTTCCGGGGTATCCATAAATTAACTTTATAACAGAAAATTTGAAAGTACAATTCTGATAAGGGAATTAGGACAGCGGATAACAACTAGTATTAGCTATGTTGGACTTGTGATATTCTTCACACGTTTCTGCATCTCTTGAACTTTGTAAGCCAGTCCCAGATACAAAAGCAATATCTGCTCTGAATTGTGCAGAAATCTGTAAACCAAAATGGAAGAGGCATGGGAATCAATATGAGATGAAAACAATATTGCACAGCTTATGCGCCTAGAAAGAACATTGGGAAGAAAACAAGTAATTTTAGAAAGGAAGCGCACACCTGAAACACAAGAACATTAGGAGAGTTTTCAGATGCGTCTGGCTGCAGCAGACCCACCTGCGTCTGGCCAGTATGTTTACCAGAACGACGAAACAAATGTAATCAGCAACATTGGAACAGAATGTTGATTAAGAGAAACCCCAAGTGGAACAATATAAATGCTGCACTGCTTTCAATATACTTACATGGGATCCGTAAGCATTCCGGAAAAGTTCGGCTAAATTGTGAAAATGAAGCGTTCTGAAAACAGAATAATGGAACCATGAATCACATCACCCTTTACAACTCTTAGTCAAGTATTGTAGAAAAGCTTGGACTTTCTACTATACCCCCTTCCACAATGCATAAAATGGAGTTGTCGTAGGGGTACTACAACTCTAATATGTAGTCGTCAATGATGATTTTTCCCGTACTGTTAATTACGACTCTAAGAGCGACAAGATTTTTCCAGAATGGTTCCACTCTATGCTGAACTCTCTCATCCAATGCCACGGATTCTTGTCATTGTAGTTTGCTTTCTCGCTACTATCTTTCAAATCACAAGCATTAGTGCTGTTGAAAACACCAAATATAAATTATTCCCTCCGGCTCCCAGCAACTTTGGGCATGATACGACAAATCAATAAACTTGAACTTCTCGTCTTTCAAGTTGAAGGCCTTGAATGTATAAGGCTTCTCGTTAATATTTGGGAAAATTGGGAAAATGTCCCAATACGAGGTGTATGTTGGAAATCTGCCTCAACATTTAAAAGTTCGGAAAAATGCCTCATTCCGTCAAAAAACCCGGTTAAGTCACATGTGTGAGTTCACACACCCGAAGAAAAAGACAAGTATACCCTTCAGAATTCAGGGTTCAGAGTTCAAAATTCACGATTTATGGTTTAGGGTTCAAGGTTTAAGGTTTAGGTGGTGGCGGCGGCGGCAGTATTGAAAGTGGTTCTAGCGGTGATGGTGGCCTTACATATGTCACTTAACCGGATTGGATGTCAAAGTTAACCGAATGGGGTATTTTTCCAACTATTTTTGACGTTGAGGCAGATTTCCAATAATGCACCCCATATTGGGACATTTTCCCAATTTTCCCTTAATATTAGTGCGGAACAGCCAATGAAGAGCTCCATTTGCGTAAACACCTAATGGATACAACGAAGAAATATTGTTCATTAACTTCAAAAATTTCATTGTTGTTGTCCCAAGGCATTTGCCGGACCAGGGGCGTAGCCAGCCCAAGGCATGGGTGATGGGGTGAGCTTTTTAACATAAAATATGTAGTCATATTTGCGAATTTCTTTGGGTTTCGGTTCAACTCAGTTTCCAACTCATAAAAAACGGCAGCGGATTGATTTTTAAATTGGAAAGCCTCATCAATGATGGAAATGCATGAAGTCGAAACACAACTTGCGAATATTCATGTCGAGATGACTTGATTTTTAAATAAAATCTTAAAAGATGGCTCTCTAAACCTGGCGAGATTGGGGTATACTCAAACTAATTGGGGTATACTCAATTTTAACGGGACACTTTCTGTGGGTTTTAATGGCCCCGAAATGATTGTGCTTTCCTTGTGCTCACCTTGAAACTTTTAATGGCCCCGAAAAGTAATGTATAACCCACTAGGTTAAGGATTACAAAATAAAACTGTATTACAAATTTATGATCAACTTGGAACAATAATTCTATTCATCCCACTGGTCAATCCCACCAGTCAAACCCACCGCTGAGGTGGTGATGATGTGGCTTGACTTTCTTATCTACGTGGGGGTTTTCTTCTTTGTGATCGCATGTGTCTTCCTTTTTCACTTTCTTTCTTTCTTTCTTCTTTTATTCTTCTGATAGTCTCTCCCTTCCATGAACGAAAAGGAATCCATATAAGATAGAAGAAGGTATGATACTGGTAAGTTGTCTCTTGTTCTTCATTGAGCTCTTTTTCTTGGAGGCTTTTAGAGAGTTTTCAAGTTAAGGTATAATTGATTTATAAAATTTCACAACTAGGGTATGTGCTTTTCCTTCGATTGATAAGATCTCTGCACCATCGATTTTTCAAATCACATTATGAATATTGAAAGGTTAAAAGTTTGGATGAGTTACAGAGCATTTGAGTTCTTATAACATACTATCAATGTTTGGGTTAATTCTGAACTTCTATTGTTATGCTTGAGCTTCAATGGAAAGAGAGAAATGCTGGTTCTGTGGAACTTTTGAGCAATAACATCACAGGGAAGGTTATGAGCTAAGACTCACACGATCTTTTCTCACCATTTCGGGATGTTTTTTTTTTTTATCTTATTTTGGTTTTAGTAAGAATATTCAGCTTGTTTTGATTGAAGTGGTTCATGTTGCATTACAGCAAAAGGAACTATTTAGAAAACTAACACCACAAATGTAAATTTATGATGCATCACTCATATGAAGTGCTAGGAGATTTATATAATCTATTCTCGATGCCCATTAACTTTTAAATGTTTTCGTTTTTCAAATAATTCTCCTCTGGTAAACAAGGAGGCAGAGGAAGAGCTACTACAAGGGGATGAGCTGCTAGAAGGATTCTTCTTGCAAGTAATACAAAGTGACTGCGTTTTCCAAGTTGAATGAGATATATGGGGGCATCGGTACTTGGAAATGTGATTCCAATAGATGTAAAGATGGTTGGGATGTAAAGATGAGTAGTACCCCAAATGCCTAAACATGTGCATTAGATGATGGCGGGGGTTATAATTATGCGCTTCGCAAGTCCGAGGCACCATATCCTAGTGCTTTTAAAAATCGATACTTATTTTGTAGTACTTGCGGGTATCATAATCTCTCGTAGATCGTAATATGTGATTCTAGCATTAAGATCTCACAACTCGTAGTATATTTGTTGGCTTCAAGTAATCATGGGGAAGGCTTTGATCTAGTCTTTGCCTAAATGATGATTGAGAGTATCTTTGGGGTGTTCCATCTGCAATTACAATAATTTTCATCACAGACGTGACGTACTCGATGAAAATGTTAAACGCAACACCGAAAATCCAACAAAATAACAAGAATTAGATAGAATCTTTCACCATCCACAACGAAGAGAGTTTAGACGAGTTTTCCTTAGTATTCTAGAATCACATAAAGCGGGTCCATTAACAAATTACATTGCAACCATCAGCAATATGAAATAACTATTCCCCAAAAGCATGGATTAACAAGCGAAAAGCTACAGATAGATCAAGTAATAAAACCGAACAAAAAAATGCAACATAAAGAACTTGCCTAGCATCCAAAGATCAAGTCTTAGAATGCTTACTATATAGATGCAGCGCCAAGTGGTTCACACATTGAGTATATTGAGCATATACCTGAGCCATAATGGAGAAGCATCAATAATTATATTTTGTTCATGACTTGTGCTCTAGATAATTCAATTGCCGCCACCTAATTAGTCGAAAAGCAAAAGGGATACCAATGATTACCTATAAGAAAACTTCACTATTCGATTAAGACACGACATTTTAAAGCACAAAAAGTAAAATTAATTTAAACTACCTCTATCTCAGTATCGTAACCGAGACGCTACGAAGATCACCTTGACCATTGCACGATATTTGATTCATGATTGAACCGTTTTCTTATAGCAAATCAATGTCAACCATTGCATTGCATTGTAAATTCAAAGTTGAACTTGAAGTTGTATTTTCCATACTTATAGTCAATAATTTAATAGAACTGAATCCTACAAAAATGTTGAGATAAAATAGAATCAAAACTAGTATATCACCTCATCAACGTTGAGACTTTTATCAACACGTTCCCTGAATTCAGTCATCTCAAAAAAGTTTATCTTAGTGAAACCCTTCCTTCACCAATTTTCCTCCAGCGCCTACAATGCACGATTCAAAAACATAAGCCTAATAATCCTCAATATATAAAACTAGATCAACGGAGACATAAAATTACCCAATCCAATGAGCAGTCGTCCGATATCTAGCTTCCACGGATTAAATTTAAGATTAAACTAAAAACTTCAACTTGGATGCTGGATTGATCTCTTGAAATAAAACACCTTTGTCTCATGGATCTGGTGTTTGAATTTTCGGATGATATATTGAAGATTTCTTGACTTGTTTTTTCTATTCCGCTTGCAACGAAACCTAAAAAATAACAACACCTAAGGCTAAGTCCTATGGGCTAGATTGGAGTGCTAGATTGGCCAAAAAGTGTTGCAAATCGTGAAAAAAGTGTGGGAAAAAAGTTAACACTCAATCTGGCTACTTCTCTCTCCTAGCATTTGCTCGCAGTCGCACTATCGGCGAGATTGAAACGCTGAATGGTGCGGCGCTCAAAAAGTTGTCTCAACGCCGAACCGTTCGGCGCTCACAAAATCTAACGGTTGAGATTGAAACGCCAAACCGTTCGGCGTCCAAAAAGTTCCAAAACGCCGAATGGTGCGGCGCTCAGAAAAACGCCGAATGGTTAGGCGCTCACAGATGACGTGGATGGCCAAACTAGCAGCTAGATATCTAGCCCATAGGACTTAGGAGGTTGCCCAGGCTGACTGGATGGCCAATCTAGCAGCTAGATATCTAGCCCATAGGACTAAGCCTATGCCAAAAACTAAAAAACTAAAAAGGTTAAAGTCAAGTCAAGTCAGCGCCACATCAGCAGTGGTTTTGACTGGTGGGATTGACCGGTGGGCTAAACAGAATTATTGAACTTGGAAAGGGTTTGTGGTGCGCTAGCTAAAGAGCAGTTCCGCATAAAACGGATTACGCGTACATCCCTATGTTGCACGGACACTCCAAGAATGATGCCGTAACCGTGTCGGACACGACACGGTTACGACACTTCTCGACACTCGATAGACACGCCACATCATGTGTCGCGTAAAATTGTTATTGGACACTTTGCGGACACCAATTGGACACTTTCGGACACGTCATTAATGATTTATTTTGGTTTGGAAAATCAAAATAAACTAAATGAGACGCTAATTTATTCTTGTTTAGTCAAATCCAAGCATGATTCATGAAAAACTTTACCATTATTATATTATTATTAATTTTATATAATTAGTAATCAAATATTTTAAAAATAAGAGTAATTATTTTGTTGTGTAGATTGTAGTAATATTTTATTTTAATGATGTGAATAATATATATAACGTGTCCCCGTAACCCGTTTTTTTGAGATTTGACGTGTTCCCGTAACCGTGTTGTGTCATAACCGCGTCCCGTATCCGTGTCCATGCAACATAGGTACATCCATTCCGATGTGACCTACTTAGTACTTACTAGCTAGCGAAGTTAGTTCGTTGGGTCATGGAGGATGATGCTACGTTGACCGGGATGAATCCCGTGGTTATCACCGGGTTGGACATCGAACGGACAAAAGGATCGATTCTAGCATCTATGGTGGGAATGGTGGAGGTGGGTCCCACCATCACACACACACGGTGACATCCACGGGATACTCTCCCGGTGTACAAATCATTGCTGCGTCCAACGTGGTACAATAATAATAGTTAGTTGGGCTGGGTCCGTCTTCTTCTTCCCATGCATGTGAAGACTACGTCATGTTAAACAGCATATTACGATTATTTTGGTTTGGTTCATGGCAGATTAACCAGGCAATGATCTTTATCTGATAGATAGGTATAACGAGAAGAAAGGAACGAACTCTATATCAAACAGAAGAATAAAGATGATCAAAACCGAGTCCATGTCTATTTGTCACTTGAAAGTTCAAACAACTTATTTTTTTGTTCAAAAACATAACGAAATCATCTAAAAATCCAGCACCTTAACAAAACCGATCAGAAAAAAGAGAAGAACATTACTCAAAGCTAAGAAGAAGAAGATGAAAATCGTATTGCTATCACTCATCATTTTATAAATAAACAAATATGTCTCTTCTCATGGATTTACAGCTCTGTTGGCCTCGCCTAGCCAAGATATATAGAGAGTCCTGTCCCATCCCAGATCAGAAATACGATTCCGCGCGTGTACCCTACTTCCCCACATTTCACACTAACGATTTTGGGTCCACTTCGGGAACATTCCGGTTCCAATAACAACACAAAATTGGTTAAAAAGACCAAAATCAACAAATCCTAGGTGAAAAAAGACATCTAGATTTTGATACTGTTTAAATGGACAAAAATACAAAAAATAGCTAGGATGTAAACAGTTTTATCTTACCTATTTTCAAATATATATATTTTTTTTTTAATTTACATCAGGATACATCCAGTTTCATCCTTGTTATTTTTAAGTTTAAGTCAGGATGAATCCAGTTTCATCCTTGCTATTTTTTTTTTTGGTCCATTTCACCCATAATAATTTTTACTCATCTATTTGAACCAGGTTTTAAAAATATTTATACAAATGACCCATTTTCCGCAATAACAACTCTTGATCAAATTAGGAGAGAAATTACCCGTTGCCGGGAGATTTTTTGACGAGGATCAGTCTAAGGCTTAGTTTGGTATTGCTGCAGCTTTTGTAAAAGTACTTTTACGCATTTGCGTTCTTTGTCTTGTCTTTGTGAGAAAAAAGCAGTTAGACGTTTGGTAAAATATTAATTAAAGTTGAAGCTGATTAAAAAAGCAATCAAAATTTATTTGGTAAAATTTCATATTCAACCATTGTTGTTGTAACAAATGACAAAAACAGACATATCACTCATGGTAGTTTTATTCAATTTTTTTACTATATAATGTTTATGTTCATACTAATTACCACTATCATTATGATTGTTAACAAATTATTTTACTTAACAATTAAGTAATTATTTAATATTTATTTTTATTTTTACTGTTGACAAATTAAGTAATTATTCAAGCAAAAAATGAAACTAAAATTAAGTAATTATTTAATATTTGTTTTTATTTCTACTGTTGACAAATTAAATAAATGGTATATAAAATAGTTCGAAATAATTAAAAAAAAAAAATTAAAGAATGCAATATAAGAAATAGTAAAAAATTGATTGTATATAAATTTAAGGGTAATTTTTGTCATTTATAAAATAAAGTAGGGACAAAAAGATAAATCAAGCATTAAATTTATGTGGGACCACAATATGCTTTTGTAGCTTTTAAAAGCTCCTCCTCCCCGGCTTTTAAAAATTGAGGAATTTGGGAAATGCTTTGGATAAAAAGCACTTTAGTTTTTTTTTTACCAAACACCAACTTAAAAATTTATTAACATATATAGGTTTTAAAAGTGTTTTTGAAAAAAAATAAGCATTACCAGACTCAGCCTAATTCAGCGGATAATATACTTCTCAGGAAAATTCTATATATTGCAGCTGATAGTTCTGACGGGAAGAAGTCTACCCATTCCCTGGTAAGCATGGCTGGGAACAATTATTGAACCCACAATTGGGGGATATGAAAACTAATTGGGGGATATGAATTACTTCCCCCAACCCATGATTTCGGCTAAGGGGTGACCATTGGTTATGAAAATACTAAAATACCCTTCCCACAAAATAAAAATCAAAAACTTAAAATCAAAAAACAAAATCATATCCCCCATTTCCATCTCCACTTCTTATTAATCTTATTTAGGGGTGGAGTTTTGAAACCCAAATATTTCCCATTCCCTTTCAAATTCTAAACTCTCCCCACTCTATATCAAATTCTCTTCTCCTCACTTTGGAAACCAATTTTTTTTTTTTTATTCGGGAGTGATGAAGATCATCTTTGAAAGTGATGATGACCTTTCAAATTCTAAACTCTCCCCACTCTATATCAAATTCTCTTCTCCTCACTTTGGAAACCAATTTTTTTATTCGGAAGTGATGAAGATCATGCCGAAAGTGATGATGACCATGCCGGAATTGATGAAGACCATGCCGGTATCATGTTCCGGCATATGGTCTTCATCAATTCCGGCATGGTCTTCATCACTTCCGTTTTGAATTTTTTCTGGTATTAATCAGTCCACTTCCGGCATAGAAAATAAGGCAACATGCTATGCCGGAAAACAATACCGGCATGGTCTTCATATCAACTGACCATGCCGGCACTGGACTGATTAATACCAGAAAAAAATTCAAAATGGAAGTGATGAAGACCATGCCGGAATTGATGAAGACCATATGCCGGAACATGATACCGCGATGCTCGATAATTTCCTATCAATGCCGGTAGTCAAGTGAAAAAAAAATCAACATTCTCGGATACTTTTCATCCTGTTCCGGCATAGAAATTTAAGCAAAATACTATGCTTGGAACATGTACCTTCAACATGCTCGAATCCATGATTACCATGCCGGTACCTGTTCAAAACCAGAAAAAAAATCAACATCAAAACATTTCCAACAATTGCCCGCATGGGTTTTTGGTTGAATACCATGCCGGCACCAAGCTTTTTCAGCTGCAACAATGGTGGATTCAAAGAAAAAAATCAATTTTTCAACCTCTTATTAGCGGTAATTCTCTCATCACAATCATCTTCCATTTTCAAAAAAAAAAATTCCACTCAAAATTTTTTTTTTCTCTCCTTCTACTCCTCACTCACACAAATTAAAATAAAAACACACACTAATCTATCCCCCAATACTTAAGTTTTTTACTAATTATTATTAACCACTAAACATGATTAGTGAGGGGTATATTAGGATTTAAAAAAATATTTAGATAAGGGGTGACCCAGCTTTGCTATTTGGATCCCTATTTTGTCTTGTAGCTATATCCCCCAATTAGATTTCATATCCCCCAATTGTGGGTTCCAATTATTATCAACACAAAGTCCAAATTCTGATAGACCAAAAACAGTTTGGTCCCGGTTTCCGGAATTGGCCACAACCATCAAAACTGCACTCGCTCTCCTTCCTAATTAATAATAGGCCGGTTATTTCCTTTTTAAGTAATACTTGTATCTATGTAGTATTAACTTCTAAATATCATACGGTCCAAGGTTATATAAACCTAGTTCGTCTAAGATAAAAACCAACCACCATGTTCCTCTGATTTAATTAAGATTAAGATCCAAAAAAATCTCTTCTAATGGCAAAGTTTATAGACATAGCTCGCAGTTTACTATCGGTTTTATTCATTCTTGTGGTTGCAGTTGATGGAAGAACAATTAGGACAGGATCCAACAAAGCAATAATGAAAGCTTCCGTTCCAGCCAGTAAAAATATGCCAGTCGCAACAAATAATTTATCTGTCAATCCAAATACGAATCATAGGTTCTTAGATACCCATAGAGGAATATCGTCATTGGCTTGCCAGATACGAATTTCACCGATGTTTTTGATGAGCAGTTTGAATCAGCTGTCACTCTATACCAGTCGAAACTTGGGTTACCAATGTCCGGTAGAGTCGATTCCGCTACTCTATCTCAAGTTATGTCACCAAGATGTGGTGTGCCTGACTAAGGGTGCACAGGAACCGAGCCGGACCGCCAGACCGTCCCGGAACCGGTGGAACCGTACCTGGTTTTGTACCGAACCGAGGAAGAGGGTACAGGTACCGGTCCAAAAAATAGGAACCGGGGCTAGGGAGGTACAGGTACTCGGTCCTACCCATATCCCGTGCCGAATAGTACCGACTGTACCGATCAATTGTGAAAGTTAGATTTATATTTAATCTAACGGTGGTAGATTTATAGTATATATAGAAATGAGGTTAGGGTTAGAGACAGAAGTGTGTCAATTTTTTTTCCTTCTTCCTCTTCGCTGCTCTCCTGAGACTCCTCCTCCATCACTGTGTTCATAAGAACACACCACTAAATCCAATACTGGTTGTTTGATTCATTCAATAAGTTAACAAGACGTCTACAACAAACTAATTCCTTTGATTATGATTATGTTTGTGAATTTGTGATGCTTTTTTTTTTTTTGATTATTATCTTCCTTTTGTGTGTTTGTTCAGTTAAATTTAGACTGAGGAGTGAATTGGGTACCCGAAATCTCGATCTATTTGTTCTGAATATTCTGATTCCTTAATCATTTGATTAGGTAAGATGCAATCTAGATCTGTATCATTTAATTTGAGCTTCGTTAGTTTGATTATAAGTTTATAACATAATGATTTGCATGACCGATTCTAGGGTTTTGGTATTTTCTGCTATCTCTCTGCACCCTTAATCTCAAATTCTCAACCAAAGGTAAATCATTTCTTTATTCCTCTGTTTATTTATTGGACTGTAAAATTTAGATGGGTTTGTAATGATCAACTTTGTGGAGATATTTATGTTTGAAAGATACTAGAAATGATGGAGTTTATTTATGTTTCCTCGTTGATGGAGTTTTTGGGTCTCGATCTTGCTTAGTTTTGTGTAAATTTGTAGCTTTTGTCATGTTTAATAGAACAGTGAATTGTGAACTGCATTAGGAGTTGAATAGTCAATTAAACTGGTTTGGTTTGTATTTATAAATGAGTTTCGAATAGTCAATTAAGTTGATAATCTTGGATGGATTCAATTTCAACTGAATTAGGAGTAGTGGAGAGTTGATTTGATCTTATACATTTGATTAGCTGCATTAGTCAAGAGTGATTTTGTTTGCAGTTGGGATGTTTTGTGTTAATGTACATATAATGGGTTAAATTTTTGAAACTCGGAATTGCAATTTGGATTGTTAGAGAAGGAGTTAGTGAACTGAAATCTCTAGCAATCTATTAGGGGTGTCCATATGTAGCATATAAAGTTCTTTATTAGTTCCAATTGTCTATTTATACTGATTTTGGAATTTTGTTGATGCTGAAATCTCTAGCAATCTATTAGGGGTGTCCATATGATGTTCTTAACTCGAGACTTGTCTTTGTTTTCTCATCATTTATGCTTTATAAAGTCTTAGATATATGTACTATCAACATATAAGGTTGATCTGATAGGGTTCTTAATATCTTTGTCACTAATTAGACAAACCTAATAACAAATATATAAGTTCCAATGTGTGATGATTCGTAAATTGATGACATACAGATTATATAGGTTTTTGACCTGATATACATATTACAAGATATACAAAGTATTACTTGTGTTTGGCAGTAGTAGACATAGACTAATAGTTACTAACTGCTATTACTTGTTTTGCAGCGTTACTTGGTCCTATCAACAATAATGCCACCACAAGTGTTGCTGCCATGGAATAGAAGATCAAAACTCAAGACTTTGTATTTGTCATTGCCTCCACTGTCCGGTCATTGCTACTGCTACTTGATAATGCCACCACCAGTGAATTGTTTGTGTTGGTTAAGACAACTTTGTGTTGGTCAGTGTGTGTGTGTTTGTGTAATATTGCTACTTGTTCTTTTTTCACATTTTCAAGACTTTGGTTGTTTGTGTGCTACTCCTACCTTGTTCTTTTTCGATTTTCAAGACTTTGGTCAGTGTGTGTGTTTGTTACTTTGTTCTTTGATTGGATTTTGCTTAATATATTGAAAACAAAAACAGTACTTAATTTGTCCTGAAAAATGACAAAAAAATTTGTCTCGAAATTCAGCGGAAAGTACCGATTGGTACCGTGCATCGCACTGGGTACCGAATGGTACCGGAACCGAGGTACAAGGTACAGGTACCGGTCCAAAATTTTGGAACCGAGGCGGGGGAGGTACAGGTACTCGGCCTCGGCAAGAACCGAGCCGAACCGTACCGTGTGCACCCTTATGCCTGACAATGATGATCATAACAAGTTACGACATACAACTAAACATTACTCGCTTATCACGGGCCGCCCCACCTGGAACCATTCCACAGTGCCGTTGATGTTAACTTACGCATTATTGCCGGAACATATTATCCATTACATAAAATTATCGGATATTCGTGTTGCCATCAAGCAGGCATTCTCGAGATGGTCATCAGTTATTCCAGTTAATTTTATAGAAACTCAAGATTACATTCATGCTAACATCACAATTGGCTTTTATTACGGCGACCATGGGGATAGGCTCCCGTTTAGGATCCTTGCACTTGCAAGTGGTCCTAGATCAGGCGCATATTTACATTTTAATGCAGCACATACTTGGGCAGTTGACTTCAATTCAGAGAAATCAGAAAATGCCTTTGATTTGGAAACAACGGCAGTACATGAAATCGGGCATTTGTTAGGGCTGAATCATACATCTATTAGCGAAGCAATCATGTGGCCTTACATAGGCCCTAGAACGAAACACGTAGAGTTAGCTTTGGATGATGTCAATGGTGCTCAAGCTCTCTACGGCGCAAACCCAAATTTTAAATTAGATTCTCCCAATGGAAAAGAAGTGGCTAGTAGTGAGTCTTCTTCTTCTTTTGGTTTAAGAGAAATCATTACTATTTCTATTTGTCTACTAGTTAAAGCACTGTTTTTTGCTTTATAATATCTAGTTGATGAACTCGATTCTTTCTTTCTTGTTGTAACATTTTATATTTGTTATCATGAACTCTTCTTCATTATTAGTTTTTTCTATCCTTTCTTCTTCATTAAATTTGGAACCGGTTCTATAGAAAAATTGCATATTTGGTCACTTTACTTGGTTAAGCATGCAAAACCATAAAACCAATCTAATGGCAATTAGAGTAGTGCGTATTCCTGCAGTGTTCTCTTGACTTTAAATATCTAACCATAAAACCGTAATAGGCCCCGTAATATTGTTTCTCAATCTTCCTTGTTGAATGGAACCTAAATTGCGTCAATGAAAAAAAAAAAAAAAAAAAAAAAAAAAAAAAAAAAACTTACAAGTGCCTGTTTGCAAGTTCTTTTATCAGACAATGTGATTGAAATGTTTCAAGGTGGCTTAACTGCTCCTACTAAAGAACAAAAATGAAGAACAATAAACAGGAAATCACATACCTTAACAACAGAATTCAGTATAAGTTCTATACTTGTTTGCAAGTTATTTTATCAGTAAGTTCTTTTGTGCATGATTTCTTTTTGTGATCATCTTAGTTACGATTTATGCATGAATGAGCATCCTTCAGGTCTTTCTCTCACCCTATGTTGTGGCAGGCGCTAGGCGAGGCGCCAAGCCCTTCGCCTAGCGCCTAAGACACTCTAGGTGCCCAGATATCATGTCTTTCTCTCTAATCCTTCAGTAGCATTACCGGAATCGGAAATTAGGAAACGCAAAACTTTAATCGTAAGCGGATTTTATAAACTAACTCGTATTTGAGGAAATACACACAAGTGTGACTGAAAAGTGACTTTCTTCCAAAAGTGTGACTGATCCCCAATATCTTCCAAAAGTGTGACTGATTTTATCTAATGGCTAAGATACCCTTTGACCACCGATGTACACATATGGGAGGGGATTAACATAAATACTAATCCGTATATTTCCACTAATTCAATACACCCCTATATACGGATTAGTACTCCACTATTTCAATACGCACACATATACGGATTAGTACTCCACAGTCCACACTATTTCGATACTTCCAGGAGAAGGTTCACTCTCCTATCAAGAACTCTGGCCAGCGCAAATATTCAGAGAAAACTCAGAAAACTCCCTTCTCAATCTCTTCAATCCACTTAACTCAGGAGAACTCTCAAAGATATCTAATCGAAGGTATCAAAACCGTCCTTTTAGTCTGTTCTCAGAATTGAAATTGAATTTTAAACCCTAGAAATTTAAATTCTAATCTTATCTTTGATGATGATCGCAGGAAAAGAATCAGTGCAAATACTTGAAGATTCGATTGAAAGGTATAAACTCTAAGCTGGTTCCTTGTTTGTCATTTATCTCTAGTCAAATTACTAAATAGACAAATCAATCTAGATTTTGCAATTATATGTGTGTTTTTAGTTGAATCATAATGTCTAAAAGCTTAGGTATGTGCTTGATTTCCCTTTTATGACATGATTTCAGTTTGAGTTTTGTTTAATGTCATGTTTGAGTTTACTTACATGAAACATACAATTTGGTTTTCTGTTAGTTTTCGGTTTTAATGGACGAAAAGGGTTTTATTTTTCATGTCAGTCTGGTGGAGAAGGAACTTACAGATGGATATACACTGAAATTGAAGCTTTTTTATCAATTAATTTGATGGGTTTTGTTTAGAATTGAGTCTAAACAGCTGACTTCATGGTGATATAGATACCTAGAAGATTAAATGTCTTCTAAGTCATCAAGAGCCTAAATTAGGAAGCACTACTAGTTCTAGAGGCTTGAGATGATATTTACCGATGCTTAAATATGAACGTCTAATGTCTTCTAAGTAACAAGGTCTTTCCAACTCGTCCTCATATGTGAAAGAAACCCAACCGTAGCTAATCCTCCGTAAGTAAGCATTCGTAAGTTAATAATTAATTAATCCAAAATTTGTAGGTACAACAAATGGGTTCTCGGTAGACTCGCCCAACAAGGGGCGCGATTGTAGGAGCAGAATATCGCAGCAACCTTCACTTGCGAATTATTAACGACGCAACATAATAATGTCGCGAAGAAATATTAGAAACGACGCAACAAATGACATTAGCTTTAATATGAGAAAGGTGTGACGATTCTCGCGAAGAGTCAAAAAGACTTGCGAAGACTAACATTTGTAGACCTGCGAAATGTCGCAAGGTAAATCCGAAATTAAGGGAAACATTAGTTGTACATGAGCTGTCATCCACTATGTAATATCCTATATAAAGAGGAGAGCAGGAGAGAGAAAGGATACACATTTTTGGAGAGGATACACTTTAGAGAGGTTAGACAATTTAGAGAGGGAGAGATTTTATTTTCTTTATCATCTTCTTCCCCAAAAACTAGATCTAGAGTTCTACCAAATATCCATTAATGGAGATTGTAAATGAAATACTAATGTAATCTCAACAATCATAGTGAAGAACCATGGATGTAGATCACATTGATCAAACCATGTAAAAAATCCTCGTGTCAATTTATATTTCTAGTACTTATATTTGAAATTTAGGTGATTAATAAGATTTAGATTTACAAAATATTATAGGGGGTGTGTTGTAGGAAATCCTACAACTACATTTTGGCGCTAGAAACAGGGAGGAGTAAAGGATTTATCATTCCTGTAATTTGTTGGTTTAAGAAATTTCCATGAAGATTAGCTACTGTTCATATTTATTTTTAGATCTTAAAGTTTCAGGAGCAAAACGGAAATTTCATGGAAGAAGTTACACTTTCGGGAGTAAACATCATCAATAATTTAAAGACATGAAAAGAAGAAGAGAAAAAATTAGTTGTTGTGGTGAAATTCGGGAAGAAAACTAAAGTTTCAATGGAAAATTTTCATGTTCAGGAGAAGAAGGCAAATGTGATAGAAATTAAGGAAAGACGAAGAGAAGATAAGAGGCAGACGCTGCAATTCTTATCACAAACAGAAACTCGCACAGATGGTTTGAGTTGGAGCGAATAAGCAAGATGTCACGGGTTCGAATTCGCAGAGACGTATATTTTTCATTTTCTTCTCATCTTCAGTGGCGAATAAGAGAATAAGGAAAAAAGTTATGAGTTAATTTCGCAGAAAAGTTCTTGAACAGTTGGTCCAGAGAGCAATATGTGCGTGGTCGCAAGTTCGAATTCACTTGCGAGCATAATTTTCTTCTTTTTACAAAGGGGAAAAAATGGATAATTTCGCAAGGTTGTTTCATTATTTCGCAAAGAGGCAACACAGTTGGTCACCTGCGAAGTTAATGAGTTCATTGTTGCGAGTTCAAATCCCAACGAACGTATATTTTTCGCATGGATTTTTCGCAAGAGTATTTCGCAAGAAGAAAGTAGATGATTATTTCGCAGAAACACTTCGCAGAGGCAGGGCTAGCACAGTTGGTCAGGAGGCATGAATGCAAGCAGAAGGTCGCAGGATCAATTCTTGCTTCTCGCACGTTTATTTTTGTTATGCGAAATTTCGCACGGACTTTGCCTATTTCGCAAAGAAGAAAGTTGATGATTATCTCGCAAATTAATTTCGCAAGAGAGGATTAGTACAGTTGGTATGGTGCGAGAAAATCCAAGAAGCAGGTTAAGGGATCAAGTCTCATCTCTCACACTATTTTTTGCTGCGCGAAGTTCATACATTTCAAGGCATTTATTCACTTCTTTGACATCAACAGCGAATCACATAAAAGCTAAGTACCACTTTCCTTGAACATTTTATTTTTACAGAAAATAAAAGATTTTTGATTTGATTTACAAAAGGAGAGATAATCGCAGAATTACAGAAATTTCAGAATTACAAAGATTCTACAATTACAAAAGAAACCGAGAAAAATCTCGCACAAATCAATTTATATATTTCTCTTGAAGATTTGCTTTCTTTAAAATGATATGATATTCAACATGGAGAGTAGTAGCGGGCAAACCTTTATGGCGTACACCCTAGTTCGCGAATTTACCCTATGATTTCGCAAGAGGCAAATGTAAGACCTATAGTGCGTCATATAAGGGGGTACCTATTAGGATCATTTCCATGAAAGATATTTGTCAAAAGAGACGAAACAAGTCATACAAAGGAAATCAAAACAAACAAAAACGATTTGAAATAGCATATAAATAAAAAAAAAATGATAAAAGAAATGTTGAATACTAATCTAGATTCTTATTTTCATTACAACACAACATGAGGCAGAGAACGTGGAGTAATAATTTTGCAATACTTCTTATTCGCAATCAAGGACGGATACTTCTTATACTTCTCAAAGGATACATCATACTTCTTATATATTTCGAGGATTAATTAAGTACTTCTTATACTTCTTCAAGGATACTTCATACTTCTTATACTTCTTCAAAGATACTTCATACTTCGTATACTTCAGGATGATACTTCTAATTACTTCTCAATACTTCGGAACTTCGCAAAAGAATAGAGGCAAGTACGTACTTTTCAAGTCCATTATTCTTTCGCTCGTTCCTTCATCAACAAAGATCAAAGATTACTACAACAGATTTTTCCATAAAAATCGCTCTTCAAGCAATATTCAAGGAAAAAGAGGCAAGATGTAGGAGCAGAATATCGCAGCAACCTTCACTTGCGAATTATTAACGACGCAACATAATAATGTCGCGGAAGAAATATTAGAAACGACGCAACAAATGACATTAGCTTAAATATGAGAAAGGTGTGATGATTCTCAAGAGTCAAAAGACTTGCGAAGACTAACATTTGTAGACTCAACGAAATGTCGCAAGGTAAATCCGAAATTAAGGGAAATATTAGTTGTACATGAGCTGTCATCCACTATGTAATATCCCATATAAAGAGGAGAGCAGGAGAGAGAAAGGATACACATTTTTGGAGAGGATACACTTTAGAGAGGTTAGACAATTTAGAGAGGGAGAGATTTTATTTTCTTTATCATCTTCTTCCCCAAAAACTAGATCTAGAGTTCTACCAAATATCCATTGATGGAGATTGTAAATGAAATACTAATGTAATCTCAACAATCATAGTGAAGAACCATGGATGTAGATCACATTGATCAAACCATGTAAAAAATCCTCGTGTCAATTTATATTTCTAGTACTTATATTTGAAATTTAGGTGATTAATAAGATTTGGATCTACAAAATATTATAGGGGGTGTGTTGTAGGAAATCCTGCAACTACAACGATGATGGGAATCTGAGTGAGAATGATAAATGTATGGACCTCGAAGGAAGACCTATATATTTTGAGTCGAAATCTGCAAGTCCTGCAGAGGACAGGATATATGACATACTAACAAGGCGCTTTTATTGCGTTTTGAGAACTTATCTAATAATTATTAGTAACTTGTGTACAACGTTTCTTTCAACTTTATATTGTGTTTCACAGTTGTTTTGTGTACCCTTCAAAGTACCGGGGACGAACCAACAACACAAGCACATACTCCAGCTTATAATTACTAGAGTGTTTCACAGTTGTTTTATTATCCCATCTAGGGTTGTTTTATAAGGGGTGTCTAAAGGTAGTGCAATTACCTATATATCATTAAACAATCAAATTACTAGAGTGTCCTTATCCTCAAAAACCTAAAATCAAAAATCAAAAAATAACCTTTAAACTTAAACATCTTGGACTCTAATTCAATCAAGCAATCAATCAATCAAAGGAAACACGAATCGAAGTGAGCGATGTTGGAGTGCGAAATCCAAATCTCAATTTCTCTTAGATGTATTTTAGAATGCATTTGTAACAAACCCATCTTGTTTTTGATTGATTTTATTTTGTCTGATCGATAAAATATGATTTCAATGATGAAATTAGGGTTTTCAGAAGATCAGTTCGGCTGATCTTGGAATATCAATTTTGAGCCGAACCTAGTATATGATTTAGAGAAATAATATATTCGGCTAATGCCATTTTGCTAGATTTTGTTCGAATCAACCGAACCTAAATTCGTCAGTTACAGAATGAAGTTCGGCTGATAACATGTAAGCCGAACCTATGTTTTTTGAAAATACACATGGGTTCGGCTAACAACGATTTTGTTCGAATCATCCGAACTTAAATTCGTGAGTTACAAAGTAAAGTTCGGCTGATAAATTGTCAGCCGAACCTCTGTGTTTCGAAAATATACCTAGGTTCGGCTGACAAGTTGTTAGCCGAACCTAGGTATATTTTCAAAACAGAGAGGTTCGGCTGACCAGTTATCAGCCGAACTGTTCATCTGGTCGGTAGATCTGGGTTTTAAAAATTCAATTTTTTGATAGATTCAACTTCTAAAAAGGACATTAAACCTCGTATAGAAGTCTACATCTGATTTGAATCACACGTTTTGGTCACTTCTAATCACTAAAATCTCAAAACCCAAGTTTTTTTTCACTTCTTCTTCTTCCTCTCAAAAATTCCAACTCTCTCACATAAATTTGATTTCTCTACTAATTTAACACTTATAATTTAATTTTTAATCAATCCTTAAAATTTATAATTAATCAAATCTAATCATAATCATTAACACTAATTATATAAGGTAGCTATGCCATTATCAAAAAGGATGGATAAGGGGTAATGTTGTTTTTTATTTAGGAACCGTATTTTGGCATTATTTAGAACGGCTAAAAAAAATCCAGTACGCCTCAAAACAGGTTTCATTCTTATGACAAAGAGAAAACAAGCCCATGAACACACGTATTATTTCAAGCCCATTACCTGCATACAACTTGAACCAGACTCGCAACTCGCAAGTCCCATCAAGCTTCTAGCGAAATGCATTCTGAACTAGGGGTGTACAGAATGCCCGAAAGCCTGCGGCCTGCCATGTACCGCCCGGGGTCCGAAGGAGCCCATGGACGCCCGACAAATTTTGTCATGGGCTAGCCCGCCTGCCCGATAATTATAAGTGGGCGGACACTGGTTTTTGTTCTAATATTGGAGTCCAAATTAGCCCAGCCGTAGCATGTTTAGTTACCCTACCGCCCGATCGCCAATAGCCTCGAATAAAGTTTTCTACTAGTGTGATGGATTTCTCAAGAACTTAAATTTCATATGTGGACAATTTATCAGGTTAGAGAAAATTTTAAATTATGAATTACATTTCACAAGAATGAATATGAATTGCTTGAACTATCATTTGAACGAGTTACGTATATATCATCATGTATCAAGCCAATAAAAAACAAACATATATACTTTAAAATTTTGAATTATCTCTTGGGCCCGAGGCACCGCCTGCCCGACTGGCCTCGGCCTCGTATTGTTTCACTGGTATGGACGGGCCATGGGCATTAAATTTTTGTTATTACCCAGCCCGGCCTGGCCTGTTAAACTTAATGGGTAGTAAGGACTACAAGCCCGTCAGTCCCGACATGTGCTATAACCGGGCTTGGGCTGGCCTGCCCGGCCCGATGTACACCCCTATTCTGAACCCATCAAAGGGAGGTTCTCCGGCATTAACACCGTCAGATATCAACAAATCATAAATCCAACAAATTCCAAGTTGCACTTAATTTGTTCTTGATTTTATCTATACGGGGAAAATATTAGGAACAGTATTCAAATACCCCTCAAAATTCAAAAAACTGAGGTTTGAGGCTACTGCTGGTGATGTAGTTCCAAGTTTTCTGGATGCTGCAAGAGTTTAGTTCAAGTCCATCAGAGATTCAATCACCCAAGAAGATACTGTGGAGCAGGAGGAAGAAGATGTTACTAACTAACTTGAGAGGGCATGCACTTTGGATTTTCAGCATATGGCCATGTGAAACTGCATGACTGGTTAAAGAATATACAAAGTTGTAATGCGTGTGTATGCGCCTGTGAGCTTCGCACGTAGCTTCGACGTTTGAAAGAATGTTGACCGAGCGTCTTGAGGGTGGGCTACCGGTACATAATTCACGCACATAACAGCGTTGAATTCTTTAACCAAATCATGCATAATCAATGGCATAATGCATCCACGTGAGCACTTCTCCTCTCTGATATCCTTTTTTGTTTAAAAACCTCTGCACACTAATCCTCTTCTCACTCATTTTTTTCTCCATTTTATTGCCATTAATCAAGCCGATCTCTCTTCTAAATCTGTTTGTTGTTAGCAGTTGGCAGTTTTTTTAATTAACGGGAAAGAGACAGACTGCAGGAATTAAGATGGGAAGAATTCCGTGCTGCGAGAAAGACAACGTGAAAAGGGGACAATGGACACCTGAAGAAGACAACAAACTCTCTGCATACATTGCGCAGCATGGTACTCGCAATTGGCGCCTCATCCCTAAAAATGCTGGTATATACATATATCTATGGAACACACTCTCATTTTTTAACATCTATTTTTGTTTGCTTATACATCTCATCGTGAAATTTGGTTTTGTATAACAGGTCTGCAGAGATGTGGTAAGAGTTGTCGGTTGAGATGGACAAACTATCTCCGTCCCGATCTCAAACACGGTGAATTCTCCGAATCCGAAGAGCAAACCATTGTTAAGCTTCATTCCGTTGTTGGAAACAGGTAAAAAAACACATACATTCATCTTATTGGCTTCAAAATTCTTCCATTTCCCGGTAACTATATTTTTTTATCTAATTTTGCGGTATTTTTTTTTTTTTTTGGTGCTCAGGTGGTCACTCATTGCAGCACAGCTGCCTGGCCGGACTGACAATGATATAAAGAACCACTGGAACACCAAGTTGAAGAAGAAGCTGTCCGGAATGGGAATTGATCCGGTTACACACAAACCATTCTCCCATCTAATGGCTGAGATTGCAACCACATTAGCCCCACCGCAGGTAGCTCACTTGACTGAAGCTGCTCTCGGATGCTTCAAAGACGAGATGCTTCACCTTCTCTCGAAGAAACGCGTCGATTTCCAGTTCCAGCATTCAGGAATTTCTCCACCTAGATACGATTCACTGGTGCATCCTAATGCAAATCACCCTGCATCGACAGCTTACAACAACATTGCGGGGAAACCGGATGACAGAATCGACGAAACTATACAGAAAATAAAGATGAGTGTTTCAAGAGCAATGCAGCAAGAACACGAGAAACCTTTAACTCGACCTTGGCCAATGATAACATCCACTGAAGAGACATCTGATGACGGATTTATGGATGGTTTCCCCGGTTCCGCATCTGGATTTCAGTATGGCCCCTCATCATATGGCAATGAAGGGGATATTAGTTCACCATGGAACCAGAGTATTTGCACGGGAAGCAATTGCACTGGTGGAGATCAACAAAATGGGCTTCATGACAAAGGTAAAGACCGGGATGTCGACATGGACAGGGAACATACCGACATCGGTGCAAAAACCATCGGATTGAAGTCGAGCGAATTCGGTGCAGATTGTGTCTTGTGGGACTTATCAAATGATCTGATAAATCCTATTGTGTAATGCAGTTGAAATATGTTTGTTATATGGAAATAGCTAGAAAAAAATAAGGTACTGGTGCAGATCAGAACCCATGTCAAATGTTGATTTTTGAATATTTTATTAATAATAAGATGTGTCCATTTTAACCAACAATTTAATAATCTTACCAAAAATGTCTCTACCCAAATTGACTTCACAAAATTGGTTAAAAGACGGAAATCAATAATTTCTGGGTGAAAAGGATATTTAGATTTTGATACTGTTTAAATGGACAAAAACGTAAAAATAGCTAGATGTAAACAGTTTCATCCTGCCCATTTTCAAATACTTTTTCTTATTTTTAATTTACATCACGATGCATCTAGTTTCATCCTTACTATTTTTTAAGTTTAAGCCAGGATGAATCCAATTTCATCCTTGCTATTTTTTTAGTGTCCATTTCACTCATACTAATTTTTATTCGTCCATTTGAACCATGTTTTAAAAATATTTGGACAAATGACCCATTTTTCGAATTAACTTCATTTCCACCCACACAACAACCAATAATTATAAAGTTGTATTATTCCATGTAAACACAGTACCATGACATATTATAGATCGTAAAAGAAACACTAATAATACATTAAAACTTTATTCATAATACCAACTTAGAAAACTAGCTAAGAAATTTAAAACAAACTAGAGGAACCAAACAACATAAGCATATGCATCATATAATCATATATAATTAACCGAATTACTCTTGGATGGTGAAGTTCGAAACAGAGAAAGATCGATAAAGACCAGTGGGTGTCTTGAACGTGATCTTGCTCCCGGACTTCTTCTTATCGTCTTTCTCGTCCCCGCTAACGGTCAGCTCATTCACCGTGATCCAAATCAAGAGTTCTTTGGTCTTGATCCCGGTGACTTTCTTAAGCTTCTTGTTTTCAGCATAACCAGTAACTGCAGTTGCGTAAGAAACCAGCCTATCCAGATTCTCAAACTTGAATTCAAGTTTGTACTTTCTTTTGAACCAGAAGTAACCCGTCTCACGTACGAAACCACATTCATCAATGTCATGCAATGGTAATAAACCATTTGGTAACTCATGTACTTCCAGAAATTCCTTCACTTTCTCTTTGCATATCTCAGCTCCATAGTGAACTTCAGCTTTTGGTTTCATCTCTTCAATCACCTTTGAGGTTTCTGGTGTTGGTGATGTTGCTGGTGATGAGATTTTCTCTTCAGTCTCCATTGAGGTTGGTGTTGGTGATGTTGCTGCTGCTGTTGCCACTTTCTCTTCACTCACTATTGAGCTTGGTGTTGGCGATGTTTCAGTTGTTGCCATTTTTCTCTTGATCACTCTTGGCTAGCAATATCTCTTAGGTGGTATTTTTTTTTTTTTCTCTTGCTAGTTACTGAGAAAGTTGTACACAATAGGAGGGTTTATATAGTTGAGAGACTAGTACTTAGCCCTTGTTTTTAAACCACGCAAATGTCCTGAAACTGGATGACTATTACACCAACACCAACAAATTTCATTAACTATAGCTAAAAAGGTTATCGACGTCCAAAAAAAATAAAAACTCAAGAGGTTATCATAAATGAATTAACTGATTTATTTTTCGGAAAATGGGTCATTTGTGCAAAAAATTTTAAAACATGGTTCAAATGGACGAGTAAAAATTATTATGGGTGAAATGGACAAAAAAAAATAGCAAGGATGAAACTGGATTCATCCTGGCTTAAACTTAAAAAATAGCGAGGATGAAACTGGATGGATCCTGATGTAAATTAAAAATAAGAAAAAGAATTTGAAAATGGGTAGGATGAAACTTGTTACATCCTGGCTATTTTTATATTTTTGTCCATTTAACCAGTATCAAAATCTAAATGTTTTTTTTTCATCCAGGAATTATTGATTTTGGTCTTTTTTAACTAATTTTGTGTTTATTTTTTAACCAAAGTTTTTTTCCTTCTTTTTTTACACCTCTAGCTGGTCCCATGAGCAGCTAAACTATTTCATGTCGGTTAACTGAAGCTCTGGCCGTGTCAGGGATGAGTGCAATACATGCAGGTAGTATAACGCATAATATAGCTTGTTATTAATTCTCTAAAAACCAGCAAACAAAGTAAATGAGGAGCTGCAAAATTTACCATGCCAAATTATAGAAGAGTAGGCACAAATTTAATGCTAGAACCCATCTCTCGTGATGGTGTGTCTTATTTTTGTTCACATATACATCTTGTACGGCCAACCTCGACAATGCAGGTGATGAATATTATTGTTTCAGCTTTAGACATTTAAATGATGCAGTTGAGTTCGTTGGGGGAGGTTCAATTGTACAAATAGAAAACGTGATGGTGGGTTGTAAAATGCTAGCTTCCATATGAAGCAAATGTAGTTGAAGTTATAGTTATATGTACCGTACGGGCTAGATCTAGATGTTGGTGGGCAAAGACATTTACTAGCTAGTGTTCTACTTAACAATTGCTATATCCAACCATTTCTCAACCACATGATATTGACTTTCTCCTCCGTTGTCACGCCAATTTTACTGCAGTTTATGTCTAGATAAATAAACTCTATTAATGGTTGGTCACTTCACTTAGGCCGGCTCTAATCGTCACCCAAGATTCAAGCTGAATGTTGGATCCACGTCACCAAAATGCATCAACCGGGCGCAGTGGGGATCCAAGATTCTATCTCGATACGCAGTTTGAAGATTTGTAGCACGCAGATTGGAACTGCGTATTATGGGAAAACTCAAAAGCGTAGTTGCTAATTGCGTATTGACCGTGTAGACTGGTCCACGCGCAGATTGAATAAAGAATACGAAGTTTGAAACTGCGTATTGACCGTGTTGACCGGTCAAAGCGCAGTTTCAAACTGAGTGTGGAAGAATATTCTCGTAAATTATTCTCCGATACGCATTTAGAACTCAAGTGTGATGCTTTTTCAAAGACGTTAGCTTTGAAACCACGTACTTGGGTACTTCCAACTTGGATCCAAGTGACACGCAGCACTCATTCCTCGATCGAAGCTACTGTTCACCCATTAACGACACTTCTACGGTTGCAAATCTTGGATCTTGGAGGCCATAAGAGCCAGCCTTAGTCTTGAAGAAATGTTTTTTCTTCTAAGTATGTGCTGTTGTTGTTAGACTAGAGGGTCACTTCATAAGGTTTCCAAGGCCATTAATTCATGAAGCTAACAGCCTATAACACCATGGAATATGGGTTGCCACTTGGCAATTTAATTATAGGTCTTGGGGTCGTATTCAACTTTTATCAAAAATTTAAAGCTGGAAAAAAATAATCTTGGGAGTTGGTTTGAAAAAGGTAATCAATGTGAGCAGCTAGCTTAATTTGTATTTTGATCCTTTAGCTCCAAATTTTTTCTACCATGAACGAAAATGGTACGTAACATTTGTTTCACCCATGTTTTGTTAGTAAATCATCAAATTTACTAATGTAATGCACTTTGGAGGATTGCACTTGTAAATTCAGGCAATAGATGTTGGAGTATAAACTTTCGTTCAACTAAAAGTAATACTCCTTCCGTTACATTTTACTTGCTTTTTTAGGGTTTCTTTTGTGTTCCAAATTAGATGATAGTTTTAATTTTTTTTCCCAATTTTTACTAATCTACCCTTGCTTTGGAATCACACCAGAAAATTAATTCTCATGATAATCAACACAAAAACAATTACTCTAACTTTTAAATATACCCCATGGAGGATATATACTCAATCTTGTACATCCCAAGTACAATACTATGGGATTGATGACTTTCCCTATATTCTAGAAACACAAAACTAGGTTATTTAACTTGTAAGTAGGAATTAATATAAGTATTATTGGAAAGATTTTACCCTCTCTGATATTTCTTAATATCCGTGAAAAACTCTACAACGTCAAGTAAATCGAAACGGAGGGAGTAATAAAAAAACCGTTTCTGACCATAGCCAAAATACGGCAACAAACATTTTTGGGACTATGTGTTACTGGTTATTTTAGTGAGATACAAAAATAAAATAACCCGACGATATTATCAACCGGAGTAAGTAGTTTTCATCTGTGGGAGTTATCTCTTGACAAGGGAAAATTGATTTATCACTAGTAAATGAAGGTTATTATTGGGGCGTTACACTCCAATAGAGGGGCTTTACTTGGATTCTTAATGTCCAAAAAAGTGGTTATGGGATATCCTAACACAAATACAAAATGTCTAGATTACCCTTTAACTAAAATAAAAACTTAAAAACCTAATTTTTTTCTATTCTAATAATTCAACAACAACCGATTCAAGCGACTGAAGAATCAGAATTTCAAACTCCTCAACAACAACCCATTGTGTATGTTAGGTAATAATCAAACAAACCCATCTTTGTTTACTCGTTTTTGTGTTTAAAATAGGTTAGATTGAATGAAAAATTGAAGTAAAATTAGGGTTCCAAAGACGTTTCACGCTGTTACGTCTAGGTTCTAAGACGCTTTTCTAGCCGTAATTTTAGTTTATGAAGAACTTACGGCCGTGTTTGGATTAATTCCAACCGTAAATTTTGTAATTTACGTCCGTGTTTTTGTAAAATGGATCAGGTTTTTGTAATTTATGTCTAGGTTTTTGTAAAATGGGTTTACGTCCAAGTTTTTACTTTACAAAAACGAATTTACATCCAGGTTCATTTTAGTAAAATGGGTTTACGTCCAGGTTCCATTAAAGTAAATGGGTTTACGTCCAGGTTCCTTTTAGTTTTACGTCCGTGTTCCATTTAATTCCAAATCCGAAACATTGAATTTACGTCCGTGTTTGATTGATTCCAACCGTAAAACAAAGTTTTACGTCTGTGTTTGGGTTGGAATCCAACCGTAAAAATTAATTATTATCTAATTAAATTAAATTAAAATTAAGAGTTGTTTTGTCATTACAAAATTATTTGAGATAAGGGGTTTCAATATTACTTCTGGGTGACTCATTTTTGTCATATTAGGTGACGCCCCTTTAATGGAACGTGACGCCCCAATAATAGCCTTTTAGTAAATTTAGTGGTCTTTGGGTCGTCTTCAACTTCTGTAAACAATTAAAGCGGGAAAAAAATGTGTGAGAGTTAGTTGGAAAGAATATTAATATTAATCAATGCGTGATAACATAATGTGGGTTATCTGGAAGCATAAATGTAAACATATTTTTCAGCATCACAATCCAAACCCACAACAACTCATTAGGCATTATTGTTTTGGCAACATCTTATGTTCAACACTATCTCCACTAATTCTGTTTTGCAGCCCCGAACCAATGTTATTCTTCATTGGCAGCCACCGCCACATGGTTACTTTAAATTTAATATTGATGCTTCGATGTTGCCTAATAATACACTAGCTGGAATTGCAATTCTAATACGAGATCATGCCGGAAGATTTGTGGCCGCCATGGGACTCCTTCAACATGCCAGAAATATAAAGCAAGATAAAACGTGGGGCTTCTTACATGCCATGCAGTGGGCGAATCAACTTCGTTTAATGGGAAAAAACTCTCAATGGTCGTGTGTATATGTTAATAGAGTTTGTAATGTAGTGGCAGATAAAATGGCTAAACACGTAAGAATTAATAATCTAGCCAGAGTGAGACGGTCAGTATGTCCCTCGGAGTTCAGAGAAACTCTAGAGGCTAAATGTATCAATAGGTTATCATAATTAATAAACTCTCTTAATGGTTGGTCACTTAGCCTTGAAGAAATGTTTTTTCTTCTAAGTATGTGCTGTGCTGTTGTTGTTAGACTAGAGGGCTAGAGGTGTAAATTGGGACGGGCCAGCACGTTTATGGCACATCACAGCACGTTAAAATTTGAGCACAACACGGCACAACACGTGGACCGCCCAAGATGCACAACATATTTGTCTAATGTCTTTGTCTTTGAGCCAAACAAAATAGGCACACGGCTCCAAGATGAAGACGCTGCACGTGTTAGCACACGGCCCAAGACAAAGACAAAGACGCGAAGAAAGCACGCTACGTCATGCGTAAAATACTACACAATACATCACATTTGATGCATATTTCACAAAAAAAAACATTGTTTTAGCTAATTTCTGACATTTTATCTTCGGTATGCTAATTTATTTCTATAATAATACATGTACTAACTAAAATATCTCAAAAATATTTACTTTGGAGAACATAAAATAAGTGTGCTAGACAAAGACAAAGACGGACAACACGTTTATTTTTCTGGCACAGACAAGACGGCACGCCATTTAGCACAAAGACAAAGACAACACGTTAATCTTGGCATCGCTTCCTTTCAACACGCAAAGACGCTAAGCACGTGACTTCGTGGGCTGGGCTGTGCCGGGCCGTCACGTTTTACACCTCTACATAAGGTTTACACCTCTAAGAGGGCCACTTCATAAGGTTTCCAAAGCCATTAATTCATGAAGCTAACATCCTATAACACCATGGAACATGGGTTGTCACTTGGCAATTTAATTATAGGTCTTGGGGTCGTATTCAACTTTAATCAAAAATTTAAAGCTGGAAAAAAATAATCTTGGGAGTTGGTTTGAAAAAGGTAATCAATGTGAGTAGCTAGCTTAATTTGTATTTTGATCCTTTAGCTCCAAATTTTTTCTACCATGAACGAAAATGGTACGTAACATTTGTTTCTCCCATGTTTTGTTAGTAAATCATCAAATTTACTAATGTATTTTGGAGGATTGCACTTGTAAATTCAGCTAATAGATGTTGGACTATAAACTTTTGTTCAACTAAAAGTAATAATAAAAAAAAAACCGTTTCTTGTTATAAACTAAAATGAAACATCCTAAGTATGGAGAAAAAACAAGAAGAGATTCTCATTAAATGTGTACATCATAAAAGGGAGTGAGCCTCAATTTATAGGCAAACATAAGAGAATGTAGTAAAGATAGCATTAACACTAGAAGAGTAATGGAGTGCATGCCCATTACTAAAGGTATTAATCCTAAATTATCACTCTAGTTGTGGGAGTTACATAGTAGTGGAAAATGTAAAAGATAAAGAAGGAGACATGAGAGGGAGGTGTAAATCCACCACATATTTATTTAGGGTCATTTACAGATATGTCCCATTTTCTTAAGTTGTTTACAAAATAATCCCGTTTTTTTTTTGAAAACTTATAAAGCAGTCCCGTTACAAAGAATTCCATCCAGTTACAAGTTAACTGGTGTTAACTACCATGTGGCAAATTTAGGGTGACCTGAGATGCCCAATATACCCTTCGGTTAAACTAACTAGAACATTTGCTTTCCTAGTGTCTCCATATACATTCAAGTTTAAGTGCAGAAATTTTATCTTCAAACTTTGTCTTGTTAACCTGTTAGAAACCAGAGGAAGAACCATAAAATCGTAAAACAGAGTAAGGCAAGCTAATGACACAAACACTACTATTTATTAATAGCATTGAACCAAAGATCCAATACTCAGAAGCATCCAAAAACAATCGCTCTGGGAGATGGCTAGTATCCAAACAAAATCAAAACTAAACTAAAATATAACCAAATAAACAACAAATGCAGGAAATTTTATAGGTCTCACTTGAAAGCAAACAAAAGACATCCTAATCAAAACTAGTTTTAAGTAAATCTTCATAGCACACTACTGCTGAGTCATAGTTTTTCTTGGCTTCTTAGTTGCAGGCATAGAACCACCAAAGACTTCCACTTGTGATGATGATTGGGATTGAAACGTCGGTTCGCCTTCTTCGATGTAGAACTCTTTCTCTTTGGATTAGAGCCAATTGCACCACCAGGACAAGTTGTCTTGTTGTGACCAGGAAGCTTGCATTTGATGCAAAGACTGACTTTCTTCTCGGATAGGGTCTCATTATAGGCCTTCCTTCTGTTCTTCCTAGGCCTGCCTGGTTTCCTAATGAGCAATGGAGGAACAATAGTTGTTCTTGGCTGTATAAGAGAAGAACAAAGGTAGTTAATATTGCATAAAGAGATCAAGAAACTAGTAAGTAATAGGTGTACAATAATCTTACCAAGTAATAGACACAACAAAAAAAAAACAAAGAATGAATGAAAATACTAAAAATGATTACTTAGCCGCCGCAAAGATTAAACATCCTAAATATCTACACTATATATGTTACTGCAGGGTCTGGAATCCGACTTCCAAGAACTAAAATCCATTAAGTAGCTAGGTACAGATTCATACAAGAATTGAGAAGAATTGAGTTTAGATATTTCACAGAGTACTTTGAATTCATGAATCACAATTGTACTTTTTTAAGCGTATACACACATATATATAAGGTAAACCTAATAATGTAATGTAGAAGGTTGTCTAAGTTCATAGTGCACACATAAATCGATTCAATTAAATACAAGTAAACATGAATAGTTGAGAGTTAGGTAAAACCTCATCCCAAATCCTCGGCCCCTTCCAATGGTACCATATCATGCGAATAAGTGGTCCCGTAGTTATCTACCGAGTAGTATCTCGCACAATACCTATAAAAATGCACACAAGAAAAACAAACAGGTTTAACATTTCACATATTGGTAATAAATAAAGAATCATGGTTAAAATTACATGTGTTCTCGCACACTTACTCAACCCAATTGGGTCTGATTTCTCAGAGAGCACAGATCGCGTGTTGACAGGAAACCCCTCACTTCCATTGCATGCAACTTACAAGTATTTTTCTCAAGGTCAACAAGTGAATACCGTATTATGTATGCTTGTGACTTCATAAAGCTTGCCAAAGAACCGCTCCTTCTACCTTATATTCCCTGTTTTCTTAAACATCTTCTTCAAGAATTTTTGGCAAAAGAGGAACCAAATCCCCGTAATCCCATCCAACACAAGCATTTCTTCTCTTGTAAAATAGCCCCATCACCAGTTGTCCATACATCAAAACTAGCTTGCAACAAGTTTCTCCCTAATGTTGGTTATCATGTTATTGAAACTTTCAGAAAAGTTGTTACTCAAGTGTTCACAAGCGCTCTTGTGGTCAAAAAAGGCCCTGCACCAGCTTTTAGGATCCTCGCCCATCAAATACTCACAAGCACTAACATTCTCTGACATCATACTATCCATGTGTGCCTATAGTTAAAACATATTTAGTGTTACAAGAATTTTACTTTCTAAGAATAAAAATGTCACTCATTTCATTTACTTTGGACTAACACAAACCCGAAAGTGTTTAGGCTTATAAGCTCCTAAGCAAAGATTCTAGAAAAGTGTGTGCGTTTAGATCCCTTGTAGTGCGTTTTGAAGTTTGCATACATGTGCCTCGCCATGAATTAGAGGGTTAGTATAGAACATACTTTATGTATTTTGTAACAATAAAATGATCAAGTTGGAGGTTAGTTTGTAACCAAGCGGAACCTATGTGGTGAAGTAGGGAAAACTTTTGGACAAAGGTCTCTCAAACCCTTCGTCTATCGATATGAAGTTGATTGGCGCAACGGATGATCAGCCAATCTAGGCTTGAGATTATTCAAGAACAAGAACCAGCTTCTCCGCACACTCGTTTCTACAAACCATGATACCCAAAGGAACCAATCCATTCTGCCCATCAAGAGCAAAGGGGGATAGTAGGCAGCCACCATACTTTCCCTTCAGTGACATCCATCCAGCCCAACCACATTTCTATAACCATTTATAAAACCCCTCATAGGGGCATCAAAAGATATGGTCACATATTCAAAGCAATTGTTTCGCACGAAGAAACAAGGAAAGTTTAAAAACTAGAACTCAAACTAATCAATTTTACGAACAATTAAAGAAATGATATTACCTTCCATAAGTGAAAGTAGCAATTGATCCAGATTAGTCCTTTTGATCATGTCACACACACTTGGTATGAGTCTAAAACTCTCATCAAAGCTTCCGTTTATCCTCTCCAATGTTAGTTATTGGCTTGATTTAGGAAACACACTGTTTTAGGAAAGATCAAACTGATTTCCCTAAATCAGTTTGCACCTCCTCAAGTATTTTAGGAATCTCGTTTTCTAAGTTACATTAGGAAATAGTTCTCTATTCAGACTTCTATTTCTAGGCAATTCTAGATTATTCCTAGGCCTATAAATAAGAGTGTAACCCTTTGGTTATTGTATCCTAGTCTGAATTGTTAGAGGTGTGTGAAGAAACAGTTTGTCTATTCTCTAAGTTTTCAATAAGAATTTTATTGCTGGCAAAGGGAGTAGGCACCTTGCCGAACCACTATAATTATTTGTGTTCTTGTTTAATTCCGCAATAGTTTTCTCGTTTTCTCGTGTGAAGTTCTTGGGGTGTTTAGGAAGTAGCTAATCTTAAGCGCAACATCCAACACACTGTTTCTAGCCTTCCATGCCACGTGATACGGAATCAAGGTGTTGTGGCTTGTCCAAAACTCGGCAGCAATCTCAGAAGGTTTGGGTACAGTCTTGCCATGTGACTCTCTTAGCTTGTTGATCACATGTTGAGCTACAAATTCAGGACTTGCACATGAATTCCTGCCATAAGGATCCCCAATACAAGTATGGTGCAAGTGGAAATCTCTTATGCTCCAAGTCGCCTCACCAGGGATCCTCCTTGCAGATATATACCACGGACATTGAATGGGCTCTCCAAAGCCTTTGCACACAGCCTTGACTCTAATATTATCACTCTTCGTAAACCTGTATATTGTCCTCGTAGATACACAATATTTTCTGAGATGTTTCTTAAAAGCGGTCTTGTCAGGAAATTCCATCCCATCCTCAATTTTGTCATCAGCTACAACTTGTAGCTCATGTTCTGGTTCAGGGAATAACTCAGGATCCACTAAATCAGCAGCAGCAAGGAAATCTTCAAAATCACTCACATCAAACCATCAAGTTGCCCATTATCAACATTCCTTACAGGCACATTATTAACATTTCTGCAAGGCCCATTATCAACCACTCTAACTTCATGATTAGGTAATGGCCTATCAACCATTTCAAGACCATAATCATCTTCTGATCCATTACCAATTTCCTTTAGTTTACCCTCTTCAATCTCAAAATCAATCAGTGGTTCCTTAACTTCCTTGACAGCTGCATCACATGACAACCAACAAGAAAAAAGTAAGCAACACGTCGAGTATCGTTATAAACAAATTAAAGTTTTAACGAAAAACCGAACTACCTTCAACTTCATCATCTGTCTCCAACAATTGGTCATAATGATCATCTACATGTTCAGACACACACAAAAGTCCACATTAACATCAAACCGCAAACATAACATTTTTAATGAAATCTGAAATTCCAAAATAGAAACATTACCTTCATCTCGCTTCCTCGCTACCCTCACCACTATTGCTTTTCATACTAAAATTGTGTAAAAATTCCTTCCACTGCATCATCTTCACCCTCACCGTATATGAGTTGTTGGCTCCATGGTAGGTCTTCGTGATGGCAACATCTCCATTAATATTTTCAAGGTGCAACATTGGTTCCTTGGTAGCATTGACTGCATCTTCAACAACATCTACTTTATCAGAGGCTGACTTCCAAAATTCAGTACCCAATGAATCATCATCTAGATTCACAATGACTTGATCGCCACTGGGTTGATGTTGTCAGCAACATTTGGTTGAGTATCCTGTGTCGACTCCTCGACATGTTTCTCAAAATCTAGAACCATCTTAGCTAAACTAATGCCAACCGTCTTCTTAGCTTTTTCAATCAGCTTTGGGCTTTTCATGGGAGATAAAGTTGCCCTTGGCCCTTTCTGAGGTGTAGAACCCCTGTTACGTAATAAAAGGGGTATTATCAGTAACATTTATTCATCGTATGCTAAATAAAAACCTAGTTTATGGCATGGCTTAACACAACAAAATATGATCCCTTACACAATAGGGGCTAACTATCAGCTAATAGAAAAAACATCATCTTTCACTAGCATACTATGACAAGTAAGACAAATAACCTGTCATTTGCTTTGTCCTGTTTCCAAGTATTTGCAACCATATGTCCGAATTAGGTCCCATATTGTAACCGCAAGAGAACAAAAATAATAAGTCACTAGCATTCAAAATAAGTTATAACAGATTTGCACTAGAAAATTCACACACAAAATGCCAAAAACTCTCCTAAAATGATACATATATGATCATTAGATTTTCTCAAATCTCTGTATGCATCGACCAAATATTTCAAGCCACGCAACAAAAAGAATAGATTCGATTCAGAAACTCATTAATCAAGTGATGATATCCCTTCCGCTATAAGCATACGAATCTCAGAATATAACTTCTCAATCAAAATCATATCTTTGAACCTTTCCGAAAATAAGACGATTCTTTAAAAAGTATTTTGGACCAAACTACTAAAACCACAATACACATACAACAAACAGGCTATGCACATGGCACTCATAGACATCCCCAAACAAAGATTAAGTGTAACAAGAATTCTCTTATATCAATGTAAGATTTCAACTCTTATGAGTCTATGACCCTTATATTCAAACATAATTGACTGTATGAAATTAAAAAAAAAATTTTCTATGAAAAACCAATTCATTAAACGACATCCCTTGCAAGAGGATCATCTTATCTGTGTACATGCTTTTTTGGAGAATGGACAAATGAAGGTTATCACACCATTTACAAAAGAAGTAGATTTTAAAAAAGTTATCAAGCACAACTTCTAGACATGATCACATTTCTGCATCCTCTGAATTTTAGTTTTAATTCAAAATCTCAGACTGAGCCACGGAGGCATATTATCCATACAAACCCACCAAAGTACCATTAATAGACCATTTCAAGAATAAAATTCATGTAATGTTCAAGAACATAACACTTATCATTTCATAAACTACTATAAAGATCTAATTGTGAAGATCCCTAAATCGAAAACCCTAATTTTGAAGTCGATTTGAAAAACCTTAAATTGAAAAAATTGAAAACCCTAATTTGAACCAGTAAGAGAGCCCTAAATCGAAAACCAAAATTCATAATAACAAAGATGAAAAGCATGGTTAGCTAATGAAAATATACCTTTTTAGTATATGCAAAGAAGTTCTTGTTCAAGAACTCTTCATCAACCATTATCTTCTTCCCCATTTCTTCAAAATACGATATCACTCGCTTAAAATTACTTAGGTTTTCTCAATAAACCGCACTCTTATCAACTGGGTTTATGGATGGAAACAAACTTAGACCTTCATTCTTTATATACCGATAGAGTAACAAATTTCGAAAAACCCTAACTAATTTCTCAAGCGAAACATCTTGATAAGGATACATCGATGAAGTTGTTTGGGATATATCCTAAATTCATGCACGTAATCTTCCCACACCATATCTTTCTCACCACTCTCCCGCCATCTTCTCTAACAACGAGATCTTACATCTGATACTAACCTATTCGATGGAGTTGAAACAAAGAAGAAAGGTTATATGCGTCCTTTCCCATTACAAGATATTAACACTGGACTTTCAATTGACAGCTCAACTAGGTCCCACTTATCTAACACTTTTGACTGTTTAATTTAACCGACAGGGTAGTTTTAAAAGTCTCGAAAAAAAACGGGGCAAGAATGTGTATCGGCCCATATCTTTGGGATAGAAATGATTAATTCCCATTTATTTACAACATTTCTTATCAGAGCCAAAATACGGCAATAAACATTTTTGGGACTCTATGTTAATGGTTATTTTAATGAGACACAAAAATAGAATAACCCAACGATATTAAAGGATTTTAACAAGTAATTTCACCGCAAAAACACATCACTGCAGCTTAGCGGCGAGTACAACTTACCATGGATGATTAAAAACATGCAACGCATGTGCTATCTATATTAGAGAAAAGAACTGTCAACATAATAAAAGTTACGTCCAAATGATATGGCGGAATGTGAGTCCTATTGATAGGAGGGGGAAAATTGGATACTATGCAACGGGAATGATTTATCAACGGGAGTAAGTAGTTTTCATCTGTGGGAGTTATCTCTTGACAGGGGAGAATTGATTTTATCACTTGTCAATTTAGTGTCTTTGGGTCGTCTTCAACTTCTATTAACAATTAAAGCCGGAGAAAAATCTGTGGGAGTTAGTTGGAAAGAATATTAATCAATGCGTGATATAATGTACTAGTTTGCTTTGGATCTTGATCCTTGAGCTCTTGATTTTTTTTTACTCACGCATGGCGAAAATGCTTTGTATAACGTAGAAAATCCGGGGCTAAATACCGGGAGAGAACTTTAGCTGGCCCTCCTAAGTCTTATGGGAGTGCTAATCTAGCAGTTAGATTAGTAGCCCACGTCAGCTGGGATCACCGTCCAGCGTCGTTTGCTTCAGCGTCAGCGTTGTTTGGTTCAGCGCAACCAATTTAAGTCGTCAGATCAAATTTTGTGATTTTTGTGATCCATGTGATTTTTGTGATTTTTGTGAGCGCTGAACTATTCAGCGTAAAGGTGATTTTTTATAGCGCCGAACCATTCAGCGCTTCAATCTCGCTGCTACTTCGCCTGCGAGCACATGTTAGGAGAGAGAAATAGTGTTAACTTTTAAGCCACGTTTTTTTTTTTCAATTGCGACACTTAACTGCTAATCTGGCAGCTCAATCTAGCCCATAATACTTAGTCTAAATCTTCATGGTGGGCTCCCGGGGCTCTCTTTCCGGGATTTTGCCCTGAGATTTTCTAGTACGGTCAACCTAGCATCACTGCACGCACGGGAGGAAAGAAATCATCAAGTCTACTATGAAATGAATTCTAGACTCTTGCTAGGCCTATTCGAGATGTTAGGGAGCAACGGTGCAGCAGTTAAGGTGTTTACTAGGTCGGGTTAAAACCGATAAAGTGTTAAACCTTATTTCTTAGATCCACATTTACCCCTATAAAAGGCTAAATTTACATCAAATATATTTGCACTAAAAATCCAAAACCAAGTGGGTCTCAGTATGCCTCCGGCACTGCCGGGGTCCAGGCTTTCATATTGTAAAATTGTGATCTTGCAGGTTTGAGGTATTGGTGGTCGGAAGGAGGACCTGTACTGGCTTTGCTAGGGATGTACTGGGTTTGCTAGGGATATTTTTCTCAAATGACAAAGGGATACCAGTTTTACTAAGTGCTGATACAATTTTATCGATCCAACGGCTAGGATCGATGGGATTCTTTTGTCCTATATAAAACGGTATCAGCACTTAGTAAGACTGGTATCCCCTTTGTAAATCATGGAGATTTGGGCTATAAGAGAAGGTCTAACTCAAAGAAGTAAGGAGTCAAATTTTAGCTTTACTGATTTCATCACCAGTTGGCTAATTTTTAGAATCAGATATGCATCAGCGGAATACCTATTTACCCACATAATCATTGCTTTCACAAGATTACATCTTATCACATTATATATCAATAGTTTATGTTTACTTTCACACAGAAACATAAACAGAAGACCTCTCTAAAATCCAATCTGATTACCGATTAGCTTTGGAAGAAAAAGAAGAAGAAAAACTAACCAAACGGCAATTCAAAGACTCAAGTTTTTAGATTTCTTTCCCCACCCTAATATATGTATCGTCATTTATATGAAGGGACGACTCTTCGACAATCCCATATCCTATAGAGTACGTATACAATGAAGGGTGACAGCGAGCCCGACTAACAAATGGATCAACTGCACAAGTAACATTTTAATGGTCAACTTCATATAAACGTACGTACCCCTACCCTCTCGTCTGCATTATGGACGGATGTGGGTGGGTATTACTGTACTATACAGTGAACCAAATAAAAGAAGCAGTATAACTTACCTTGATTCTTCGGGTATTTTTTCTGCTTTCCAGACGATATCTTTTAATCCAGTTGAGAAGCTCTCGTAAAACTGTCATTTATTCCAACAATCATATTTTTTTTTTAAAATGCCATTGACATTTAAGACCAAATTAAAAAATTTAATGTACAAATTTAGCTACATGCCTGATTAAATTCCAGTGTATCACCGCCAGTCTTTCGAAGCTCCACCATGTGTAGAGACGGAGCCACCTCAAAAACCTGGATGTTAAGTTATTAAAGAAACTCCAGGAGTGAAAAGGGGATAGGTAGTAGAGAATCACTAAAAACAATGATAAGCCAACTTCATTTCTCGGTGTGGTTTCAAGTTTAATCTCTTAATGCTAGTGCGAGTAGCCATACTTCTATCAGTGCCACGGCATACTGCAGAATTAGGCTTATAAATATGATTTACTCGACTCTTAGACATATTATAGTAGTGTATTCTTTAAAAGTAGGCATGCTTTGCATAGTTGGTACGTACCTCTGTAGCAACAGAAAGATGGCCTTTTCGTCCTGTTTTATCACCTTGCAACTTCATCTACAATGGGTTCAGAACAGATAAGAAACTAACATCAGTCCCTACTGTTGCCAGACTTAACACAAAAATGAAGAAGAACAATTTGTAAAAACCTTGAGAAGAGTATGAATATACCTTATAATTTTGTTTTATAACATTGAAACCAAGAGGTTTAGCCGTTTGTTCAATCTTACACATTATCTCATTAGCAGGACACTGAGAAGTAAAATGCGTTTCTCTCTTTATAGAATTCTGTATACACAATTACTTTGGACGATTAAAACAAGTACACCCTTTTTTTAATTTATTATGACAACTGAATAATGAACACAGTAAGTAAGAATTTGCCTGCCAAGTAATTTATCTTTTGTAGTTTGTAAAACGTACCGTTCGGTGGTTCTCGAACAAATTGCCGAGGTTTAGACCTTGAGACTTGGAAATAAGTTCGAAAGCATTCATTGATACAGGTTTTTCTCTTCTCTCTGTTACCAAATGCTCCTGGTAGGTGTGAACAAGAGATATATGTAAGCTACAAATTTGTAGATACCGTCATGTGTAAACCAAACAGGATAGAGAAAAACACCAAACCCTGCTATGAACTAAGCATTCACGGGTAGTCCTGATAAACATATATTTCGACTGAGGCATTGATTACCTCGGAGTCATTAAAAACTGCATCAATGTCGGAAAGACTTATATCCTCCTCGTCCTGCTTAAAATTTGGTGGCTTATACCCTTTCTTAAACCACTCAGTTTCTAAAATTTGTGGAATTGTAATTCTCTGTAATGAAAATAGAGTGATGTTAAATAGGGAAATGTTTCTACTCAAAAGTGAGAAAAGGTTGACACTTACAGTAGCAGGATCAGGATCAAGGATACGCTTAATAAGTTTCTTCGAACTGGATGAAAACCATCCAGGAAATGAAAATTCAGCTCTGTAGATCTGCAATTTTTTGGGATATAAAAGATAAAGAAAGTGTTACTCACTTTTTTGTTCATCATTCTAGAGTGTGAGAAAGCACGAGAGTGGTATTGGTGATTATGGATCATGAACATACTTTTCGGTATAAAGCCATGATGTTTGAATCATCAAAAGGCAAGTAACCTGCCATTAGAACAAACAGAATAACTCCACAAGACCATACATCGGAAGTTGAACCATGATAGCCTTTGTCTTTAAGCACCTAATCATCATGTTACCAAATTAATAGAAAATATATAGGAAGTTATCAAGAGATCAATGAAGTAGAACTTCAAGAAAAAGAAATGTGTGAGTCTTAGTAACATATTATGATGGATACCTCAGGCGCAACATAATTTGGAGTTCCACAGGCTGTGTGGCAGAGACCATCCTACAGTAATTAATATATCAATTAAAATGGCTTCTTAGTGCACTATACTAAGTGTGCTTGATATAGCAGAATGAACTAATCACAAACAAGCAAAACCACGATGGAGCGAAAGAGATCAAATTTGGGATACAAGATTCCTTGAGTAACTATAGAGACGATGAAGCCAAACGACAAACGTGTGAAACAATTCATAAAACTCTTACCAGATAAAGAGACAAAGGTGTCAAAGAGTTTGTATTAAAAACAAGTAAATCCATACTTGGCCAAATAGAAAGATCACATAGAACTCTAACACAGCAACATGGACCACAGCCAATGTCTTCGGCATCTAGGAAACTTAAAGTTTGGCCAAGCCTCAACATCTTTATATGCATCTCCACCTATTGAACAACTAGATAAACCTTGCAAATTTCTCAAACTCAACGCAATGCAAAGTTCTAATACCAAATTATATGTATCCAAGGGTTATAATAAATCCAACCTCAATTCATACAACGGCAAGTTTCAAGACAAACTCATCAAGCAACACTCGGTGTTTAAATTAAAGAAAGTAGTGAATTGATGCCAATCTGAGCAAATGTTTGTACTTCAATCTTGCACGACTGATAAATTCGGTCACAGCGGATTTGGTTTCCTAATTAAATTGATGTAAATCAAATACTTAATTACCTGTGATTCTTGTGAAAATGTGCTTAATCCAAATCTGTAACTTTAAGAACACCATGTATCCAAAAGCAAATTTTCAGGCTGCATTACAAAAGAAAGGATCAATAAATAAACCTCAATTGCCAAGACAATATAATAATTTCAAAAGCATATGACCAGTATGTACTCATCTACAAATCAAACGTAGAGGATTGGAAAGTTAACCTTTAAATCTCTATGGTAAACACCTCTACTGTGGCAATAATCCACAGCATTGATCAGTTGTTGGAAATAACTTCTTGCTTCATCCTCCTTTAACTTCCCACGGTGAGCCTAATTAATCAACTCAGAATCGATCAAACATCTCAAAGAGCTAACACGTCTCAAAATCAAATGTACTACACACAAAGATCATATGTATAATCATGTTGAAAAAAGTTTGAGGACTACGTATTCAACTTACAATTTTATCGAAGAGTTCACGGCCATTGACATATTCAAGCACAATGTATACTTTTGTCTTGCTTGCCATAACCTATATCATACAAGTGTAATTAGCAATGATTATACTTTATTAAAAATTACAACAAACCCAATGATACCCTACACAACACTGCTCGAGCATTTTGATCTAGCAGCGTCACACCTACCCATTGTGAAATATGAACAACATTTAATCAACCGAATTGAATTTTGCTAGTATTACAATCACCAACCAAAATGGTTGTGTGGGATGCTTAAAGATTAAAAATGCTCAAACAGCGCAAGCAAATAAAAAATTCCCACAAATCGAAGGCATTTAATCATAAATAAATGACAAAATAAAGAAAGATCTTTAGCAATGAATGATACCTCATGAAGCTGTATAACATTTGGGTGCTTAATCATCTTCATTGTCGAAATTTCTCTTTTAATCTTCAAAATGAAATCAATCAAACAAATCAAAAGCTGAAAGTTTTTACAGACAAATAACAAATGAATGTAATCAAAATGAAAATCAAGGGATTAATAAATTTTTGTACCATTTGGATCATTTCATGACGGAGGACTTTATTCTTGTCAAGGATTTTGATGGCAACGCAATCACCATTTTCAACATTCTTAGCGAATTTCACCTTTGCAAAACTACCTTCACCCAATGTTCTTCCCATTGCATATTTCCCAACCCTAGTGCGTGGGGTTCCACTTCCACTTCCACCATTGCTGCTGCCGCCGCTCATCTTTCTGTTCTGCAAAATCTTTCGGGTTTTTCTTGAATTTCTACTGCGAATTCCTATCGGAGAGAAATGTACGGCGGCTATGGCCGATGAAAAACGCGATGATATACATCTCTCTCTGGAGAAGTTTGGTTTGTTATTTTCTCTCCGTAGTAATTGTGATTTGTCATCACCCGAAATTATAGGTCTTCGTTTTTCTCGCCACTTTCTTCTTCCGGTTCGCCACTTTTCAGTTTCTAGTTCTGCCCACCAAATGGGCTAGGGTTTAAAGTTTTGAAAGAACCCACGCCAAGGGGACACGCAAGGATAAATGGAGCTGAAATTTGGCTAAAGGGACGGTTTTGGTGATGAAGATACCAAAGTATCATTTATCCCTTTTCGTGTTTTCCAAATAAATTTAACATAACTAGTGATAAAACACCAAGGTGACTAAATTTATGGTACAAAAACTCTAGCCATATCATTTTTAATAAATAAAAACCATTTGATTAAAAAATGACACAAAAACTCCATTTCCTTTTACAATGAGTAAATTTAGTTTTTATTAGATTTCTAAATTCCAACATTGACCTTTCGTATACATTATGTGTATTGCAAAGGAAATTTTAGCAGGAAGAAATATTCAAAGAGAGAAAAAGAAATCTTCTCCAAAGAGATCAGATTCAGAAAAGATTCGAGATATTCTTCTTATTTTAATTTCGTCCTTTTCTTTCTTTTACGTTTTAATTCAAATATTCGAGATCCTCTTCTACCGATTTCATCCATAGAGTAATTTTTAGGTTCAAATTGATTGAATAAGTGAAGAGAAATTACAAGTTTAGTTAAACAATAGAAGAGAAGATCTGGTAATTCATTTCAGTTTAATTGAAGAAGAGAAATCAGGAATTATAGTTTATTCGTGAATGAGTAATTGGGGGATATGAAAACTAATTGGGGGATATGAATTACTTCCCCCCAACCAAAGGTGGCTGTTAAGGGGTGTTTTTTGGGGGCGAAAATACTAAAACACCCTTAGATTAATTAAAAAATATTATGAAAAGACTGTTATACCCTTTCTACTAAAACTTAAAATCTAAAAACCAAATCAAATATCCCCCAAATCAAATTCGTACCGGCATAGGTTAGGTTTTGGAAAAAAAAAAAATTCTTCATCTTCTTCCTCGTCATTATTCTTCATCGTCGATTAATCGTTGAATCAAAAATTTCTTCGTCGATTAACATAACATAACCATGCCTCCAAGAACCAAATCGAAAGCAAAACCGAGAACCAAATCGGCTGCTCAACAAACACATGAGCGAAGAATCGACAACATTGCTGAACAACTAGAAGAGGACGCAGCCGCGTACCCGGATGATCAAACACTCATGGCTTCTCTGAGATGGTAAGTGATTTTTGAACTCATTTTTGATTGTTTTACTCGATTTGTAGCCATGGGTTTAGGTTAGAATCGCCTACAATAGCCGAAACTAATCGGAGTTACGGAGAGTACCGACATAGGATCTTGGTTTGAATACTGCGGTTTTAGATACTTCGACATCGAATTTGGGTCGAATACCATACCTATTTGAATTTCGAAATCGCATTTTTATACCCCAAGATACGATTAGGGTTGAATACTATACCGGTAGTCAACTAAAAACACACAGGAACTTAATGGTATGTACGGCATTCTATCTAGGTTTCGTGAATGCCGGTATTTCAAAACCGGCATCTAGTAGTTCGACTCGACAATGCCGGTATTACACTTAAAACATACAGAACATCACCGAAATGGTGCTCAATACCGGCACCTAATTTTGTTTATAAAAGATGCCGGTACAACAATACCGGCATTCTATCTAGGTTTCGTGAATGCCGGTATTTCAAAACCGGCATCTAGTAGTTCGACTCGACAATGCCGGTATTACACTTAAAACATACAGGAACATCACTGAAATGGTGCTCAATACCGGCACCTAATTTTGTTTCTAAAAGATGCCGGTACAACAATACCGGCATTATCGATATTTAAGTTAATATGCCGGTCCGTATTACCGGCATTTGTTTGTTTAGGGATTTATATGCCGGTTCCTAAATTGCCATGACTTTTCTAATGTTTGTTTTGTTTGCTTATGTTATAGGTCAAGAGCCAAAGAAGCAAAGAAAGATAAAGGTCCTATTCTCACTAAGAGAAGGAGGAAGGACGGTCTTGATACTCCTAAGTCCCTGCCTCCACGGGGGAAAGACGCGGGTCGCAAGAAACGTTTGGGGTTTGAAACAAGAGGGTCAATTTGGGAGAGTGGTGGTGAACGTAGGTGCGTTGCAATCCGTGAAGGTACTGGAACAGTTGAGGACGATGAGCATGATGGAGTGGAAAGTGAGGAGGAAGATGATGAGGTTCCCCCAAGTCAATTTGCAAGCCAAAGCGAAGTTGGTGGGACTAGTCAACAACCCACACAAGGCAAGGACAAGGGCAAGGGCAAACACAAAGTTAAAGGTTGTCACCTTCCTCACCTTGATGACATATTACCCGACCGCGATGATGGTAAAATTTGGGGTCAAGCTCCGGACCGAAAGTACTCTTTGGATACAAGCACTCTTGGGCTCGTACTTATCTTTCAAACTTATGGAAGCATTTTTTTATTTTGTGCATGTGCATTGTTTTATCTTTTACATCATCTCTTAATCGTATTATCTCATATTTGTAGGATCATACTAAGGCTCAGACGTGTTTGCCGAAACAAAGCCGCACTGAGTGGAAATTGTCGTCGGAGCATGAAGATGTCCAAACCTTAGTAAAGAACTCTGGACTGTATGGTTTGGTTGAAAATTACGTAAATCTAGATACTGTGACCGTCAATTGCTTCGTCGAAAGGTATCATGGTGAAACTGATACAATGCACTTCCCGTTTGGTGAGATGACCTTGATTCCTGAAGATGCTCATGACATTATAGGCTTGAATGTTATCGGTGAATCAATTTCAGAAGGAGTTGAGTCTTGGGACCTAGAATGGTCGAAGTTGCACGATTTGACCAAAAAGTTGTTTGGTTGGGACTTCAAAACTTCTTCGGATAGCTTTTATGTATCATCGAATGGAAGTAAGACGAAGACATTCAAGTGACGATGCTTAAGAAGATGTTTGAAAATACAAAGGCTAGAAGCTTGATGGATGGATGGGACCCGCATGCATTCGGTATACGGTACTCGCGTGCACTGTTATACATCTTGGGCACTAGGGCATTCCCCGACACTAATGGCAACGGGGTAAGTGCAAACTTTCTCCAGTACCTTGACCCGTTGGAAGGTGTCTGGCTATTCTTGGGGCACCGCTGTCATGGCACATTTGATGGCGGAGATGAGAAGGGCTTCATTGGCTAAAACAAACCAATTTGTCGGGAATTTCACTCTACCCAGTACAAATTTCTTTAATCTATTGTTGACATGTATTATTTTACTTATGTTCACATGTATATTGTTCACATTGATTAGGTGTGGTGTTATGAACACTTCCCAACCTTATTCAAGGACTCAATTCTTGAAGATCAAAGACCTTCTCGAACCCGATACCCCTAGAGCTCGGAGGTTTGAGTTTAACAAGAATCCGGCCCGGTAACAAAGGTCGAGTCATCGAAATGAGATTGGCTCGGATGCTATGAGGGTGGAAGACGTTGTGTTCGACACTTATAAGGAGATTAGAGGATACCACAAATTCCAAGAGATGTTGCATTTTACCATGGGACGTTGTACCACCCAAAAGGATACATCATGGACGATCCATGCCGTGTGATGCGCCAACATGGATTTAAGCAATTAGCCCGTTTTTGGTCGACCTCTAAGGATAATTATCTTCTTTACTTATCTCGGTGCAATTCAACTCCCAACAAGTTGCATGTAGTGTATGATCCGAACCGGAACCAACACATTGGAGGGATAGAGAGCCGCGTCGTCAGGTTGATATTAGTAAGTGGGAGATTGCGTAAAAATGGTTATGAAGCCGGGATGAAAGCTACATGATGGATTACCTGGAATGGTCACATCCTTACGTCGTGCGCCCTCCCTCCGTCGAAGCTCCACACCAAGAAAACCCTCATGCTGAAATTCATCCACCTCCACAACCTACGATGGCCCACCTTCTTAAGACTTTAGGAATGGTGGTAAGTTTTCTTAATTGCTTATATTCATTAAATGTAAAAATAATCATATATTAACATATATACCGATTATGTGTTTGATGTATTAATCTAGCGACGTCGGCTTGGCAAGGTAACGAAGATGTTAGGTTGCGAGGGCATAATGATGGGGTGGAGCTATCTCTTCCGTAAATCAAGGAACTTGAGGAAAAGCTTCAAAGAATTGAAGAAACTCACCCTACAAATCAAAGCTATGTATGGGGAAACAAGGAAGGCGCCGACGCAAAAACAAAAGACTAATTTAGTTTGAGAGAATTGATGAAAAATAGTGATGGTTAACTCTTTAAGACTTTGGTTACGTAAAAAACAATTTCAAACTTGTTTTGGTTTGTACTGTGGGTTAACTCTTTAGTTCTTTGGTTTATGTTGAACATGTTAAGATTTGTAGTTTGAAAGTTAAAATGTTCCTAGATATGTTATTTTATGGTATTAGGTCTTTGCTTATGTGTGTACTTAAGTTGTTATTCCAAAGACAAACGAGAACATATTTTGCAACGCCGGTGACGAAAGCACCGCCGTAGTAAAGTTTGAATTAAATCACAATGGCACGTACATGGCATATGGTTTAATGATTACAATTCAAACTTCCAAAAAACAAAAGGTGGCGTATTAGTAAACCACATAAATCCAAATTACTCATCATCACTTCCACACGTATGAAGTTGCAACTCCTCCTCTTCAGGAGGTTTCTTTGATAAGGCCAAAGCATCCCATAATTGGTGATTCTCCTCGTTCAACGCCATCCATCCCTTCCATATATTTGGATCTAGTTCCTTGTTTTTAACCATCCCACCAAAGTGGCAATGGACAATTATCCTTGAGTTTAAGAATGACGAAATGATTGTCGCTCACGTACGCCAAAAACAACTCTTCGTCTTAAGGGATCCCTCGCATTTTTGCCATTTTGGTGTAAATGTAGTGACTACCGTGGGGGTAAAATAATGAACAACACAATTAAATGTATCCGCTACTAGATGCCCACAAAGCGGCATCCTCATCCAATATTGAGAAGGAAGAATTGCCATCTCCTGCTCGGGTCCTGACACATGAGCACACATATCATCAAACACCTGTCGTGACCAACCAATTGCTCATAAAAGCTCCTCTTCTTCACAAGTTGATCGGCCATCCTCATCCTAGCATATCGGCATGGTGTCATTCCTTTACTAATGTACTGCCTCGAATATTCCTAATTGTTCTAAGTGACGGCATGATAACCACAATTACCATCTCCATCGACATCATCCGTGTACACAACAAACTCGCGAATAACCTCAGGAAGTTGATCTATGTAAGACTCTATCTTCGTATGGTAGTGTCTATAAGTCCTACCCGTTTGCGAATCCTTATACATCGTCATATCACCAAATTTTAGCTTAATTATATCCAAACCATCCTCTGCAATCTCTACATTCCAAATGTCTTCGGTATGTGACGGGAGATTATACTTCCTTGGCCTACCCATACGCCTTTTCATTTGAACCTTAGATACATCGACTATTGGTGTAGGTTCGGAATGCTCACCTTGTTGCCCTTGGTTGCTTAATGTTGGTACCTTCGGCGCCCTTCCCCTTTTCCTTTGAACCTCGGATACATCAACTATTGGTGTAGGTTCGGAATGCTCACCTTGTTGCCCTTGGTTGCTTAATGTTGGTACCTTCGGCGGCCTTCCCCTTTTCTTTTGAACCTCGGATACATCAACTATTGGTGTAGGTTCGGAATGCTCAACTTGTTGCCCTTGGTTGCTTAATGTTGGTACATTCGGCGGCCTTCCCCTTTTCCTTTGAACCTCGGATACATCAACTATTGGTGTACGTTCGGAATGATCAACTTGTTTCCCTTGGTTGCTTAATGTTGGTACATTTGGCGGCCTTCCCTTTTCCTTTGAACCTCGGATACATCAACTATTGGTGTAGGTTCGGAATGCTCAACTTGTTTCCTTGGTTGCTTAATGTTGGTACATTTGGCGGCCTTCCCCTTTTCCTTTGAACCCTCGGATACATCAACTATTGGTGTAGGTTCGGAATGCTCAACTTGTTTCCTTGGTTGCTTAATGTTGGTACATTTGGCGGCCTTCCCCTTTCCTTTTGAACCTCGGATACATCAACTATTGGTGTAGGTTCGGAATGCTCAAGTTGTTGTCCTTGGTTGCTTAATGTTGGTACCTTAGGGGGCCTTCCCCTTTTCCTTTTAACCTCGGATACATCAACTATTGGTGTAGGTTCGGAACTCCTCGATTGTTGTTGACTTGATATCGGTTCCTTCCTCGGCCTACCACTTTTGTTTGGAACGGGTGTTTCAGCGAATCTTGCTTCTGAAATCTCACTTGCACATAGATCTCTTTTTTTAGTTGCCGCGAGTTCCTCTTCACGTCGAGTCATTTGTTTTAACTCTTTTCTTTGTTTCTTCCTTGCAATTTTAGTTTGTGGTCTACCCGTCGGATCTCCCTTTCTTGGCTCTTCACTTTGTGCTACCATGGCCGTGTAATTAGTCTTAGTTGGCTCAACAATACTTGTCGGCTAGCCGAGTTGCCACGTGAGTAAGCTTCATAAAATTCTAAAGCCTCCTTTGTATCCCATGGTGATTGTCCTGGAGCTTCGGTAGGGGAAGGTCGAAAGATAATTTCTTCCAAAAGGATCAATAACATCAATAGGTATCACTGTTTCATACTTCACAAGCATATGACGACACTAAGCCCCAATGAAGACATGTCGTGGCAAATACACACATCACCCGGTTTTCCGTAAATTTTCTCATATTGCATTTGTCTCATCATATGTTTTATTGCCCAACGGGAGACGTTAAACTCTATTCCTTGGAGCAACTTAGTATGTTGGAGAAAGTGAGTCATCCTATCCATTGAGCTTTTCTCAAAAGCCTTCTTGATCCTATCGATATCGGCCTTAAAGTGTTGCTCCATTGCCTCGGTGACCGTAACCACGTTTCCCAGGCCGGACTGGATGAGATCTTTAAAACGCCCATGAGAGGACTCCGCTATACTAGTTGCTTCATTCCCGTAATGTCTATAACGATTCGTCCACGCACGTATAAATTTTTCCTTGAACTTATCCAACCAATTATCCCGACAATATGAGACGGCACTTGGATAAACTTCGTTATATTTGGCAATAAACGTGTTCAATCTCTTTTCATACATGTCCTCTGGTAAGAGACCAATAAACTTTCTCCCAATCCTTTAGAAATTCCAACCACCTTTTATGATTTTCATCGTGTTCTTTGTCGACTCGCTCTTTAATCTTTCCTCTTTCATTTTCTTCTTCTTCGGGTGATAGTTTCTCTTTGCGAACATCTTCCTCTAGTTGAGCAACCATTCTCTTCTTAATATCAGCCTTAGAGGGTTCAAACAAAGCATGACAATGTTTTTTCACATTTTCACCTATATGATATGTACATAGGAAATTTTGTGCATCCGGATATACGCGGATATGGCATTCATTAGTGCGTCAAATTGATCGGTTATGATAACCTTCGGAGAACGATTTTCCGGGAACAATAATTTCAATTGCCGCAATGCCCAATGATAATTGTAATCCCTCTCGTTCTCCATTAAACACCAAGCCAATGTGAAGGTTACCTTGTCCGATGTTTGCCCCACAATGTTGAACAACGGCATGTTGTATTTGTTTGTCTTATAGGTTCAGTCCATCACAAGAACATCACAACACGTATGAGCCAATTGTGAAAGCAAAGGATGCGAAATGAATATTTGAAGCGGCTTGTTGTCCGGACCTCTTTTAATGATACACGTGTAATTGTGATCCCAAGCTATCTTCTCAAATTCTTGCATAACACTCCTCCCTTCCCATTCCAACCTTTTAATGGTTGCTTGTGCGCTATAAATTGTACTGAGTGAAGAAACGTTGGTCTTATCCTTTTCCTTGAAGGTTCTGAGAATCACTCTTGTTTTGATACATGCTTTGGTCATCATCTTTACATCCTCGAATTGATCAGGTTTTAGCTTCGTAACTAGGGAGTGACCTTCAAAATCTTTCTGACGGGGTGGTTGTGACGGCCAAACCACACCTTACATTCCCATTCTTTTTCTTCTACTTTTGAACCTCTTAGATAGAATACAAGCTTAAAGGGGCAGTCATCCTTCCGCGTAATCTGTCTTGTATACCCTCTTAGTCTTCTTTTCATATACATAACCCTTTCTCTTGTGGCTATTTTTCTCATTGTATTTTCCACTTCTCTCGCAAACCATCTCAAAACGAACATTTGAACGTTGGGAATTCCTCACTAAGACACACATGTTATTCAGAGAGTCGCTTTTGCCCAAGCAATTGCTTCCTTTTCATATTTTATTCCCTACATAAGGACAACATTATGGAGATTACAAGCAAATCCCAACATAAAAGTGTAAAAACTAGGTGAAAGTATTGTTTGGTAACATACCCGCTGCATTTTATAGTACTCCGACGTATCCCGATGGAGCGGTTTGGAGTTTGGTTGATCGTTGTAGGTAACAATCTAAGGAATGAATGAAAAGAAAATTGGATTAGTTCAAAACCCTAAGATTGTCGATAAGGAAGTAAACTCGATTAAGAACCGCATACATCGTAATCGACTCACCATACCTGTATTAGGTTCCCAGATACTAAGTTAAAGGAAACCAATGCCGGTATTTAAGTTCAAAATACCATTAGCTCTTGTATGTTATTCATTTAAAACTGGCATCTTCGACATTTAAGTTTCGGTGCCGGTATCGTAAATCGGCATTCTGTGTCATGTACTGACGCTGTCGGTTTGCATATTCCTTCGAATATTCGCTGGTAGGTAAAAAGTATAAATGTGTACCGGCATTCAATCTTGGTTTGAATACCACGCCGGTATGTTCTTGAATACTGGGGATATTTAGTACCTAGATACAAATATCTATGAATACAATGCCTGCAAATGATACCGCGTAGTATTCATACCACGAGCATGCCTAAGTACTAAGGTTTTTTCATGCTTAATGGCGGTTTCAAAAAAAAAAATCAAATTTTCGACCTCTTGGAAGCATTACCTCGTGTGTTTAGGGTTGCTTTGTATGCTAAACATGTTTACTTTCTTGAGTTGGTTCTTCACAAAACATTTCATGGTCAAGAAAATAATGATTCAAAGGTGTTGGTTCATCATACAACAATTGTGAGTTGTTATCATTAATCGAAGATTGAAGATATGATTGTTGTTGTAATTGAGCAAATGATTCAAGAATTTGCAAGTCTCTCATCGTAATCATCTTCCATTTTCAAAAAAAAATTCTACTCAAAATTTTTTTCCCTCTCAACTAACCCACACAAATTCAAATAAACATAAATACACAAATTATATCCCAAATCATTAACATTTTACTAATCGGGATTAATAACTAATTATGATTAGGAGGGTTAGATTAGGAATTAATAATTTAATTATATAAGGGGTAACCCAAATTAGGATATTTGGATCCCTATTTTGTCATTTAGTCATATCCCCCAATAATTAGTTTTCATATCCCCAAATTACTCAATCTTATTCGTGATCTGGTTGAAATCTCTATCTCGGCTTGATTTATCTGTTGAAATTGCATCTCGAATGGAAAATCGAGTTGAAGAATCCTTCGTAGTGATCATCTTCATCTTCAAATTAAGCAATTCTTAGTATTCGAATCATTCATCATGGACTCATTCCACTTTTCAGGTATTTGATTTATTTATTTATTTTTTGATTTTTGATTTGCTATTGTGATTTTTTAGAGTTCCTTTTGATGTTGAAACCTATGTTTATGATTTTGTGTTATGTTGATGTTTTTGTGTTCTGTTGATGTTCTTATGAAAACTACGATCCATTGGAATGAAACCTTATTATTGTTACGATTTCATCCTGTTTTTTTTTTCAATTTTTTTTTGTTATTGTTATTCGCATCTAGTGAAACCTTTTTTGGTTTCATACTTTGTCCTGTAATTATGGAATCTGTTTCGGCGGTTATATGTCACAAAGATGATACATAATTATATCGTATTGGTCTAGAAGAATTTGTTGCTAATATGAAGGCAAGTATATATTCAAGTTGGTGTGAATTCTGTCCTCTTTCTATGGAAATCTTTCACATAGTTGGTGATTAGCTAAAGGTCGATCTGATTTTGATCTTCAATTTATTTACTTTGTTTCATAACCTTCCAACTCTTGAGTTACATGTAAGGTATAAAGTTGGGTGTTCTAGTTCAGGGAGTTCAAGGATTATAGATATTGACCAGCCACGAAGTTCTGAAATTATATCATTTGAGAAGACACTGGTTGATTATGATGTTGCAAATAATGTGAAGGAACCGTTAAAGTCTGCGCATTGGTTAGGCCTTTTTAAGGGTGTTGAACAGTTATTTCCGGGAAGTGTTCAACAAGTTCCTTGTGATATAATGAAATACCACGCGACATCATATTACTTATTCAAAATGAAAATGAATGAAAAGTTGAGGATCGGTGCATGTTGTGCTAAGAAAGATGAGGAGAAATGTAAATGGCATTTATATGCCGTGTCTATTGATGGTTTTGAAGGAAGTCCTTTTACTATCAAGGAATTAAATAATCAGCATACCTGTGGTGGTGGATTTGTTAAGAAACCACATGTATCGAAGAAACTAATTAGTAACTTGATTTCATTAGATTTTTTTTTTTGACTGTTATTTTTCATCTTTTTTACAAGTAAACCAATGCTAATTTATTGCAGGTGTTTTCATTTTATATCTTGTCAGAGAATAAGTACTTTTGATCAAGTTTGTTAACAAACCACATGTATCGAAGAAACTAATCAGTAACTTGATTTCATTAGATTTTTTTTTCAAGTTATTTTTCATCTTTTTTACAAGTAAACCAATGTTAATTTGTTGCAAGTGTTTTCATTTTATATCTTTTCAGAAAATAAGTAGATTTGATCAAGTTTGTCAGATTTTGCAGGCCTTTATAATTTGGTGCAACCAAAGTAGGTTTCATCATATTTCGTTGGAACCATTTTTGGGTTCATCATATTTTGTTGGAACCTTTTTTGGTTTCATCACTGTATTACTGTCATTTTTCTTTTGCATCTATGACAACATAAAAGATATTGTTTGCGAAGGTAAATTATTTATTTGAATTCTGAAGACCTGTTGTTACAGAAAAATTAGACATCATATTTCTGTAGACATAAGCTTTAGGGGACTACAACTGAAATCTTTTTTATATAAACTATAATTTGTCACCATTATAACCAGTCGATAACCATTTTACAAGTAGTTAAACTTCAAGTAAAACTAAATCGGCAATGATTCTTTTTCTTCAGAAAGAACATTTTTACCAGTGGTCCTAAGCTTTTCAATTTGATTTCGCTCCCATTGGTATTTGGCTTTATAAGAGTTCACTTCACCGACATCACCAACATTGTCTTCATTTTGTCCAGGCACTTCACTGCTAACACCAACATTGTCTTCATTTTTTCCAGGCACTTCACTGCTAGGACCAACATTTTCAACATCACCAACCGACACTTCTTCAACAACAATATCTTTTTCCTCTATGCGCTTGACCAAGCGCATTTCTTTTTTATCATATTGAATCATGAATTAACCCTTGCGGTGACCGACATTCATCTGCAACGCACAAGAAAAAATGGTTTCAACTAGAATTTTTGTTGTAACCAAAATTGGTTTCAGCTATAATTTTTTATGTAACCATAATTGGTTTCATCAAAATAGTAAAGCAATATAGATGGATACAGACTGAGATGAAGTTCAAGAAGTAAAACAAAGATATGCATACAACAAAGAGTATAAGAGAATGAATGAAAAAAAGCCATCAAGAGTTTAAGATATCACTTAAAACATGAGTGCATATATCACAACAACCAACACAGAGTACAAGCACACATGACAGCTGCTTCAGAAACTACCACATTTCTATGTTGATGAGTTCCCAAGAAGACTTTCAAAAACTACTACAGATTCGGATTAAAGAAGATGTTGATAAGTACCCATACTACCAAAAAGTGATCAAATATTAAAATTAGCTATAGTTCAACGCAGTCGCTGCCCCCCGATTATCACTTTTACTACCTATATTTCTACAAAAAAGGTAAGTCAACACTCATTCAAAAATATGACTATCTGTTAGTCTATTGAAGTTAACTAAGTTGTATTAATAATATGATTTTCAAAGGTGGCTGATGCAAACCGAAATAACATTCTTAAGGTTGAGCTTAACTAAAATCTAAGAACTTTATCATTTTTGCTGTAACCAAAATTGGTTTCAGCTAGAATTTTTGATGTAATCAAATTTGGTTTCATCAGAATAGTAAATCTTCTTTTTCTTCGAGTAAATTCCTGGGTGTTCTCTAAGCTCCTCGAATTTATCCAATATTTGGTAGCATATTTCACCAAGGTTGGATACATGTCGAGCCCATCCTTTTGTTCAGCGATGTAAGACATATCTGCCAACCAATACTGAAAAAATAAGGAGAAATAATATTCAAATTAAGAATCAAACTCGTTAAAAACAAACAACTTATGAATCAAAAGAAACAAAACTTAACTTACCAGCAGGTAAATGATGCAACCCACTACATTTTCAACGTCTTTGGATGTTATTATCAACTCAATTAGATACTCATGAAAGACGTCCGGCCAACACACCTTATTCATCTCAAATACCAAGTACAAGTACTTTGCAGCCAGAGTTTGCCCACCTTTGTTGGGGACGAATACTTAAACTAAAAGGTAAAAAAAGAATAACTTGATGAAGTCATCAGCCTTGGTTTCATCTGCAGCAGCTTGCAGCATACGACTCTTAATTAGATTCACCATCATAAAACGACTTGAAGAAACGCCAAAATGGACATGAAACCGGAGCCTTCACATGCAATTTTTTGTTGTGTATCAAAGCTTTCATCTCAAATGCTAGCGCGCACAAATAATGCAACAACACCTATACGGCTTTGTTTCTATTTTTTTTTCCCTGTTGTGAAACCAAAAGTAAACCATAAGCGAATAATAAAACAAAAATGATGAAACCAATTTTGGTTTCATCGAAAAAACCATTGATGAAAATCACCAATGGAGTAAAGCAAATCATAATGAAAATGATGAAACCAATGATGAAAATCACCAACACAATAAAGTGAATTACAGATAAAAATGATGAAACCAATTTTGGTTTCCTCGAAGAAACCAATGATTAAATCACCAACACAATAAACTGAATCATAGATGAAAAGGATGAAAACCAATTTTGGTTTCATCAAAGAAACCATTGATGAAAATCGATTATGAAACTAACAGAAAATCAATTACGAAAGTAATAGTATTGAAGGGAATGAAACCTAATTTTGAAAAACTAACAGAAACCTAATTATAAAATCACTGATGAAATCTATTTTATGCAAAATCAGTGACAAAACTAAAATATGTGAAACCAAAAATCACTGGTTACACATGCATGTTTATTTTAAACCATCACAGAAGAACAATCAAGAATAATGAAACAAAATTAGGTTTCGATTTACCTTTTGGAGATTGTTTGACCATTTTATTAAGATTTGTCTTAATCTTTTCATCTTTCTTTTTCTCTTGATTCTTCACCATTTTTTGATTTACGACTATTTATGGGTGAAAACTATTCCTGCCAGATTTGGTAATTTGGGGTGTGTGGATGAGGAATGAATCTAAACCCTAAACAAATGCACTGCGCGGTGAGTTCTTGTGATTCGAGAAGTCAATCTGTACAACTCTGGCCTAAACCAAGAAATGGCCGCCCAGGACTTGCTTCGGTCACAAAGTGAAAGAGATGGGGTTGATCTTAGGGAGGGAAGGGAAGAAGGTGTTGAGATTGTGAAGGTATATGCTTGTTTATGACTTGTAACGTAAAAGGTGAGCAGGGCTTACGATTGATGCAAGCAGTGCTCGGGTGTTTGAGTACGTTGGTATCAACACTTGCCTCTGTTATCTGGACTTGTTCTTGTCCTGTCTTGTTGTTGGAAATAGGGAGGAGAACCTATTTATACAAGTCATTTGAGCCTTATTCACGTCTCTCGTGGGATGTGGAGGAAGTGGAGTGATGGAGTAGTGGAGTTGTGTGTTGGTGTTACACGCCAGCCTTGCCCACTTCTCCTGTCATCTCTAACCGTCCATGACTTCCCGACACGTTCTTGTGATGGCGCGTTGCGTGCCGCACGTTGTGAACCGCCGACCAATACCCCAAGATGTATCCCCCATTTTGTGACATGATTGATGTCTCGAGTGTGTGGATCGTGGGACCCACAGAAAGTTGCATGTAATGCTAGATTAAATAACTAAGGTATTTAGGAAGTCGATACTTGTAAAGTATCGTGTGTATTTTATGTGTATCAAATCATGGTGTGGTAGAGTGACGGTGGTGATCACCATGACGCCTCACTGACCAATTAACTCCTGACTGGGTTGTATAACCAAGCCGAGCTGAAGTTGGACGGACGAGATGATCTTTGAGACACTCATCTGCGACCGTTGATGGAATTAGGGTTTTGAAGAGGTGCACATGCATCACTCTTCAGCTTGGTCGAAACCAAGCATGGGAGGTGTTTTGGAAAGGACCGACCGTCATACGTGTAGACAGTATGCCGGTGTACACGTCCGTACCTCACTATCCCATGAAGGTGCGATCTAGGCCACTCAATTTGACCGGCAAAAAGGAGCGGTTGAGATCGATTTGCAACAAAAATATGGTGCCGCAAAAGCCGCGCATCATGCTCACTTCGGGCGCGCGTTCCAAGATGACCGATATTGGTCGGTTTTGGCCGATCGGTCTGGCGTGTAGGTGGTAGGATGGTGCTCATGCCTATACCTGACTGTCCCATGAAAACGTGATCTAAGCCACTCAGATCGTCCAGTGAAGTTGAGTGGTCGTGATTAGTTTGCAATCGGGAAGTGTGACCACGCTAGTTTGGGCGGACGATTTGGGATAACCAGGCATGGTATGCCTTGGCCGATCAGGTGAGGGAATATATGGGTCCACGGTGGTCATGTTGGTATGACCAGACCTGCTTAATCTAATCTTGGACCCTCCATTCATGCCGGAGAATATGAATGCTCGTGATGCTCAAAAACCCTAATTTTGGTTTTCACGGCCGTGCGTCATGCTCTTTTCGGGCGTACGAATAGAGATGACTAACAATGGTTGGTCCCGACTGATCTCTCAGGTATGTAGGCGGGCCCACGGTGATTCTGTTGACATGCTCTGGGCCCTTTGAATCTACATCTACACCCTCCATCTATACCTGCAAAGATGGATGGTTACGACTGTTTTGCGACACATGTAATGTGCTGCAAACCCTAATTTAGGGTTTTCCTTCCATACTGCTCTGGTTTGGACGTTCTAGCAAGCTATGCCAATCTTTTGGGGAGGCCGACCATGCGGGGCCCGCGTTGGTTTGGCAGCGAATATTCCATACCGCTTGGGGGTTATGGAATTGATCTCGGGCCCATCCAATCATGCCGGTGAAGTTGGATGATCGCAATCATTTCCGATCGATACGGACAGTCCGGATGCTCAATCGGGCTAGTATAACACACCGAGAGTTGCTCAATCGGGCTAGTATAACACACCGAGAGTTGCAGCCTGTCATGTATTTCGTACATGCTTTCATTATAATGCTTGAGATTCGTGTTGCTCACTGAGAGTAACACTCCGCCATCATGCCGCACCGATAATGAGTAAAGGAAATACAAGGTCAAGTTACGCATTAATTAATAATGTTGTAAATTCACAGGGTATATGGGATTATTGCTACATGCTCCAACCTGGATGAATTTCGTGTATTTAATTTACAGAACGGGATTGTTGTCACATGCTTCATTCTAGGTGAATTAGCACTAGTGGAAAACAGCCGATTTAAGATAGTCAGGTTGTGTCGTTTTAACGAGTTAAACGGCACTTTCTGAGTGCTGCTGAAAGTGCCGCAGATTCAGTGTCTTTTTCTGGAACGACACTTTCTGAGTGCCCCTGAATTACGATGCTTTCTGAGTGCCGCTACGCACGACACTTGGGTATCGTCGTAGATTTGATTTTTTAAATATAAAAAAATTAGTCAGATCTGGCTAGCTGACTCCAGTTATTCTTACTGTGCTGAAATAAATCTGATTCAAATTCAAATTGTACTAAAATGAAACTCAAATTAAACTGAAATTTAAATGACAATTCAAATTCAAATTCAATTGACAATTACTCAAGTTCTCAAATTCAGGTGAAATTCAAATTCTCAAATTCAAATTTTATATAGAACCTGATTCGTCTAATACCAAATGACAGCTCGATTACATTGAACTGTACTCATAAATTTAGTACAAAATCATTACAAAAAACTTCTAATTATTAAGGTTTCTTAAGTGATACAAGTCCTGAGAATTTCAACAACAGCTTTAGTCATTAGGATCTTGGCACTAGCTTGCGTGAGAGCAGAATCAGACTCACAACTCTTTCAACCATTTCTACATCCAAATAGAGCAATGATTTTATACCATCAGCCATGACATCAAAGTAGCCTTATGAGACCATCGGGAACAGAGTGTCGGCATCCATGAAGGTATCAAACTACATTCAGAAGAAGAGTAAGTCAGACCTTATATGCTAGGTTTACATGACTTCAAATCAAACATAATATAGACGGAGGTGGTCTAATATACCCATCATCAAGACAACAAAGAACAACAACATTTACATGACTTCATTCCTAACATCAATATGGAGATGAACAAATAAACCATATAGGCAAAGAAAACCATACGCATGATGAGTATGCAAAGACACATACCTCGAAAAACATTGTGATTGAATATCTACAGCCCACATTCAACTAGTTCCCGACAAAGATCAACAAGTGAATGAATCTCCATATGCATAAAGAAGATAAAAACAACAACAAATAAACAAGGATTGAACGAGCGTTATTACCTAAGCATCCCCATCCGAATATTCATCATCTCGCACATTCATTTAATGCTAGTTCCCGGGCAAAAGATCAAGAAGGGAATGAATATCCATGTACATAAAGAAGATAAAAATAATCTAAAACCACTTCCTCATCAACCAACTCATGGTTTTGTTCAATCAGTGTACACTGTAATGTGAATTATATTCTAAATACATTAAATCTGCACGAGGTGCGAAACATGAGAAAATTGTACTGATTGATGAACCGTGCCACAACCATCACCATAAACTTGTGCAACATATAAACTACTGTTGTGCTGAGCTATTCTAGTGCATACTGGATCAAACACAAAAATTCTTCTCTAAAGTTATCACACAAACCTAACATTTTCTAACTATTGGTTTAAGATCAAACTCCTAATGTACCTATATATCTCTACAAAGGGAAGGAAGATAACAACTCTTATTAGCTAGCGAAAAGGCAAGCCCCGTACAGAGTGGGCTATTTCAAAATCATTATCTCTTCAAAGTTCTACTAGAGAATGATCAAGTATCAACCGGTTTATGAGTATAATCTCACCCATCAGCCTTCATCAAGTAAAAGAGGCATATAATTGACATGGATAATGAGAGCTTCACTAACTCGCGTCACAACACAACTAGAGCACCTTAATCCAAGACAAGACTCTTAATTCTATAGCACAAACATATATAATAAATGCAAAATCATAATCCAAAGAACCTTAATCGACCTGACTGGCCATATGGGATAACACGAGTGAATGACTTTACCAAGTCACACTTACTCAAAGGGAGGAAACAAAAACAAACTTATTGAACTCAAAAAAGAAGCAGATTTTAAACACTAGTCCGGATAAATATACAGGACAACATAGTGTGATTATCTAACCCCAAAGAGTATCTTAATTTCAAAGTCTATGTAAGTTTGCATTACTGTTCAGCAATTAACGCATGTATGGTAAGAAGAAAAGAAGCTTTCATTGAAAGGGACAAACATTTTATTGAAACGTGCATTATTACCTGAGCATCTACATCCGAATACTCATCATCTCCCTGAAAGCATCAAGAAGTGAATGAATGTTCAAATCTCTTTCACATAAAGAAGATTAAAAATAAACAAATAAATAAACAAGTCCCCCGAAACAACGACATTATTACCTGAGCAATTCCACTCCAATAATCATCATCTCCAACCGTTTCGAAATCAATGGAGCATCACTAGAGGTTGCAAAGTGAAGACATATGGATCTTCAAATTAAGCATTCATATGGGGGTCTCGATCTTATAGGAGATTCCAAAACCAGATTCCAATGCTTTCTTGTCAAATCGCTGCAAAAAAACTTGGCTAGCTTGAGAAGCATGGATGAACGGCTCGCCTTCTTCCTTTGAGCTTCTGCAAACTTTTCAAAATTGACAAACCTTAACTTTGTCTCTCGATCCACATATGATCCATGTAATTTGTCTTCAACTTGCGCCCAATCACAATAAAAGACAACTTCTGTGAAAACTCCGTAGTCTAGTTCAAGTATCTTTTTCAGAATGCCGTAGTATGTAGTATCGTCATCGACAAGGTTAGTATCCCCGAACTTGCTCTAAAGCTGGTGCAAGCATTCATTGTGACTCCACTATTTTGTGTAGTCAAATGTTTTTCTCGCATCTCACCGTGGTAGAAAAGATAGCCATTAATACAATATGAATTATACGAAATCACATGGAACGTCGGCCCAATTGCGAGCCTACGAAAATCACATTGGAGTGCCTTCAAGTTGTCCTCTTAACCATGGAATGTAGTCCATAGTTTCCGTCCTTCCCCTACAAGTTTGGTTAAGATTAGAAACATACGCATTATATTTCCTGTCAAATAACAAAGACATTGGTAATTGTATTGTATTTCCTATCAACTGACTAAGACATTGATAAGTGGATTTTCTTTTTATAGTGCAATGAATTGATTCAAACAGAAACCAACTTATTATTTACTTACGCTTCCCATTCAGTATTTTCATCTGAGTGTCTCAATATCCATAGACGAACTTGATCATACTCTAAGGTGGTTAGCTCATATGGTTTTCCATGTGAATCACAAGGGTATGGACCTTCGTAAACATCATCGGGCATTAATATCTTTCCAAGACACTTATAAGACTTTTTCTTTCCCTTATGAACGAACTCCATGCATTGGCGCTCTCCTTCAATGACCTCATACTGTTTTTGAATAGACGCTTCTATATAATTTTGTTGCGGCCATAAACCTTGTAGGTTCTCATCATCCTGCACATGTGATAGTAACCAAGTATATGTAAGTTTTCTGATTTCATAAAATAACAAAAACGGTATTAGTAACTAAATGATTGTACCTCTCAAAAGGGTACATCCACCTAAACTGAACAGGCCCCAATAAATGTGCCTCTTCTGCTAAGTGTACGACAACATGAGTCATACTAACAAAAAAAGAAGGCGGGAAGTATATTTCAAACACACATAATGACTCCACTACACGTTCATGCATTAGACGAAGCTCGACACGATCAATAACCTTAGAACAAAGGACTTTGAAAAACAACGATAAGTGTCGAAGTGCCTCACGTAAAGGCTTATGTTTTTTAAAACCATGCATTAGAAAAATAGGCATCGACCACGCATAAGAATGTGATAGTCATGGGATTTGAGACCCTTCAATTGAAACTCTTTCAAACATACTTTCTTTCTCCAGTTCCCACTGTAACCAATTGGTACTTTCAACGTGCTAAGAGTTTTGCAGATAACTTTCCTTTCAGAATCAGACAAGCGATAAGGTGCATGGGGGGCCACCAATTTTCCATTATTTTCCTTCGACCACAATCTAGGCTTCAACTTCAGCAGTTTTAAATCTTTGCGCGCTGGAACCTCATCCTTCGACTTATCCTTATGATTCATAAACGTTCCAAACAAATTCTCTGCGAAGTTCTTTTCCACATGCATGACATCCACATTGTGTCGAACATGTAGAAACTAATGAATAAATTAAGTTAAATAACATTAGAAACAGTAATAACATATTGTAAACTAAATGCAAAATACTTAGAATAGGTCAGGCTAACAATACCTTCCAATATGGGAGACAAAATAAGTTCGATCTCTTCGACCACGGCGACTTAATCTTGACTGGCCGCTTTACCAACTTCCCAAATTATTTATCTGCGGTTGCTGTCTTCTCGAACAAATCGACGCCACTCAAACGGCTTGGTGCACGGCTGTAATCCTGCTTTCCGTTGAACTGAGACTTCTGTCGTCTATAAGGGTGATTCCTATCTCTTAGAAACCTTCTGTGACCCATATAAGCATACTTTTTGCCCCATTTTAACCTTAAAGCCTCTGTATTTCTCCACACACAGGACAACCAAATTTTCCAAATTCATGGACCAAACATGGGCATATCCCTAAAGTCATGTATGCACCACAATAAGATTGCTTTCATTGTGAAGTAAGTTTTGTATGCGCATCATATGTTACCTTTCCGTCTGACCATAACTCAAGCAACTCGTCAATCAAGGGCTGTAAATACACATCTATGTTATGGTTAGGACCAGTTGGACCAGGAATCAGCATTGTTAACATGGTGAAAACTTTTGACGTGCATACTTCTGGTGGAAGATTATAAAGAACAATCATGACGGGACAGGTATTGTGCGTGCTCATCATCCCGAAAGGGTTAAAACCATCAGTTGCTAGTCCCAGACGCACGTTTCGTTTCTCTTCAGAAAATTCAGGCCACTTTCGATCTATAGCCTTCCACTGAGAAGAATCTACCGGATGTCGCATGTGTGTAGCACTTTCCACAACCTTAGAATACCAAATCATCAGCTCAGCTATCCAAGGTACACTATACATTCGCTGTAACCTCTCCGTAATTGGAAAATATCTAAGTATCTTTACCGCCACCTTTCTTGTAGTTGGAATACTCCCTTCTGACGGCTTTTTACATCTACTTTCCTTACATTTAGGACACTCCTCTAAATCAGCATAATCCTTCCGATAGAGAATACAATCATTAATGCAAGCATGGATAATTTGGACCGGCAACTGAAACGGTTTAATCATATCCTTAGCTTTCCTACAATTATCAGGTAATGTATTCTCAGCCGGTAAAATGGTTTTCAAATATCCCAATAACTCAGTCATGAAAACATCAGAACATTAATACCTAGCTTTCATACTAAGCAACTCAATTGTTGCCGACAATTTTGTATGTTCAGGACTACAACCTGGATATAAGGGTTGCGCAGCATCTTGTACCCTTTTACTGTAATTGACATCAGCTATATCTTGACTATTACCACCAGAACCATCTTCCACATCAGCACCCGGGGGACAATCATCATTGTTATGACAGTTTTCAAGATGTAGGATCCAAATATCGCAACAACAACACACTTGCGGAATCTTCATCAACAACGTCGCGAAGCCGTCGCAAAGTGATTTCAGAGATGGCGTGATAGATGGCGATGGTAGAAACATGAAGAAAGTGTGAAGATCTTGCGAGAACTAGAGTGTCTGCGAGATTTAACATTTACACTCTTGCGAGGATGTCGCAAGGTAAATCCGAAATTAAGGGAAATATTAGTTGTACATGAGTTGTCATCCACTATGTAATATACTATATAAAGAGGAGAGCAGGAGAGAGAAAGGGGGATAGACACTTTTAGGAGGAGAGAGAGAGATATTTTTAGAGAGAGATTTATTTTCTTTATCATCTTCTTCCCAAATAATTAGATCTAGAGCTCTGAAAATATCCATTAATGGAGATTCTCAATGTAATTCAAATGTAACCTCAACAATCATAGTGAAGAATCGTGGATGTAGATCACATTGATCGAACCACGTAAAAATCTTATGTGTCTATTTAAATTTCTAGCACTTATATTTGAAATTTAGATGATTAATAAGTTTAGATCTAGAAATTATTATCACCCTACGGTTCGAGTTTGCATTTTCGTTACGACTTTCATCAGCTTTGCATTTTCGTTATTATTTAATCATCTGTGTTTTAAATGGATTTTTTTTTACTTATTTGAAAGTCAAGAACATGTGCATATGAATGATCTATGATATGAAATGTGTATCTAATCGATAGTTTTTCATTGTGCTTCAATTTTCAGTTCATAGCTTGTGATGGTGAAAGTTGGAGCATGTGGTGATGCTGGTAGTGGTACTGAAGCTAGAGAGTTGTTCATTGTGTTTCAATTTTCTCATTTTGATGATTATGCACAACATGTGTAACTTTCGTCTACACATCCAAATTGCATGTTTAACTTGCGTCTACACATCCGAATTGCATGTGTAACTCTCGCCACACTATTAACTCCCAGTTACACTAGTCATATACATGTGTAACTCCTATTTACACTAGTTAACTGCATGTAAAACTGGTTATACATTGTTGTGTGTATTGTTCTTTTTAATCTCATAAAATCTTATTGTTTTTCGTTACTCTCAAGGTTGCCAATAACTCGATAAAGTTGACTGCTTATTTTTGTGGTATTTTTGTAGGATGGTCAACCTGGAATTGGAGTTGGCGTTAAAATGTTGAAATGAGGAGTAGGAGGTGGAATTCATAATTGAGTAATTGTGGAATTTTAGAATGGAATGAGGACCAAGTGAAGAAGATTGTTGACACACTAATGGTGCTGAAATTGCATCCATAGATGTTTTTTGGTGAGTGGATGTATTGATAATGTTTTGAATATGCTATTACATTTGATATTTCTATGGATTAGAAGTATTAAATTTTGAGGTTTTGTATAATTACTTCCAATGAATGTGAAAGGAATCACATTTTAGAGAAAATAACGAGTCAATTAGTCTAGTGCCCGGTATGAATGTGAAAGGAATCACATTTTAGAGAAAATAACGAGTCAATTAGTCTAGTGCCCGATATGGTGAATTTTCATTGTATATAATCCAGTAGGACTTGTTAAATTTTCTTTTCTTGAATCGGTTGAGTCTTCTTGCGCATATATTATGCTAATCCGATATGATATCCGCTGAGAATGTTGGATTCTAGCCTTGACAAATGAAGCTCTAACCTTGCTCCCGCGACATCCAGGTAATCTCTTCCTTTTCTCTTATCGGCATAGTTCTCATGGTATGTGATTGTTTATTATCTGTTGAAACATTGAGGACAATGTTTGATTTAGGTTTGGGGGTACATTTGCATTTAGAGTTTTTAGTCTTCTTTTATTCAAAAAAAAAAAAAAAAAAAAAACTTCAAAACTCTTTTGTAAATAAAAACCTCCAACTTGTAGAGATTTTAGAGTCACTAGCATGCTTCTAGCTATGTTTACATAGAGAGTCTGACTGAAATAACAGAAATTGGAAGTACTGGAGAACACAGTCAGGTTTCTTAGTTGATTAGAGCGTTAAAGTTGGATTTAACCATACCGGAGGGAAGTAATTCATATCCCCCAATTAGATTATATATCCCCCAATTGCGCGTTCCAAATAAAGGGGGTAAGAAAGAGAACAAGGATAAATAGGGTTAGGAATGGTATTTTATAAATACCACTATGCATCATCTTGTCATGCACATGAAGATTTTTCTAAGATTACCTTTATGTCTCCTCCACTGATTAAAAAAGTTGAAGGTACCCGACGTAAACAATTACTAATACTGTTACATTTCGTAATAGACTTTTTTTTTTCTTTTTCTTTTTATATCTAAGTGGTAAATGTCATAAATTACTAGTATAAACGATGTCACGGTGGGAGGGCCGCCCGAAGAAGAATACGAAGATGGGGTTTGTCAACGACCACGTTAGTTCTGTTTCGGAAAAGTGAAAATATCAATTTTCTTGAAACGGAGTAAAAATATCACTTTTCCTAAAATGGAGTGATAATATCACTTTCCTAAAACGGAATGGAGTGATAACCTTATCGTGGTTTTTATGGATTGGTTTTGTCAAAATGTGTGATTTTGATTGTGTTTATCTGTTGGGTATTGGGAGTTTTCTTGTTTGTGATTTTGATGTTGTCTATGTAAAAGAAGTGGATTCTGGGCGGGAATTGGATATGTTTATTGGGAAGCAGTTTTGTTGGTATTTAGGGTTTCTGTCTTTTGGTTTACTTAGAAAAAAAAGAGGTTAATTGGTTGAATTAGAAGATGTGCTGGGTTAGTAGTAGTAGTAATGACAATGCTGGTTTCTGTTTTAGCATGATTGTTTGTTGTGTTCGTTGTTTTTCATTGGTACTCTAAGGCATCATTCTCTATGTATTGGTAAGTGTATGGTAGTGACCTAAAGATGTTTGATGGATTTTGCTATCGAACTCTGAATTGCTTCATGAGCATTGCAATTATACTTGTATGATAAACCACGATAAGGTTATCACTCCTCGTCCATGAACAACATGGGGTGTAGTGGCAGTGAGAGTTCAGGCTAGCAGTGGTAGAGATTACTGGTTTAGGATTATATTAGAGATAGAGGAAGAAGGAAAACAGTGGTAGGGGAAGATGAAAATTTTCCGTAGAGTATAATTGGGTGAGTTTTGTTTACCCAACTTAGAAAGGGTTAAATAAAACCTAATTTGCATAGCTAGGATAGGAATTAGGAAAAGTGGGGGTGAGAAATAGGTAAAACCTTTTTTAATTAACCAAAGTGTATTTTAGTATTTTCATACCCAAAAATCACCCCTTAACACACATCATGGGTTGGGAGAAGTAATCAATATCCCCAATTTCGCGATCTTCAATTGCTTCATTATTTTTTTTTTTAAATTCTTAATTTTTTTTTGAGTATCCCAATTTGTGGAGGTAATCCCCGATTATGCGTTCTAAATAAAGAAGTGTAACCGGATAATTAATGATCAATTAGTGATGAGCTTTAATTAGTTTGAGGATCTCCGAAAGGAGTAGGGAGTTGTGAATATGGGGACCAGTATTTGTCTACCAAACACAAAACAGAGTTGTTAAGCTGCCACGTAAGCTATGTAAAAGAAGTCATCTCAGGTTTCGCACAACCAGGGTATAACCTTATATATATATAGTTGGAAATCCAAGGTATCTCTCCCGGATAGGATATCATGGGCCCCAAATCTACATGACTCAGGCTTCAGGAGCGGTGTAACCATCCCCATGAGCCATGTCGAGAGATACCCCCTTATATGACGCACTTTAGGTCTTACATTTGCCTCTTACTTAAATGTTATTCGCGAACTAGGGTGTACGCCATAAAGGTTCGTCCCATTCGGTTATTTTATTGATTCTTCTTCATATGCAATAGGTACCCCCTACTATGACGTACTTTAGGTACTTTTTCCTCTTGCGAAATTCTGATTTCGTCATAGTAGGTTTGCCTCTATCTGATTATTTTGTTGATTCTTCTGCATATAAGCTCTTTTGTAATTTCGCTGATCTTTGATAATCTCTTGTCATTTTTGTGCGATATTTTCGTATGCTTTCATTCTTTCATTCATTCTTTCATTCTCATATTTAACTTTTGTGGTTTGCTGTTGTTGTCTCTTGCGAAGTATATGATTTGCTTGCGAATCTAGCATCCTTGAAATGTATAAACGCCGCAAAAAATATAACTATCTCGCAGCAAAAAGAAGTGTGAGAAATGAGATTTGAACCCTTGACCTGCTTCTTGCATATTCTCAAAGATACCAATCGTTCTAACCCTCTCTTGCGAAATTCAATCGCGAGATAATCATCAACTTTCTTCTTTGCGAGATAAGCAAAGTCTCGTGCGAAATTTCGCATAACAAAAATAAGTGTGCGAGAGCAAGAATTGATCCCTGCGACCTTCCGCTCGCATTCATGCCTCCCGACCAACCAAAGCTAGCCATGCCTCTGCGAAGTGTTTCTGCGAAATAATCACCTACTTTCTTCTTGCGAGATACTGTTGCGAAAAATCCATGCAAAAAATGGACCTTCAATGGGACTTGAACTCGCGACCATGAACTCATTAATTTCGCAGGTGACCAACTGTGCTGCCTCTTGTTTGCGAAAGAATGAAACAACCTTGCGAGATTATCCATTTTTTCCATTCTTTGCGAAGCAAAAAATTCTTTGCGAGGAGGGAGATTCGAACCCGCGACCTCTGATTTGCATACTTCTTCTCTGACCATCTAGGCTATTTGCTGCTTGCGAAATAATGAAACAATATTGCGAATATACTCATTTCTCCTCTCTAGGCTGTAGAAAAAATGTGAAAAAATATGACTGTGGCGAGATTTGATCTTGCGACATCAAGCTTCTTCGCTCCAACTCAAACCATCTCATGCGAGCTTCTTTTTGTGATAAAAATCACAGCCGTTTTGTTCTTATCCTTTTCTTCGTTCTTCCTTAATTTCCTTCAACAATTTTCCTCTTTTCTTTTTCTCCTGAATATGAAATCTTCCATTAAAAATTAGCTTTCTTCCTTGAATTTCATCACAAAACTTTTTTTTTTTTTTTTCTTCCTCTTTTCATGTCCTTGAATTGTTGACGGTGTTTTCTCCTTAAAGTTTATAAATCCAATTGAATTCGTCACCAACAGTAGTCAATTTTTCTAAACTTTCTTGAACCAACAAGATTAGGTCCCTGTTTCTAGTGCATATGTAGTTGCAGGAAATCCCACACTACACCCCTCACTATATCTTGATAATAATTTCTGGATCTAAACTTATTAATCATCTAAATTTCAAATATAAGTGCTAGAAATTTAAATAGACACATAAGATTCTTTACGTGGTTCGATCAATGTGATCTACATCCACGATTCTTCACTATGATTGTTGAGGTTACATTTGAATTACATTGAGAATCTCCATTAATGGATATTTTCTAGAGCTCTAGATCTAATTATTTGGGGAAGAAGATGATAAAGAAAATAAATCTCTCTCTAAAAATATCTCTCTCCAAAATATCTCTCTCTCTCCTCCTAAAAGTGTCTATCCCCCTTTCTCTCTCCTGCTCTCCTCTTTATATAGTATATTACATAGTGGATGACAGCTCATGTACAACTAATATTTCCCTTAATTTCGATTTACCTTGCGACATCCTCGCAAGAGTGTAAATGTTAAATCTCATGAACACTCTAGTTCTCGCAAGATCTTCACACTTTCTTCATGTTTCCACCATCGCCATCTATCACGCCATCTCTGAAATCACTTTGCGACGCTTCGCGACGTTGTTGATGAAGATTCCGCAAGTGTGTTGTTGTTGCGATATTTGGATCCTACAGTTATCGACACCAACTGCACGTCCTAATGTCTCAGTAAACAAATCGTGGATTCTCGAAACAGGAACATCTTCATTCACAACATAATTAGCGAGTAAATGAGGAGGAGCTTCAACATTGAAAACATGATCACTAGGTTGCTCTCCGTGATGGATCCATGTTTGGTATGTTATATCAAATCCATTCTCAAGAATATCCCCATGTACATCTTCTAGAGATTTAGGTAAACAATTGTAAATCTTACATTTCATGCAAGGACATCGAACTTCATCACTAGATTCACCAAGACTATCTCTTGTAAATTGGATAAAGGATTGCACACCGGCAACCCATCGAGGTGAATACTTAGGTGCATAAATCCAATCTTTACTTGGAGGAACAACACGACGTCGAGACATCTGCATAAAAAAACAAATCATAAATCAATTCCGAAATACAACAACAATTTGCGAGTAATCCATGAATCAGAACCGAAAAAAGTGTTTGAACTATTTTCAAGCAGATGTAATAAGTGGTTCATGTGTTCAACTACAATTAGCATTGATACGGGCATAAGCAATGAGCTCTAATTTTCACTAGTTTTATGAATTGGCATGATGCGGACATACAACTTTAACCAAATACTTAACACACCATAAGTGTCTTCAAAACACAAAAGCTTGCACAAGGAGAACGAATATATAATATAATTTTTGCAAATACTAGAACACACTAAACTAATTAGCTTTCAAAGGACGGAAGGGCTTGTATATTAGAACACACTACACACAAACTATTGCAAATACTATAATTTTTGCAAATACTAGAACACACTACAAACAAAGCCTAACAAAGATCAACTACGGATTTTTGCTCCAGATCTTATCTGAGAGGATTTAATTGTTTCACCTCCCTTGCCAATGATCAAACCAACTTTGTATATAAATTGTGCTTGTATATTAGACACGGTAAAGATACCCACGAATTGTGGTCAAAACTACTCGCATTCTAATTTACTAAAAAAAAAACAGCAACAAGGACCAAACCTTCTCATTTGGGACTTCTATCTGAATTTAATTCAACACGTCTGGTTGTTGCATATCTATCAGCTTCAAAAGATCTCTTGTTATTTGAATATTAGCTCCCGAATTATTCTCGCAATAAATCGAATTGTCTCCCCCGACTTTGCCTATAAGAACACCAACCTTTGCCAAGAACGATTAAATTTTCATTTGCCAGATTCATACAACACTTCACTATTTTTAGTCAAATTATTATGGATATGTAAATGATATAACCCCTCAATTCCTCGCTTTTTAGTCAAATTATTGGTGCTATATAAATGATAGAACCCCCAATTCGACAATTTTAGTCAAATTATTGATGATATATACATTTGTATCACTAGATTACTAATTTTTTGACCTAATTAAACAAAACCCCTAAAGAAATAGAAAAAAATATTTATTACCCTAATAAATTGATACTCAGAATTTAACTCAGAAATTGAATCTCAGAATTTAACTCAGAATAAAGTACATACCCTAATAAGCTGGTGAGTTGAAGCTCTGATAAAACCTGAAATCAGAGGTGAACTAGTCGTTTTCAAATCTTCTGAAAGTTGTTGAATCATAACTAGTAAATACAACCATCATGAGTTTTTCCCATGGTGATGATTTAATTTGTTCGAGACAAGTAATAAAATTGCTTGAGAGTGAGAGAAGTATTAGATCTGGGAGAGAAATCGCCGAGAGAGAGAGAGAGAGAGAAAGAAAGACGATAATATGGGTTTTCTTTTTCGATGGCTAGCTAACAAGTATAAACATAGACCGAGTGATTTTCACTGTCGCCTAGAGCTAAATGGGTGAATCGGATCTCTATGAGAAACGATTATATGAAGGTGAAGTTTTCTTTTAACTTGTGAGAAAGACTATAAATTTTTGGTGGTATATAGGCAATTAAAAAGACAATCCAACTTCTTAGAAAGACCTGAAATTGTGATTCAAACCCAATTGAAGTAGAAATCTGGAAAATCAACTGTGACTCTTTCTTTGAATTTTGATTCAAACTACGTAATTGAAGTAGAAAACAGGAAAAGATTAGCATGACTTTGTCAAAAGACTTGAGAACGGAAAATAGAAAAAGAAGTTGATAAAATGAAAACAGAAAAAAAGTTGATAAATAGAACAACATTGAAACAATTGAACTAGATTGAAAGTTAATGAAATGAAAACTAAGTTTAAAACTGAACAAGATTGATGATACCAATATATTTCATTAGATAAGAGCAGGGATCATAAACCTTCTAAAGCTACATATAATTAGATAAGAGCAGGGCTCCTAAACCCGCTAAAGCTACATACATATATAGATAGATATCCGTCGAGAACTCACAAGTTCTCAGGACAACATTTCTTAACTTGTTTTGAGTATCTTCTTCTTTATATAAAAAGAGATGAGACTCAAAACTACAATGCACTTCAACTGTACCCAAAAAATTTCCCCCAAAATAGTTACCTCTATAACCCAAGATCATATATCCCAAAATACTTACATATATCACTTCCATTTTGTTCCCAAATTCATTGTACCCAAAAAAAGTCCCATAAAGTTCTGATAACCTCCACAAAAAAACTGAACTTCCAAGTTCAGGAGAACTAAAATCTGGATCATCACATGTGACCGAGTGTCGTGCCCACGAATCATATCGGCTAGAGAAATGTCACCAAGAGTTCCAACACCATCATATAGATCCTCGGTAGGTACCAAAATTTGATCAATGAGGACCAAACAATCTCCATTTGTTGGTCGGCACTCGGATCAACACGACCAAATGCAAACAGATCTCTTCCTTAAATTCCTCAACACTACCTTGTGAGCCCTATGCTCGGAACAGCACTGCAATATCCATAGCCTAAGACAATATTAACATCCCTTAGGTCAAAAAATAATAATAACAGTCTTCATAAGAAAAATAGTGAAAACTAAATGGTTACCGATTCAATAACTATATTGTTTAAAATGTGTTAGTAAGAACAAAATCTTACGACCAGTATTAACATTGCCGGTGCCACCCCCTAGCTTGCCTCAACATACTCCTCAAGAACTCGGAGACGATCTTCAACAACTCTATTCTTCAATTGTTCTTGTCGCAATCTGCTCCCTAGGAATTCGTGAAGCAAGCAATTCGATCTTCGAGACACCACCTCCTATACCTCTAACTAAGCCCCCACGATCACGCCCAAATACCTACAACCAAGTAAACAAAATGAGTTAGTAAGTAAAAGATTTTATTTTTATAAGAACGAATAGCAATCTCAAATTCATATGCACACACCTTCGCGATTGCATCCCCTGTCCACATGGGTCTCTTTACTATCTTGCTCGCTTGTAGCAACTCTTTTACCTCTCCTGGAAAGTACAAAAGAAATTATAAGCAAGTCGAAATCAAACTAAAAAAAAAAAAAAAAAGCATACTTGTGAACCTAAAATCAATATGCAAAACATCCAAACTTACCACATATTTCTGCATCTTACTTCATAATCATCGTGGCCAAATTGTTCAAGATCTTCTTACTGGCAATTCTTGATACACATGTGTAGCAACAAAGACTATAGATCAAGCTAATGTACCCCAACAGACTTTTTGTTCCATTATATGGCGACGCCGCGCAATACCATCTCTTCCAGTACTATGTAGAGCTTTAACAGCTTTCCTTGCCCTCCTCCCTCTCACCCTGGCTACTTTATCGCTATCTTTATTAACCATGTCTACAAAAGCCTCCCAATCTTCCTTCTTCTGATTTCTTGGCCTCTTGGCTTTTTTTTCAGCAACAGTAACACCAGCTGCATCACACACTTTCCTTAGAGGAGTCTTCCCATTCCTCCAAGCTTTGTTTGCCATTTTATAGCTTTGTCCTTGACAAATTCGAGCACGTTATACACATTCTTGATTGCTCTCCACACTTCTTCCTTGAGTTCCGCAGAACTTTCCTCCGTGCTCAGTAAGATGGTGACACAATACTCTTAGCAATCACTCCAACTTTGGTGGAATACGTCTTTGACTCTCCAATGGGTTGTCCAAGTGCATTGAATTCAATTGGAAGTAGGTGATCAACTGCATAAAACCAATATACTAATTAGTAATTATAACTCAACTGTATAGTTATCACTCATCATTTAACGAGTTAATCCATGACCAAAACGGAATTCATTTCTTACTAAAGAGAAATTCATATAAAAGGGTCCTGAGTCTTAGTGTCCAAGATTATTGAAACTACACTCCAGGGTACAAAATGAAAAAAAAAAAAAAAACAAATGGATGCACCAGGTCTGTGCAACTAGTTTCTATATAGTACCTAGCTAAGAGTTTTAATCTATCTAGCCATACAATAAACAACACATTTGAACCTTACGATCACTTCAAGAATAATAACATTAGCTTGAAATTTGAGCTAGTTACACTCAATACAAATTCTTAATTTATACACAGCAAAGTTTAACCAAAAAGTTAGCATTCCCAGACTTATAGGAAATGAAAAACATATCCGTGGCATTGAAAACAAAATAAGGGAATTAACCTTTCTTCTCAACTTATATAAAAGTTTAATATCCATTTTCCTTAAACGCCACAGCTAATTCCAGATGGAAGCTATATTAATGACTTAAAAATACTACCTTTAATCATTAGTTCAACCATTTAAGAAGAAAAACCCGTGCGCACTTGATTACAAGGGACTGTGAAGCATATGAAAATGCAAATGCAATCGTTGTAATGCAACAGTCTATAAAGATGAGATACGGTGACAACAGTCTAAAATGCTTACAAGAACCAGGTCTTGAAACAATCTATGAAATTTGGTAGGAAATCATAGAGTCCAAAACTCGAGACAGAATCCACAATTAAAGATGGCTACTAGCTTTTGGTGCTAATTACTTCCAACTATGGTTCCCAACAAAACGAAAACATTCTAGGTAGAGCTTCTTCACTTACTGAGCCCAATACATTAAAGAAGATGCAAAAATCTTTGCACTGCGCTCCTAGAATTACTAGTACTGAGAACCAACAAATGAATATCTAGTTGACGATAATATGAACACATAATAATGAAACTATCTTTTGCCAACAATATATCTATGTTATTACCATCGCTACAAAAGAAGGAAATTGAAAGACATAACTATGTTATTACCATTCCTGCTTTCTTGAGAACTTTGAGTTTCATAGGCCAGATTTATGTCAGTGCCTCATGCACTGATCCTCAGTATGTACACTTCCCACTTTGGTTCATTACATCGTGACCATCATTTGGAGAGTGCTCACCATCGATGAAGACAAATGTTCATTCCTAGAACCTGGACTTGCGAAGCATTGAGCAAGGGAGTAGGCCGGTCACTTGAAGTTGACCTACTAGTTGTAGGATGAGATCGGGCTGCGACTTCCGCTACTAAGTCTCACCAGTCATCTAAAATCAAAAGAAATCATACCATTTCAGTAAAAAGTTCAGATTTTTTCATCATTAAGATCATCTCAAAAACATATTTAGATATTAATCATACAAATCATGATATAAATTGCATAAAAACCACCTAAACATGATAAATCAAATATAAATCATAAACCAGAACATTTAAAGCCATGTAATTTTAGAAAATTTCATATTTTACTTCATTAAGAAATCTGAAAACATATCGAGATGTTAATCATACAAATCCTGATATAAATTGAATAATAAAAAACCCTATACATGATACTGATCATACAATACAAAACAATAACAAATCCTAGAGTTACTTAACATGATCTTCATACCCAATCACACAAAACAATTAGAAACCACAAAATATGTGATTTTCATAGTAAAGTGATTTTACCTGAAGATCTTGCAGAAATCAAGTAAAACCCTGTCAACAAACAAACGCAAACGATAATTAAAACCAACAATTAAACAAGAGGAACAAGAAAAGAAAACAGAAAAGGTTTTTTTTTTTTTTTGAACCTAACTTTAAAATTACAAACCTTAACTTTACCTTGGACAAAATCAAGATTGAATCTGGTTTTGATAATGGCTGGTATCAAAGAAAATGGTTCAATCATGTGATTTTTTTTCTCTGATTTGGGGTTTGGGTGAGAGCTGGAGTGGGAGGTTTGGGTGAGAGATTACTGAGAGGGTTTGAGTGAGAGAGTACTGACTAAATAAAAAGATAAAGAAAACATTAAAATTATATATTACTCGATAATAACGAGGGACACTTGTTTCATCACAGCGGTTCCAACAAAAAAATTATTTCTAACCACACAAAGTGGCGGGAATCATCGCGCCAAAATCTATCTAGCAGTGAAACATTACTACCACCTGCGTCGTTGTACTGGTCAACTAAAGTCTAACCACTACGACCACTTGACTTTATTCGGCAACAAAATCGTCAGTGTCGTTGTAGAAGTCAATTAAAGTCCAACTATAACGACAACTTGACTTTAGACAACGACGCGTTCTGCGTATGGTAGTTTTGTGACATTAGGTTTTTGTGTCGTTACATTATGACTCAAATAGCCTCTTTTCCACTAGTGTAGTAAAGTGAAGAAGTATTCAACACTTATTAATGGCTTTATCTTTTACAAGATGTTAGCACATAATTTTCTGGATTTTACAATTTTGACCTTAAATGAAAATCCACCATCAACATTAAGTCCCCTGCCTAGCATATAATGGTTACACTATTGTGGGGTAGGCATGAGATGGTGACATGCATATATGAGAAAGACAGGATAAAAGAAGTTTACCCGGAAGAGTATTGACCGACCGCTAGTTGTCCATGCCGTTGTGCTTGTATGGAATCCTTTGGTGGGACCGGTTTTCTTCTTTGGGTATTTGAATTAAAAGAGGAATTCAAACAAAAGAGGAATCCTTGTTCTATTGGGATTTCTTCTAACTTTTGTTTATAAAAGAGACTAACCCCTTTTCTTTTTCTCACGAATTTTTTTTTTGTTTGTTTGGCAGCTCCCGTCCGCGACTACCACTGCTGCTCCTGCCGACGCCGTCGATGTTGCTGTCGCCGGAGTTACCGTCGTCGCCCGCTGCCGTCCGTCCGCGCCAAGGTAAGTTTCGGTTTCTCTCTCCCCCTTTTTTTTTAGGAAAACCCTAATTTCTTAGGTAAAAACATTTTGTAAGATACGTCATGCTAAATTTTCCCATCAAGATTGATAGTAAAAACGCCTATATTCGCTAGGATGGTTTAGTTCCGTGACTCCGTGAATATGTCGTTTTCGCTTCTTCTTCTTCCGTTGTTGCATGCAAAACTAGCTTCTTAGGTTGAAAAGATACTTTGGCTTAAATTTCGTAAACACAATTCTCATGAACATAAGAAAACCGTGTTATAATATGTGCACATGAATGCGGTCCCACCATGTGCGTTTGATCCGAACGTGGGTCCCACCCACATATGCTTGACTGAAAGTCGACCTTATACTAGCCTTGTGCTCTGAACCAACACCGAATTTGGAATTTGAGTAATACCAGACTTGAAACCAACACCGGACTTGAAACTTGAGTAATACCAGACTTGAAACCAATACCAGAGTTGAAACTTGTGTAATACCAGACTTGAAACCAATACCGGACTTGAAATTTGAGTAATACCAGACTTGAAACCGATACCGGACTTGAAACTTGAGTAATACCGGACTTGAAACTCGAGCCGGTGTTTGGACCCAATCCCAGCTTTGTGCATTGATGTGAATGCATATCACACATGTTTTTTTTTATACAAGTACTGACTCCTTTCTTTATTGTAGAATGAAGAAAAGAACTCCTGTTGGTATGTCTTCTAGAGATAATCTTTGGTGTCAAGTCGGGAAGTGTTGACAGTTCAAAGATATGCTTAACATTTTGATGAGTTGTTCACCTTGTCTTTTCAAACATTAGGAAACATCCCTCTCACCCAGGATAGTCCCGCTTTCCGATTCGGAAAATATGGAAGATGATCCATCTTCTTCTTTTGACACTTGTGATGAGGTTCTGTCTTGAAGAAATGAATATCCTCCTTCTCATATCGATTTCAAGACTTGTCATACTCCATTTGGCTTCTTATGAAGGATGGATGAGACGCATGTTAAATAATAAGGACATTAAAGCCAATTTGACCAAAGTGCAAATCCTCAATGCAGTCATGGCATGTGCTACTCTTGAAATTAAGAAAGTCGTTGCAGGCTTGATTACTTTCATTTCTCGGTGGCGCCCTTCTACTCATGTAGCTATATCTAGATGGGGAGAGATGACTATTACTCTGGAAAGCATAGCTGCATTGATGAACCTGCCTATCATTGGGAGTTTTTATTATGAGCTTTCTGACACGGAACAACGTGATTATGATACTATACTCCAAAAGGTGGCGGAATTCGACGATCTGGACAAGGAGGATAAAAAAGATACAAGATGCTTTTACACCTGGTGGGTATCGTAGTGGTCTCCTGTAGACCCAGAACCATCGATCGAGTTGGAAAATGAGCTCAACATGATTGCATTCCTGTCTTTGTGGCTATCCAAAGATATATATATGCATGTTTCCAACGGGTACAAGAAGGTGGAGTCGTATGTCCACTTCATTTTTCTTCAGGAATTCTTGTGGGAACATTTCAAAAGTTATGCTCAAGTTCCTGTAACTTCGCTCGGTAATTTGTATGGTGGCTCGAGAATACTTTGTTGGCAGAGGAGGCATCCCAGAACCGGTGCAAAACTCGTGGATGTCTTTGATAATGTGTCTTCTGTAAATTTCCGTCCATGGGGGCCGATCCACTCTTCCATTGCTCAGCCGAAGACTTTTGTTATTGCTTCTGACGGTCCCATGTTGCGTTGCGTCCGATGCCAACACTATGAAATTTGAGAACTTATTTATCTCTAAGTTTGCGCATTAAGGATATATCCGTCCTTATTCAACAAGCTCTTCCATTTGTGACTCCGTACAACATTGACGAGGCTTCTCGTCAAATGGGATTTGACCAGGGTGTTCCATTTATCCGTCCGTCGGAGGCTCCGAAAGAACTTCTCCCTGGTATCTTTGATGCTTTGACGTGTTCTTGGCATCGCAGTCTTCCCTTCGGCCTATTGGGAGAAACCCCGGTGGTATCGATAAGTATAAGGAATTTTGGAGGAGGCAATTGTTGACTTTCCGGGGAATTCTCGGAGAATGTTGTGACAGATTCCGTGGTGATCCATCTTCGACGTTTTGAAGAATCATTTCGGTTGAAGCCACTTCCAAACCAACGGACCGGAGCCGAGGATTGCAGTCCCCAAAGCGGGAGAGATCTAAGAGGCGAGGCATGTGGTTCGGTGATCCTCAATTCCTCCAATATCGGGTGTATTTAAATCTCTTTCTCGTTGATTCCTTCATTTCTCCCGTAAATTCTTCTAACAAATGATCCTTGCTTGAAATCGGGAATTCAAAGAGAATATCTTCACAAGGTTGGCGCGCATTCGAACGAGAAGTCCGGTAACGTTGGCCTTTATGTTGAGAAGTCTCCGGTGGCACCGATCCTCGAAGTCTGTAACAATGATCTTTATCTTTGAGAAGTCCGGGCGAAACCGCTCCTTTTCAGGACCATGACAGAGATGATGCAAGCTCGGTTGGACAAGGTGCCTCCCTAAGTGATCTTGTTGATGGGGCCGTGATGGAAATTAGCACCCGGAGCGAAGTAGATATTGGGAGGAATGTAAGAGAGGCAACATCCGCTATTGTTGAGGTGGCTCCCTTGAAGAACATTAAGGCGGTGCTCCAATCAATAAAGCTATAGTGGTGACTTCTTCCGAAAGGCCTCACCAGAATCGACAAGGCTCCCGTGATTGGTGAAGTATTGGTACGCGGCTGGGGATTCGTTCGATCTTCCCTTCTTGTCCCTATCCAGTCATGTGTTGGTCGGAGGATTCAAAGGCGTGCCAACTCGCCCGAAGGGTTGTACACAAAGGATATGGGAGAAGCATGGCCACATTGCTACCACTACGACTCAAGATTCATCTTGCGTTGGTCAACCGCGTCCCGGGAAGCTTTATTTTCTATCCATGGGATGAGTGTCGCACCGGTCGAGCAGTTCTGAGGAGATGATTGAAGGTGGAAGTGCCATCGAGACATGTTTGCGTGAGCACAACTTCAATGCTCCTTGGTTCTTCAAAGGGTTCTCCGAGATTCGAGGAGATTCAAAAAATTACAAGATGAAGTCCCTTCTGCAGACGTGTTACTCGCCAGAAGAAGAGGTTGAAAAGTTGTCTAAGGGTTGAGCTGACGGTGTACTTCAAAGGATGAAAGTCTCTCTTGCCCGAAGGACGAGTTCTTTCTTGAAGGACTTTCCTTGAAGGATTCTCGCTACCTACTTGTCTTTTCTTTTAGATGCTTTTCTTTTTAAGTGACAGTGAGGATTTCCTTTGACTTCCGGTTTTGAATTAATAGGTAATTGAATTGGTTTATTTTGAGATAGTTTGGTGAATAACTTTTCTGAAAGAGGCTATTTTAAATGGAATTTTCATCTTGGTCATGAATGATTGCACATGTCATATGAAATTACAAACGTCGCATAAAAGGGAAGTAAGAATGGAAACAAACATGGCATTTGATCATTGATCCTCTTTCTCTATGTGCGGGATGCCAAGTCCCCAAAGTGAATTCTAAAGCTATCTTTCTTGTAAAATTGTTGAATAGAACTTGCTTGCTTTTTAAAGTTTTACTTGTATCAACCGAAGTAGCCTCTCTCAGATAATGAGAGCTATCCTCCAACCAAGCTTCTCTGAACAATGCGCTTCAAAGCGTTGCATTCACTGGTGGGGTGGTGAAGGAACCGGTGGAAGTGACAGTACCTCGGGTCCATTACTTCTTGATCAATTGGTGGACGCCATACAGGAGGTAGTTCCACCTCTCTGTTTCGTACCCACGCCTCCAGCAGCTCCAAAATCTTTTTCATTGGGAACGGAAATTGTAGGTACTTCGAGTCTAGCTTTTACCGTATTCGTGGGCGTTGTGGTGTCTCTTCATGGCTTCGATGTGGAGCACGTTTCGGGGATGAATTTGGAAGACTTGTGAGTTCCATCATATCTGCGGATCGCTTGCCTGGGTAAAGGGATGTGGAAGGTATCGTAATATCACTGCTGAGTGATCGAATTGAACGATCCCATCCTCTGTATTCACGTATTTCCTAATTGATTTCTCCTTCCTCAAGCATTTCTTCGCTTGGTTGAAAGGTCGATGCGGATTGGACAGTCTTCCGGACTTCAACAAGAGTTTTGAGATATAAATCTTCTAGCAGGGCTCCGTAGGCTGCAGGCTCCCTTTCTTTATCTGGCTGACGTTGTAGCACTCCGAACAAGTCCTTTCCTCTGTGAAGTTGCCTCGAGTCTTCATTGTTGGCTGGACCATGTTGTTCATCTTTCCTGAGTCTCATGCGATTACGCGCCCTTTTTGCTTCTCCATTTGGTAAAGGTGTGACCCCTTGTAGTGATCTACACTACAAACAGCTCTAATTAGGGATTCAATTCACAGGATCTACACTGTGATATTGAGAAGGACCTCAAAGAGGCAAAAGAAACATAAATTTCCGGATAAAATCTACACACCATCCATCGGTGAATACGGACCAATAAAAGGAGAGAGAGGTTTTGGCTCACACGTGCGGATACTCACATAAGAATTCAACTAAAGACAACCCTAGAGTACATAAGGGCACCCCTGACTATGACTAAGAAGGGATATGACAAATGCCGGCTCCTACAGAGCATCCTTGTCCTCAAGGATGAACTTGGGAAAAGAGGATTTGATGGCAGCTACGTCTTCCCCGGGATGTATCTCCTTCCGCCGTATGAGACCATTGTATCTCCACCGTGGGATAGGTCGACGGCCTTTGAAAATGGTGCGAGAGTTGATAACCTTGACATGCTTCACCTTAAACAAACCTTCCTTGTCAATGTTGGGCAATGATGTCCGTGGTAGTAACCCTTGTCCAAGCTTTTGCTTAAGCCACGAAACGTGAAAAATGGGGTGGATGCGGGAAGAAGCGGGGCGTTGAAGTCGATAAGCCACCGCTCCAATTTTCTACAACCTTGTATGGACCAAAAATTTGGCTGCCATCTTGAGATTCTTGCGTAGTTGGACAGACATTTGACGATCTGCCGCAGCGTAAGTATACCTAATCCCAATCGCAAAACTTTCTCCGTTCTACTCTTATCGCCTTGTTGCTTAATGCGGTGTTGAGAATGGAGAAGATTCCCACAGATCGTTGTCATTATTCCCTTTGGTGTAGATAATTATCGACCACGGAGTGACGAATGCCACTCGTCGATGGAGTCCAAATCGTGGAGGAGAGGCCGTCTGAGCTTGAAACGGCGTGATTTTCAAACTAGTGTGGTAAGAGGTGTTGAACCACCACTCTGCCAAAGACAATGACCAAGAAACCCACTTGGTTGGCTGTAGCTACACATACAATGTAAATACGATTCCGGTGCAAGCATTGACACGCTCCGTTTGGCCGTCTGTTTGCGGGTGGTACGAAGTGCTCATGTGAAGAGAAGTACCAACACTGGAACAAGGCTTGCCAAAACCCACTAAGGAAAACAAGATCTCTATCGGAGACAATGGTGGCGGGACTACCATGCGGCTTAAGGATCGTGTCGATGAAGAGTTTTGCTACGGTTTGTCTTTGTGTAGGGATGACTTAAAGCAATGAAATGAGAATATTTAGTGAGACGATCAACGATTACCATAATGACATCGCGACCTTCAGATTTTGGCAACCCGGAGATGAAATCCATGCTGATGTGCTTCCGGGCTTGATCGGGGAATGGGTAGAGGTGGAGAAGACCCGCAGTAACTTGTGCTCCACCTTATTTTGTTGGCAGACATCACGTTGTTGGACAAATTGTATTAAATCACGCTTCATACCCTGCCAATGAAAGTAAGTCTTGGCACGTTGGTAGCTGGCTTGCATGCCTGAGTGCCCTCCAATGGCGGATGAGTGGACAGCCGCCATAACTTGTTGTCTAGCAGTCCCAGCTTGACCAATGTAAATTCTACCCTGAAACTTCAAAATGCCATTAGTAAGGGTATATCATGTATCATGCATGGAAGAGATAGTCAGTTTAGGAATCCAATAAACTGCTATGGGGTCATCTATATAGCTAGTGAGAATGTCTTCAAGCCATTTTGGTGCGGTTGCTGAGAGAGAAGAACAATTAACTCTAGAAAGAGCATCTGCTACCCGATTGTCCGAACCCTTCTTGTAAGCAAGAGTGTAGTCATACCCCAATAATTTAGTCATCCATTTCGTTGAAGAACGTATGCGCTTGTTGATCCGAGAAAAATCCGAGGCTTTGATGATCCGTAAATATCGTAAAATGAGACCCTAATAAATACGATCTCCATTTGGTGATGAGATAAGACAATTGCCAGCAACTCCTTTTCATAAGTGGATAAGGCTTGATATTGGATTCCCATACCCTTGCCGAAGAACGCAATTGGTCCGCCACTCGCATTAATACGGCTCCCACTCCTAGATTACTAGCATCGAGTTTCAAGTTCAAACTCCTTAGTGAAATCTGCAGAGTGAGAACAGTGTAGAAGTAACTACTTTCTTTAGTTGTTCAAAAGCTAACTCTGCAAGATCCGTCCAAGCAAAGTTGCCCTTTTTGAGTAGCTCGGTAAGTGGTTTACAAATTAAACCGTAACCCTTAATAAATCTCATGATAGTAACCCGTCAAACCAGTAAATCCTCGTAAAGTTTTAAGTGTAGTTGGTCTAGGCCAATTTAACATACATTCGATTTTTGCCGGTCACCGCTACCCCCTTGTTGTTGATTATGTGGCCTAGATACTCCATTTGTGGTTGGCCGAAGGAACACTTGCTTCGCTTAACAAACAAGGAATGTTTGTGCAAAATAGACAAAACGATATGCAAATGTTTACAGTGAGTAGCCATGTCTGGACTATAAATGAGTATATCATCGAAAAACACCAAGATGAAATTTCTAAGGTATGGGCCAAAGATGTCATTCATCAATGACTGAAAGGTAGCAGGACCATTTGTAAGACCAAAGGGCATCACTCGAAATTCGAAATGACCGTGGTGAGTACGGAAAGCGCTTTAGCTATGTCATTTAAGTAAACCCTAATATGATGATAACCCGCTAGAAGATCAAGTTTGGTGAATATAGTAGCGCCAATTCAAATAATAATTCTTTCTATAACGGGATATGGTACTTATATTTAATAGTGATAGCATTCGACTTACGATAGTCGACACGTAACCGCCACCCGCTCGTCTTTCTTCTTGACTAATATGACTGGTGAGCAAAGAGCTATGGTTGGTGTATCACTTCGAATCCAAAGATTTCTTGCACCCGCTTGCTCAATCACTTCCTTTTGAACATATGGGACTCTGTAAGGACGAAGATTCGGAGGGGTAGCATTGGGAATCGGGTTGATGTGGTGGTCATGAGTTCTTTCCGGAGGTAGTGTGGTAGGTGTCCGAAAAATGGTAGGAAATTGCTCCGAATCGCAGCAATGGGTGGTGCTATGATTTCAGGTGAGTGTTGGCTTGAAGAGAAAAAATCGACCAATTAAACCTTGTGTGCCTTTTTGCGGTAGTCTCTTCAAGAAGGAACCCGACATATGAGATAAAGTGGCCGCTTCGGTAGGCCGATCGGCTCAATTTCTTGACCCCGGTGCTGAAACTTAATCGCAATTTCTTGAAGTCGAAGACCATAGGACTGAGTTCTCGCATCCAATCTACACCCAGTACCATGTCATACCCCAGAGGTCTAGAATGTGCAAGTCATGAGAAAATTGATGACCTTGCATACTCCAAGTGAATGCCGAACATTGTGCTTGGCTTAACAATTTGTTGCCATCACCATCGCCACTTGCAAGGGTTGTGTAGAACCGATAATACATCCACTTTTACTTGCATCCTTGGTATCTAAGAATCTATGAGTGTAGTTGCGGGAAATCCCACAATACACCCCTCACTTAATTCTACTCAATTAACACATTGAAAAATGAATGATTAAGAATGTTTATTGATTAATCTCATGAAATGTTCACCTGGGAAGTATGGGATTACACTTAGAAAATAAAACACTCTTAAACTTTTCTCTCCTAATGACTTGCTCAACAATTCGAAAAGATCTCTCCTCTACAACGGACTTACTCAACCCTTTATATAGGGTATTACATAATGGATGACAACTAAAGTCGTCTTTATTTTCGGGAATGACTCGCGAAGTGTCGCAGGTGTACAAATCTTCATTCTCGCGACACTTCTTAACGTTCGCCAGGTTTCATGTCTTCCTTATGTTTTGCTTGTCGTTATTCATTGCGTCGTTTATTTTAGCTTCCTGCGACTCCTTCGCGACGCTGTCGTTTACTAATCTCGCGAACCTTGTATGTTGCGATATTATGATCCTACATCTTGCCTCTTTTTCCTTGAATATTGCTTGAAGAGCGATTTTAAGGAAAAATCCATTGTTGTAGCAATCCTTGATTTTAGTTGATGAAGGAACGAGCGAAAGAATACTTTTCTTGAAAAGTACGTACTTGCCTCTATTCTTTGGCGAAGTTTCGAAGTTTCTTTGTAATATATATGAAGTGTCATCTCTTGCCTCATGTGTTATGGGAAATAATCAGTCTCGCAATCTCTTCTCGCATGCTAAGAGAATATGTGTTGTGATACTTGAAACCCCCATCCTGCCTCTTCTTGTGTTTTCTCTGCGAAGGAGGGAATGTCATCAATCTTTAGATCTGTCGCAACTGTCTGTTTTTCACTAAAACCCCTTCCCGACATACTTTCGTGGATTCAGGAATGACCGTTTACACGTGTCTATAATTACCCTTTTTACCGGTGCATTTAATGTCATCCTAAGTTGTAACATTTTCTTTGTCTATTTATAGGGGTGTCCCCCTCGTGAAGAACTTACTCTTTTCTTTTCATCTTCTTCTTCGTCTGCAAGTGTCTATCTTCTTCATCGTTCTGCAAGTGTTTTCCTGCTATTCTCTCTTATCATCTTCTTCAACACTTCTGCTGTTTCCTAACTGCTGTTATTCTCATGGCATCCAGGTTTGTTGATCTTGCTAGATTTGATTGGTTTCATGATTGATTAACTTTGAAATTAGCTTTTCTCACTGAAATCACCCTGTTATGATTAATTTTGTAACTCTCTTTCTGCCATTGTTGTTTAGCAAGAACCAGTCCAAAACTAAATTTACCGTGAAGAATCCTCTTCTTATTTTGGGCTCGCAGCCAGAACTCCCTTCGCAACAGGAATCTTTTGCACAACCAAAACCATCCTCGCGAACAAAGTCTATTGCTTCCAAAAGAAAATCTGCAAGTGACAAGGTATTTGAAGAACATTTGTTTTTTATTAACAATAGTGTTGCCTCTGTTTCTTATTTAACTTGTTATTCGCAGGATGACGGAACTGTTGACAGAACTCTCAAGAAACCTCGCCAACCCAAGCCTACTACCCCTAGTGTTTCTTTTCCTCCCTTTACAGCTTCTTCTCCTGGCTTGCGAAACCATCGCAAGATGATTTCTCGTCTGATCCCTGCGAGAATATTACTAACGACGGCATTCTTATGTCTCAACTCCTCATAGATCAAGCTCCTCATAACAGCCCTACTACTCATGTCTCTGGCATTTCTCCAGTCATCATCCTTCCCGAGACTTCCCTTCCTCGTGACGCCTCCTTGATGAAAGATGGCTTGTTTCCTCCTTCCTCTGCTTCTCCATCCGAGCAAATCCCTCTTACCAAAGAAAATTTGGAAGGGATAGAAGTGGCTTTCAAAGTCCTTTCGGATCTTGTGAACGAGGCCAAGAAGACTCCTGTCGATCCTGTCAAGTCTGATGTTTGCGAGATTCTAAGCAAACATCTTGGCCCTGATAAGGCTTCGCAAGCATCTTTGGTTCAAGAAATCAATAAGTTGAGGAACGATCTCCAAGCTATGACTGAGAGATGTAACAATCTCCACCTTGAAAATCAAAAATTTCACAACATCTCGCTAGATCGTGATAATCTTCGCAGGAAGAATGAAGAGTTAAAAGGTATACTCTCCCCTTCCCTTTTTTTTTTTTTTTTTTAAATCCTTGTCCGCTCTTCAAGTTCTAAACCAGAAACGAATAATGGAGATATATCAATTGGAAACCATTGGTGAAGAAGTTCGCGTTGAGAGAGACGCTTGGATGGAGCAATATAACTACCTGAATAATCTTCGCGCAGATGCTACCGATGAAATAAATAATTTGTCTAGAGAAAATATAGCGTTAACTCAGAGTCAAGACTTATTAAGTAATGATTTATCTCGCCTCTCTTATTCTTTGGATAAAGCTAATTTGCAACTGGAAACTTTATCAGATGAGAACGGAACTCTTTCTCAAGAAAAGCGTTCTCTGTTAAACAAAGTGGCGACCTGTTCGCAACAATATAATGATTGTCAAAAATTATGTGAAGAACAAGAACGGTCCATTCGCATGTTGAGGAGTCAGCTTGAAGAAGTTAATACCGAAGAGAGAAACTTATTCAAGGTAGAATATCTTTGAGTGTAAAAGCGAACCAATTTAAAGATCAATGTTCTAAGTTAGAAAATCCAATTCTAAACATGCACGAGAATGCCATACTTATTTCCAACGAAAAAATTTGCGATCTCGCCCGAAAGGCTTAGTTGGAGATACGTTCATGACGCCATGGACCGTTTGGGAAATAGTTGTTCGGCTTTTTATTCAAAGATCTTGCTTCTCAAAAAGAAGGTAGTCATATTATTTGACTACCTTGATTTATTTATGTATCCCATCAACCTTAAAAGTAGTTTTTTAATCTTTACTTGTTCAATTATTATGCAGATTCTGAGAAAAAGCTTCGCTCTGTTATTTCTACTCTGAAGTCGGACTATTCTAAACTTCGCAAAGAAAATGGGTCACTCGCTACTTCCTTGCTCGTTCTCGCGAGCGTGCCGAAAGGAGATTTGATTACATATCCGATCGCAAGGATATAGATAGTAAAAATCAGAAGGCGCTCCTTCGCCAATTTCATCTCAAGGCCGAAGTCATTGTTAATGACATTTTATTGTCTAAATCTCTTGATCTTGTTCATATTAAACCTTTGGAAGTAAGTGATGATGAAGTCCCCGAATCTCCTGATAGTGATTATGATTATGACAGCTGCGAAGATGTCGCCAATGTTGAAGTTGTTGATAAAGATCTTGCTGAAAAAATATCTGACGAAGTTCCGTCCTCTGGCGAAGGTGAAGCTGAGAAAGTTATTGAGGAGCCTCCCCATTCTCTCGCATGATAACATTGATGTAGAGAATTAACTGCTTTTGTAACTTTTGTCGAATCGTTTCTTTTTGTTTTTGAAGATTAAATCCTTTGTTGAATGATTCTCTTATTTTCTTCTTAATCATGACTATGATCTCGCGAGTTTGTTCGCTTACATTTTTATGAAATGATGTTATTTATTCATCATCGTTGAAACGTATTCTTCATTGGTGTCGAACTTTATTATTGCGACGAGGTCGCAGGTATCTCCATGAATGAAGAAACCTACTTTTCTCGTCTTATCATTTTGGGTGGTCTTTTAAGTAAGGCCTTCCTAGTTAAAGGTCTTACTTTGCCATCTCTTGTCGCGACAAGATCGCAGGACGTCTTTACACTTTCATGTACTGACCCATTGACCTTGTCTTATCTGAGTATTTTTGCCTCTCGATATTTTTGTTTGCGACAATATGATAGGTCTACATTTCCTTGCGAGAACATAGTCCTATGACATTGGCGTCTGTGCGACGAGATCGCAGGACGTCTTTGCACTTGCATGCAAAAACCCATTGATCTCGCCTTACCTTCGTGTTAGTATTGTTGCCTCTTCAGGATCATTGCACAAATATGACGAGCCTAAGTCTTCTTTCGAAAACAAAGCCTCATGACATTTGCGTCTTTGTTGGCACTTCCCTAGTGGAGAGTGTCGCCCTTATCTTCTCCCTGGTTGCCCCTTCAAGGAGGCGAAACATCGGCCATACAAGACTAGCTCCTCCCATCCGGTCTTAACAACAACCAGTTGTTTTCGACCTCTTATCCCTTATACCTATAGGGTTTATGGTTACGAGACTGCACCCTAAGTGGAGTTTTCTTGGGCGAGTGCAACATATGCCAAGACTTGCCAAGAATGGCCAGGGTAGGTTCATCCATCCCGGCACTCGCTCAACCGTGTACCTTGGCGCCTTGAGCATACATCGACTCCTTGGAAGAGACCTCGGTCGCCCAACCAGTATAACCTTATATATAGTTGGGAATCCAAGGTACCTCTTCCGGATAGGCTTTCATGGGCCCCAAATTTTCATGACCCAGGCTTCAGGAGCGGTGTAACCTTTCCCCTGAGCCATGTCGAGAGATACCCCCTTATATGACGCACTTTAGGTCTTACATTTGCCTCTTACGAAATGTTATTCGCGAACTAGGGTGTACGCCATAAAGGTTCGTCCCATTCTTTTGCTCATTTTTGTTGAGTCATTCATGAATTTTCATTATTCTTATCGCGAGATCCTCGCAGAATTTCTCTGCATTTTATTGAAGTTCGCAAATATTTTGCGTTGAAATACTTCATCTTGATTCATTTTTCCTCACCCAATTTTATGGGTAAATATTCTTTTACCTCTTGGCGAACTCCCTTCGCAGTTCCGAAGTATTAAGAAGTAATTAGAAGTATCATCTCTTGAAGTACGCGAAGTATAAAGTATCCTTGAAGAAGTATAAGAGGTACTCAATCCTCTAAATGTACGAAGTATTGTAAATCCATTATGCGAAACTCTAGCTCCATGTTCTTTGCCTCATGCTATGTCGTTTTTATGGGTAATATTTCTTCAGGTATAATCTATTCCATGGTCTGCCCAATCTCTGTCCCACATCTTTTCCTTCGGGATCCATCAATCTATATGCCCCTGTGCCAACTATCTCTTTTATGATATAAGGTCCATCCCATTTTCTCGCCACTTTGCCTCCACTTTCACGTTGATATATTGGTGTTTCTCGCAACACCAAGTCTCCTGGTTGGAATTCACGTATTTTGACACGTTTGTTATATTCTCTCGCCAGCCTTCGCTGATAATTCTCCATGTGTCGCAATGCCTTTTCTCGTTTTTCTTCCAATTCATCCAACTTGATTAGAATATTGCCTGCGCTAAGATTCTTCTCCCAAACCTCTTTTTTGGTTGTCGGGATCATAACCTCTGTTGGGAGCACTGCTTCTACTCCATAAGTTAAGCAAAAAGGGGACATTCCTGTGGCTTCTCTTCTGGTTGTGTTATAAGCCCATACTGCATTATGTACTTGTTCGCACCATCCTCTATTGTGTCCTTCCAACTTTTTCTTCAGTATATCTGCAATTGTTTTGTTTGTTGCTTCCGCTTGGCCATTAGCTTGCGGATATAATGGAGTTGATTTCCCACATCTTATCTGAAATGCATTAAGTAGCAACTCTATGTTTTGCCCTTCAAACTGCTTCCCATTATCAGATACCAATTGTGCGGGAATCCCAAATCCGCATATAATATTTTCAAATATGAAAGTAAAGACATCCTTATCGCGAATGTCTTGGACCGCTTTCACCTCCGCCCATTTCGTGAAATAGTCCGTTTGCGACGATTAAGTACCTTCTCTGTCCTTCTCTCGGCAAAATGGTCCCACAATATCTAAAACCCCACTTTCCAAAAGGCCACACACTTGTCGAAGAATTTAACGGTGCCCCAGGCGTGTATCTTTTTTCCCATGTCTTTGACAATCCTCGCAGCGTCTTGATACCGTTCTCGCGTCCTCATGCATATATGGCCAATAATATCCTTGCGTCTTTGCTTTGTGTGCTAAGGATCTTCCCACGCATGATTTCAAAAAGATCTCCACTATGCAGCATTTTCAATATTATTTCTCCCTCTTTTCTTGTTAAACATCGAAGTGAAGGCCCATCAAAAGATCGCCGATAAAGCACGCCATCTCGTAGTTCATAGTTTGTTGCCCGACTCTTTCACTTGTGTGCCTCCAGTCTATTTCTTGGTACTTCCCCTTTTGTTAAGTACGCGTGAAGTTCTACTCTCTAGTCTTCATCGCGACATTGCATTTCACCTTCTACCATCATTATATCTACTTCTTGTTCTTCCTCTTTATTAATTGATGGTGCCAGTAGTGTCTGTATTTTGATATTCCTCGCAGTTGGATCTGTCATCATACTTGATATGAAGGCATAAGCGTCTGCGAGTCTATTATTTCTCCTTGATATGTGTCTCCATTTTATTTTCGGTATCTGTGCCGACAATTCTTCAACAAGTTTCTTATACTTTTTCAAAGATTGGTCGTTTGTAGTGTATTTCTTTATTATTTGGCGAATAGCTAGTTGCGAATCACTGGTGATCCTTACATTTTCCAATTTCATTTCTATTGCGAGTCGCAGAGCATGTATTATAGCTTCATATTCTGTTTCATTATTTGTGGATTCGAACTCCAACCTAAAAGAGAAAGCTAATTTATTGCCTTCCGGTGAAATCATAACAATTCCCACTCCATTACCTTCTCCATTTGATGATCCATCTACTAATATTTCCCATCTATCTGGCTCAGTTAGCAGATCTTTTGGGTTTCCATACTCTTCTTCTACATCCATCATTTCATCTATTGCTTCATCTTCTTCCAAGGGAAATTCTGCTAAAAAGTCTGCGACGACCTGTGACTTGGTTGAGGATAATATTTCATATTTGAGTTTACAATGGGCTTATTTGAGCATTCCATCTTTCAACTCTTCCCGATCTCTTTGAGTGTTTCATTACTGACTCAATCGGTATTTTCGTTACTACCTTAATAGTATGCGCTTGAAAGTATATGCGAAGCTTGAACGTTGCATAAACTAATTCTAGGATTAATTTTTCGATCTTTGAATAATTTCTTTCTGCGGCGTTAAAAGTCTTGCTGATGTAATAGATTGGTTTTTCTACTCCTGCGTCCGTTCGCAGTAAGACTGCACTTAAGGCATGCGAAGTCGTCGCAAGGTATATCAACAATTCCTCTCCTGGTTCTGCCTTTTGCATAATGGATATATCCATTAAATGCTCTTTGATTCCTTGTAAAGCCTTTTCGCATTCGTCCGTCCACTTGAATTTCGATCCTTTCTTCAAAATGTTGAAAAAATGTTTACACTTATCAGATGACCGCGAGATGAATCTCCCTAATGACGCTAACAACCCATTCAGCTTTTGAACATCTTTTACTGTCGCGGGCGTCGGCATATCGCGAACCGCTTTCACCTTCTCCGGATCAACATGTATTCCTTCCTTTGATACAATGTAACCCAAAAACTTCCCTGACGTAACTCCAAAGGTACATTTTTCTGGATTTACTTTGATGTTGAAACGCCTCATTTGCTCAAAAATTTCTTTCAAGTCTCGCACATGATCTTCTGCTTTCTTACTTTTTACAAGCATGTCATCTACGTATACCTCTAGTGTTTTGTGTATCCAATCTGCGAATACCTCCTCTACCATCCTTTGATATGTTGCTCCAGCATTCCGCAAACCAAACGGCATTTTAGTATAGCAATATAATCCTCTTGGAGCGAAGAAAGCAGTATGCTCTTGATCTTCCTCGGCGAGAGGAATCTGGTTGTAACCCTTGTATCCGTCCAGAGATGATACTCTTTCATTTCCTGCTGCTGATTCAACTAATTGCGGAATATCTGGCAATAGAAAGCTATCTTTGGGGCAAGCTTTGTTTAAATCAGTGAAATCTATGCAAATCCTTATTCCCTTAATCTTCTTTGGAACTATAACCATGTTCGCTATCCATTCAGGATATTTTGCTTGTCTAATAATTCCTGCGTCTAGCATCTTCTGCAGTTCTTCTTCTATTTGGGGATGATATGCTGTTGCAATTTTTCTGATTCTTTGTTTGAATGGTTTCACATTTTTATCGATTTCCAACTTGTGACAGACTACCGATGGATCTATACCAGGCATTTCATCCATATCCCACGCGAAGATATCCTTATAATCTCGCAACAGATCGACAGTTCTTTTCTCTTCATCCACTCCCATGTTAGTTCCAATTTTTAGCATCTTGGGTTCTTCCTTGGTTCCAACATTCACTTCTTTAGTTTGTTCTGCCGCGACGTAACTGGCCTTCGGTTCTCCCATAGGTGTCGGTCCTTTTGGAACATCTTCTTCCCCCGAGGTCTCGCAAGGTATGCCTTTTCCTTCCTTTGCTCTTATCATGTAAACTCTGAATTCTTCTTCTTTCTTAGCCGTTCTCGCCATCTTCTTGTGATACTTTGATATATTCTTTCGCTTGTTTACTTGTTCCTCGCAACATTTTACTTCATTTTGATAATATATTCTCCCTTTAGTAGCATCCCCTTTGATCTCGCCAATTCCGGTTGGTGTAGGAAACTTGATACATTGATGAAGTGTCGACGCCACAGCTTTTATTGCATGTACCCATAGTCTTCCTAGTAATATGTTGTACGGTGACTCCATATCCACTATACTCAATGTCACCCGTTTTTCGATTCCTTCTAATGGGATTCGTATTTTTATCTCCCCTTTAACTTTTGTTATGGATTTACCAAAACCTTGAATATTGTATGCCGCGGAGATCATATCTTCGTCCTTATACCCCATTTTTTTGTAGGCGTGATAGAACATGATATTCACCAGACTCCCTGTATCAATTAAGACCCCATTTACCATCCATGTTTTCGCCGTGTTCTCCGATTCCTCTCCCTCCTTGTACGCGTTTATTGCAATCACCAATGGAGAGGTGTGATCCAAATTTTCTTTAGGCATTTCCCTCGCCGCGAATGTTATCTCTTGCTTTTCCCAATCTTTCAAAGGTGGTGCCATTTCTCTATCTATAATTTTCTTTCCTTCAAAATCCCGTTTGTGTATTCTTCCTCTGATATTTTCATGAAATTCACTAATCATTGCTCTTGTGTCTATACTGCACTCCACATCTTTTTCCTCCGCCTCGTCCGATCTAAGATTTTCCTCTCTCATTTTCTTGATTTAAATAGCTTTAATTGCAATCTTCTCTCTTCTACAAACGATTCGTCCCTGTTTCTAGCGCATATGTAGTTGCGGGAAATCCCACAATACACCCCTCACTTAATTCTACTCAATTAACACATTGAAAAATGAATGATTAAGAATGTTTATTGATTAATCTCATGAAATGTTCACCTGGGAAGTATGGGATTACACTTAGAAAATAAAACACTCTTAAACTTTTCTCTCTCCTAATGACTTGCTCAACAATTCGAAAAAGATCTCTCCTCTACAACAGACTTACTCAACACTTTATATAGGGTATTACATAATGGATGACAGCTAAGCTGTCCTTTATTTTCGGGAATGACTCGCGAAGTGTCGCAGTGTACAAATCTTCATTCTCGCGACACTTCTTAACGTTCGCCAGTTTCATGTCTTCCTTATGTTTTGCTTGTCGTTATTCATTGCTATCCGTTTATTTTAGCTTCCTGCGACTCCTTCGCGACGCTGTCGTTTACTAATCTCGCGAACCTTGTATGTTGCGATATTATGATCCTACAATGAGTGCTTCCACTATCAATTAAAATGGTGAGCTCTTGTTGCTTGACGAAGCCCTTGATTTTAATGGTTGTATGTGAAATGGACCCAGCCAAGGCATGTACCGAGATCTCCATGTCTTCTTGTTATTCTTCGATAGTTGGAGTGGATCTGTCACTTGGTTCTGCAGGCTGTGAAGTATCTTCATCATCAGCTATAATCATATACAATTGCTGTTTGTTACACTTATGTCCTCTAGAAAAAGGCTCATCGCAGTCATAACACAGGCCCTTCTCTCGCTTTGCACGCATTTCCGCATAAGTGAGTTTCTTCATAGACTGTAATTTCGGACTTGTTGTTGGACTAGTAACAATGGGATTAGTAACTAGAGGAGGAAGATTAGGAGGTTTGATAGGGTTAAGTAAAGGTTTGCTACCGCATTTAAAACTTACTCGAAGTATTTGGGTGGAGCCTTAGATGTTTTCTCTAGGATACATTCTTGCCTTCAAGCTAAAAAATAGTCTGTTGTAGAGAAGTAGGAGAAAACATTTCTACCACTAGTTTGATATCCTCCTTTAGACCACTGATAAAACTATGAATGAAGTAATCGTCGTTTAAGGAAGGATTCTTTGCTAACATTAAAGCTTTGAGTTCTTCAAATTTTTCTTGATAGTCCAAAACTGAATGAGTTTGATCTAATTTATTGAACTCACCTACAACATTATCATGGCCTATTTCTTGAAATCTAGTGCAAACATCAATAATAAAATCCTCCCAATATAAAATACCTTTTCCAATCTGATAATCCTCGGAACCACACATCCTTTTCCTTCCAAGTGCAGGGTTGCTAGATTCACCTTCTCCTCATCATTCATTTGGTGGAGAAAGAAGTATTTCTTGCATTTACGGACCCAAGCTCTCGGGTTCGTGCCATCAAAACGAGGAAAATCGATTTTAGGCCTCGGTAACTAGAAAACCGACCTTCACCCACTTGAGGATTAAGAAGTAGACGATGTTGAGGAATTCGTTGACGACCCGTAGAGGTGTTGGGAGTAACAGTTCTCCTTCTTCCCAAGTATGATTAAGATTTTCATCCGAGGAGTTTCCGAGAAGTTTTCATTCTTTGGAGAATCAATTTAAGAGCGTCGCCTTGATCTTTAAGAGTAGCTTTCACCTCGGCGTTATCGTAGCGGCGACCGCATCTCGTCACGGATTTCCTTCCAATTTCAAACTCATATTTCTCTCTGATTCGTCCAATTTCGTAACCTAGTACCATCCGCCATGATAATTTCCAAGGATAAACCCAATCGATACCACTTGTAGTGATCTACACTACAAACATCTCTAATTAGGGATTCAATTCACAGGATCTACACTGTGATATTGAGAAGGACCTCAAAGAGGCAAAAGAAACATAAATTTCCGGATAAAATCTACACACCATCCATCGGTGAATACAGACCAATAAAAGGATAGAGAGGTTTTGGATCACACGTGCGGATACTCACATAAGAATTCAACTAAAGACAACCCTAGAGTTTATAAGGGCACCCCCGACTATGACTAAGAAGGAATATGACACCCCGGCTAAGGATCCAAAGGTTTCTCGTACTATCCGAGTAGATGTATGTCGACCCTCCTTGTAATTGTGTTGTTATATAATTCAAAAGGCGGAATATTTCGCTATGTCTTCTAGCGATACCGACTTGATTGGCCAAGACATCCTTCAGCATTCTAGCTACACTTCCCATGATATCTGAACCTCATGTGGTCTCCGGGTGAGGATACATCGCTGGATGAAAACTAAAAAAATGAGGATTCAATTTTTTGCAACCGAGAGATCAACCTCCCACTGATGTTGCCAATTGTTTATGGGTGAAAACTATTCCTGCCGGATTTGGTAATTTGGGGTGTGTGGATGAGGAATGAATCTAAACCCTAAACAAATGCACTGCGCGGTGAGTGCTTGTGATTCGAAAAGTTAATGCACATAACTCGCCTAAACCAAGAAATGGCCGTTTCAGACTTGCTTCGGTCACAAAGTGAAGGAGATGGGGTTGATCTTAGGGAGAGAATCGAAGAAGGTGTTGAGATTGTGAAGGTGTAGGCTTGTTTATGACTTGTAACAGAAAGGTGAGCAGGCTTACGATTGATGCAAGCAGGCTCTGGGTGTTTGAGTACGTTGGTATCAACACTTGCCTCTGTTATCTGGACTTGTTCTTGTCCTGTCTTGTTGTTGGAAATAGGGAGGAGAACCTATTTATACAAGTCATTTGAGCCTTATTCACGTCTCTCGTGGGAAGTGAAGGAAGTGGAGTGATGGAGTAGTGGAGTTGTGTGTTGGTGTTACACGACCAGTCTTGCCCACTTCTCATGTCATCTCTAACCGTCCATGACTTCCTGACACGTTCATGTGATGGCGCGTTGCACGATGCATGTTGTAAACCGCCAGACCAATACCCCAGTATGTATCCTCTATTTTGTGACATGATTGATGTCTCGAGTGTGTGGATCGTGGGACCCACAGAAAGTTGCATGTAATGCTAGATTAAATAACTAAGTTATTTAGGAAGTCGATACTTGTAAAGTATCGTGTGTATTCTATGTGCATCGCATCATGGTGTGGTAGAGTGACGGGTGGTGATCACCATGACGCCTCATGACCAATTAACTCCCCGACTGTGGTTGTATAACCAAGCGGTGAAGTTGGACGGACGAGATGATCTTTGAGACACTCATCTGCGACCGTTGATGGAATTAGGGTTTTGAAGAGGTGCACATGCATCACTCTTCAGCTTGGTCGAAACCAAGCATGGGAGGTGTTTTGGAAAGGACCGACCGGTCATGGGTGTAGACAGTATGCCGGTGTACACGTCCGTACTTCACTGTCCCATGAAGGTGCGATCTAGGCCACTCAATTTGACCGGCAAGAGGAGCGGGCCGAGATCGATTTGCAACAAAAATATGGTGCCGCAAAAGCCGCGGATCATGCCCACTTCGGGCGCGTTCCAAGATGACCGATCTTGGTTGGTCTTGGCCGATCGGTCTGGTGTGTAAGTGGTAGGCTTGTGCTCACGCCTATACTCCGATGTCCCATGAAAACGTGATCTAAGCCACTCGGATCGTCCGGCGAAGTTGAGTGGTCGAGATTAGTTTGCAATCGGGAAGTGTGGCCACGCTAGTTTGGGCGGAGGATTTGGGATAACCAGGCATGATATGCCTTGGCCGATCAGTGAGGGAATAGATGGGTCCATGATGGTCATGTTGGTATGACCGTACCTCGCTTAATCTATTCTTGGACCCTCCATTCGTGCAGGAGAAGATGGGACGCTCGTGATGCTCAAAACCCTAATTTTGGTTTTCACTACTGCATCATGCTCTTTTAGGGCGTCACGAATCGAGATGACCAACCATGGTTGGTCCCGACCGATCGGTCAGTATGTAGGCGGGCCACGGTGATTGTGTTGACATGCTCGGGCCCTTTGAATCTACATCTACACCCTCCATCTATACCGCGAAGATGGATGGTTAAGACATTTTTTGCGACACATGTAATGTGTCGCAAACCCTAATTTAGGGTTTTCCGTCCATACTAATCTGGTTTGGACGTTTTGGCAAGCTATGCCAATCTTTTGGGAGGCCGACCATGCGGGGCCAGCGTTGGTTCGGCAATGAATATTCCATACCTTTCGGGGTTATGGAATTGATCCGGGTCATCCAATCATGTCTTTGGTGAAGTTGGATGATCGCGATCATTTCGAATGATACGGACAGTCCGGATGCTCAATTGGTCTAGTATAACACACCGAGAGTTGCTCATTCGGGCTAGTATAACACACCGAGAGTTGCAGACTGTACGGGTATTTCGTACATGTTTTCATTATAATGCTAGGAGATTCGTGTTGCTCTGCTGAGAGTAACACTCAGTCGTCATGCCGCATCGATAATGAGTACGGAAATACAAGGCTGGTTACGCATTAATTAATAATCTTCAGAATTAGCGGGGTATATGGGATTGTTGCTACATGCTCCAACTTGGATGAATTTTGTGTATTTAATTCACAGAACGGGATTGTTGTCACATGCTCCATTCTAGGTGAATTAGTAAAGTGAAGAAGTATTCAACACTTATTAATGGCTTTATCTTTTACAAGACGTTAGCGCATAATTTTCTGGCTTTTACAATTTTGACCTTAAATGAAAATCCACCATCAACAACGTCAAAATCAAAAAGAAACTTAAACCTTATTTTCTTTCAATTAAGGTTGGATTTCTTATTATTGAGTTCACAAAACTGTTTTGTGGAGTAAGAAGAAGAAGGAATCAAAATTGGTTTCAGATCTAGGTTTTTTGTTCATGAGGGAAGAGAAGAGATGAGAAGATTTAGAATTGGTCGTTACGGAAGAAAGTAGATGCAAACGAGGTGCAGTTTATTTTCGTGGGCTGGAATATATTGATGGGTAATTTAGACAGTTAAGGTCAAATGGGGTTTTTGTGTTATTTTTGTTTTGATGGGTTTGTTGTAGATGGATAGCGAAACCTTTGGGGTTATAACCCATGACCTATAAATTTAATGAGAAGACCTAAAACCTTCGTGAAAATTACAAAGAAATGCAACCTCATTTTCTTCTTCTCTTAAAATCAATACAAAAACGAAAAAACTAATTAGAGTGGTGAATCTTGGAAAATAAATTGATAAAGATAATTTGAATTCTGGCATACCAATGCGTCCCACTTAATATAATTGAACAATACACATAAACAATCACAATTAAACTGACAAAAGAAACAAAATTGCTTTTGGGAAGGGTTAAGATTTTAAAAGACGAAGAAGCTAAACAGTAGTATGACAATTCTTGGGAGGCAAAAATTAAGAATATTAGGTTATTGAGAATGTTGGTATATTTACTTATGTTTTTGGTATTATATTGACTGGAATTAGGCCAAAAAATATTTTCGCTGCATATCCATTATTTTCCTCCTAATAGCCGACTTTAAATTGTTAACATCACTTAGATTTGATCTCACAAAATAAAATAAGAATAAGGAGAAATGAATGACAAGTGCATTTATCTTTTTGGTACGAAATTATCTATAATCTCGTAAAGTTAGTTTTTCACCTTTGAAAGTTATAAAGTATTGAACTCAAGTTACAAAGTTGAGTTTATAGGATGAGGGAGGATCCACACACGCTTTTATTTTCACACTCTCATACTTTTGACATCATTTATCTAAATAAAAAACGAATGGTTACGTATTTGAAGATAATATTTTGGAGATGTACTTATCTTTGAGAGCTCTACATTCCTGTTGAAAATGAGTGAATACGAGGACATATAACACTACTTTGGAAATGAGCCATCGAAATAACTATTAAAAGTAGGAGTGGTATATTATGAGGTTCAATATTTCAGAAAACGCTCATTTCAGAAGTACACTCATTTCTTGTACATATGTAGAACTCAAAAATTCAAATATACTAAATTACAATTAATTTTCTATTCAAAAAATGATTTCAGAAGTATGAGACAATGTGAAAAATAAAAACATAAGGGAATTTATTTACACGTCAAAAAGTGCTTCTCAAGGGAGGCAATATATTACTTCTTTCCTTACTAAGTTCGCGAATTTTACCGTTATAATTTGCGAATCCGTTCATATCATGGGTACATTTGGATCCCCGACTTAGATTCACGAATTTGCAGCTTAAAACGAATTATACCCGTATTTATGAATTACCAAATTATATGGCCGATATGGAATTTTGTCATGTTATCACCAAATTATCATCCCATATCACATTTTTGGCTTTTAAATTTCTTACATACATCTATCTAAGCCCTATAACAATAATGTAAATGTTATTTGTTGGTTATATTGTATTTATATCTATAATCTATAATAAAAAAATAAAAGGGGTTTTTGAGCCTTGGACGGTCGAATAATATTTTGAGAGACAAACATTGCATCCGACCATCCCAGTCTCATCCTAGCAAAATACATATGACGGATGCGAGAGTTGTAACCTATTTTCATCATAAATAACAATTAATTGGGTCCTGTCATAATTAGGGTCATAAATAAAAATTAAATACAATTAAAAATAACAATTAAGACTTTTAGCTTTAGTTATGATCTTAATCACGGGTTACGGCACGATTATTCTCCATCCACAAATAAAAAAATAAATGTTATGTGACATTTATCACCCGTTGCGGCACGAGTTATTTGTTGTGATAACAACTGATGATAGAAGGAACCCTAGATAATCTGTTTCTTGCACTCAAGAAGATAGCCTACAAACTTATCTTTTTTCATTGATAACCAACAAGAGAGTACACTTTCACTTAAATAGTCATTCGTACAAACCCTAATTGAATAACTAATCTCATAGCTCACCTCATCCGTTCATCTCTAATCCTATCTAAAACATTAATTAAAGCTACTTATTACTAATTAACTTGCTAATTAAGTTACTGATAATTAAGTAAACTAAAACAGGATACATAAGAGCACCACTACTTCTCTCAGGGCTAGCCTGGGATATGACAATGCCTTCCCGTAAAAGAGTTCCTTGTCCTCAAGGATAAAAAGTTGGAAAATGTGCCCTGCTGTTACTGACATCTTCCCAGGTTTTATCTTCAGTAGTAGTGTTGGACCATTAGACTAGAAGCTGAGGAATGGTGATGTTGTTGCGTGAGATGATTCTTTCTCCCAGTAAAGCTACTGGCTTGACCATGATTTTTTCCTTGTTGTTCCACCTGTGGAAGATGAGGGATAGCTGTGACAGAGGACCCTATCTTCTTCTTGAGATGAGATACATGGAAAACTGGATGTATCTTAGAGTGTGCAAGTAACTGTAACTTATAAGCCACAGACCCAATCCTCTCAATGACTTGAAATGGCCCATAGTACTTGGCAGATAGTTAATTTGAAATTCTTCCTCAGAGCTATGGTGGTTTTCCTATAAGGATGTAACTTGAGATAAACCATGTCATTTATTCTGAACTGCCTATTGGTCCTCTTCATCTCTGAGAAGTACTTCATTCTCTCTTGAGACTTAAGTAGTGACTCCTTGAGTAGGCTGAGTATCTGATCCCTTTCCTTGATATAATCTTCAACATTTTCTACTGAGGAGGTGACTGAGATAGGAAAAGCCAAATGAGGAGGGTTGTACCCATAGAGAGCCTTGAAGGGAGTCATATGTAGGCTAGTGTGATTGTTTGAGTTATACCACCACTCAGCTAAAGGTAACCACTTGTACCAAGCCTTTGGTTAGTGGCTAGTCATGCACCTCAAATAGTTCTCCAAGCATGCATTCACTCTCTCAGTCTGGCCATCAGTTTGAGGATGATAAGCTGTATTGAGGTTCAAACTGGTGCCAAGAGATTTGAACATGTCTTTCCAAAAATTGATGATGAATGTCTTATCCCTGTCATAAGTAATGGATGTTGGTAATCCATGGAGCTTGAATACATGGCTCAAGAAGTCATTTTCAACAGTAGTAGTTGTGTATGGGTGACTGAGAGCAATAAAATGATCGTATTTAGTCAACCTGCCTACTACTACCAGTATGACATCCTTCCTCTCAGATTTTGGCAACCCTTTAATGAAATCTAAGGTGATGTGTTTCCAAGCATGCGCTGGGAAATAGGTTGTAACAGACCTGCGGGGTGAGTGTGTTCTCCCTTATTTCTTTGGCAGACATCACATGAGGCTATATATTCTAATATTTCATCTCTCATCTTGGCCAGTAGAAGTATGCTTTTGCCCTCCGGTAGATTCCTTGAATCCCATAATGGCCCCCGATGGCAAAGGAGTGAAGAGAAGATAGAACAGTTTGCTTGACACCATTATTGTTACCTACATAAATTCTGGTTTTATACCTCAACACTCCTTTGTTGTAGGTGTAATTATCTACTGAGGTTGGTCAAACTAGAAGTTTACCAATGATGTCTTGAGCTATTGTATCTTTCTCATAGCTTCTACAAATATCCACTGCCCATTTTGGTTGAGAAATATTAATGGTGTTGCATGAAGAACTAGGAATCCTGGATATGGCATTAGCTGCTTTGTTTTACAACCCTTTTCTTATATTTGATCTCATAATCAAAACCAAGTAGCTTCATCAACCACCTCTGTTGCAATGCAGTCGTCATCCTTTGCTCTCGGAAATATTTAATACTTTTTTGATCTGTATGTATAATGAAGTGGTTGCTCATTAAATAACTCCTCCACTTGGTGACTTCCATCACAATTGCAAGAAGTTCCTTCTCATATGTGGAAAGACTTAGTGATGTAGGACCCAAAGGCTTGCTGTAATATGCTATTGGCTTCCCTTCTTGCATAAGTATAGCTCCTAATCCTCTAGAGAGAGCATCATTCTCCACTATAAATATTTTGCTGAAGTCTGGTAAGGCTAACACTGGAGTGCTACTCATGACTTTTTTAAGCTCCACAAAGGCTTGTTCAGCTTCCACTTACCATGATAAGGCATTTTTCTTCAGTAGATCAGTGAGTGGTTTGCATATAATCTCATATCCTTGACAAATTTTCTATAGTAGCCAGTTAAGCTAAAAACCCTCTCATCTCCTTGATAGTTGTGGGTGTAGGCCAAGAAACCATGCTGGAAACTTTAGAACGGTCAGCTGCTAAGCCATTCTGAGTAATGATGTGTCCCAAATATTCTAGTTCTTGTGCAAGGAAGCACTTGGATTGCTTAGCATAGAGTTTATGCTGTCTCAAATGCTGAACATGTTTTGTATGTGACTTTCTGTAGATAAGAATGTCATCAAAGAACACCAAGACAAACTTCCTCAGGAATGGTTTGAAAACTTCATTCATAAGAGCTTGGAAGGTTGCAGGAGCATTTATCAACCCAAATGCATCACCTTGAACTCATAATGGCCCTCAAGAGTCCTAAAAGTTGTTTTGTGCATATCTGGTACATGCATTCTTATTTGATAATAACCATATCTTAGATCAAGTTTAGTGAACACCTTTGCTCCTTTCAGCTCATCCAATAACTCATCTATCACAGGGATGAGGAACTTTTCCTTGATAGTGATTTCATTTAGTTGCCTATAATCCACACAAAATCTCCATGTGTTGTCTTTCTTATTGACAAGCAAAATAGGTGAAGCAAAAGGGTTGTGACTATTTTGTATGATACATGCCTTAAGCATTTCTTGAACCAATGATTATATTGCTGATTTTTTGAACATATGGACACCTATATGGTCTTTGATTTGGGGGTGTAGAGTTTTGTTTTAATGGAACGGAATGGAGTGGTCAAGGCTCCTGTTGGGTGGCAATGAGTTGGTCTCTTTAAAAACATCTGTGAATTCTTGTAAAAGGTCTTGAATGGATGAGGGTATTAATTGAGAAATGGGTGTTGTTGTGACTGCAAAAAAATGGCCCATCACTCCATGAGTATTTTTCTTTAAGAATTTCTTAACTTCTTTGGCACTAATCATCTTCAATGAAGTCTTCTCTCTTGTCCTAGTAAGAGTGATTTTCTTCCCATGTGCTTGAAACTGATATAGAGTTTTTCAAAGTTAAATAAAACATCTCCAGGAGTTATTAACCAATCAGCTCCTAAGACCATGTCACACCCTCCAAGTGGTAAAAGCCTTAAATCACTTTTAAATCCGCTACCTTGCATTGTTCATAACACTCCCTTGCACACCGCTGAGATGATTGTCTTGTCCCCATTGGCTATTGTGACTAATAGGTGGGCAGTTGGCTCTACTATACATTTCAGCTCTCGGACTAAGTTGTTGTCCACAAAACTGTGTGTGCTTCCTGTGTCAATGAGAATTAAGATGGGTTTTCCATTTAAGCTTCCAGGAATCCCTATTGTCTCTCTATTAGAGTTCCCAGTTAGAGCATGCAAGGAGATTTCCATATATGTTTCTAATGGTGGTTTTTCTTCTTCTGTGTGAAGGATTTCTTGATTTTCCACCACCTCTGAGTCATCTACCTGTAACATGAAAAGTTGTTGTTTGCATTTGTGCCCATTCTTAAATGGTTCATCACAATTGTAGCACAGTCCCTTGTCCCTCATATCCTTCATTTGCTCATAAGTTAACCTTCTAATGGGAGGTTGTGTGTAATTTGGTCTTGGATTAAAATGTTTGGTGGGAATGGTGGTTTTATTAAAAGGGTTCCTTGATGGTAGATAAGTGGTGGGGGATTTTAGGGTGTTTGATGATGAGGATGAAGATGGGTAATGAGTAGTAGGTTGTGGTTTGAGAGTAGATACGAACTTTTTATGTTGGCCCTCCATTGTAAGTTCTTGTAACTTTTCTAGGTGAAAGGTCTCGGTGAGAGAGGTAGGTTTAAACATTTGGACAGTGTTCCCAAGTTCATCCTTCAGCCCACTTATGAAACTTAAGACAAAATAATTCTCAGTAAGGTGTGGATTTTTGCTCAGCATAATTGCCTTGAGAGTTTCAAATCTTTCATAGTAATCTTCTACAGTAGAGATCTGTACTAACTTATTAAACATGCCAACATAATTATCATTTGATAAGTCTTCAAATCGAGTACAGATGGCGAGAGAAAAATGAGACTAAGAAATCAAACCTTTACCAGTTTTGTAATCTAGGAACCAAGAGTCATGCTTTACTAGTAAAATAGAGAGATGTTGTGTTAACCTTCTCTGCTTCATCTATACCCTTCATACTGAAAACCTCTCACACTTTTGGATCCAGGATCTAGGATTGTCACCATCAAATCTAGGAAAATCAAGTTTAGGGGGTCTGTGAGTTTGGAAGTTTAGGTTGATAGGAATATGATAGTTCATCTCTCCTTCTGGGAAGGTAGCGTTGCCAGAGCTCTCAGCTTCTTGATGTGGGATAACAAGTTTTTTATTTAAAGATGAAAGAATCTTTGTATTTGTAATAAGTACCTCCTGCAACTTTTCTTGTGTGGTTGAGCTTTTGATGATAAGGTTGCGTAAGGTCTTCATTGATTCTTTTGAACGTTTTGATGCTAGAGTACGTGCCTGAGCTTCATCTGTGGAGAAAGAGACGAGCTGAGCCACAAGTTTCTCTAGATCTTTCACGTGATCATCAACTACCTTGACTGATGAACCTGTCATAGTTGGATCGTAACCTTCTCCTGGTACCAATTGTTGTGGTAACAACAGATGATAGAAGGAACCCTAGATAATTTGTTTCATGCACTCAAGAAGACAACCTAAAAACTTGTCTCTTTTCATTGATAACCAACACAGAGATTACACTTTCACTTAAATAGTCATTCGTACAAACCCTAATCGAATAACTACTCTCAGAGCTCACCTCAACCGTTCATCTCTAATCTATCTAAAACATTAATTAAAGCTACTTATTACTAATTAACTTGCTAATTAAGTTATTGATAATTAAGTAAACTAAAACAGGATAGATAAGAGCACCAGTACTTCTCTTAGGGCTAGCCACAATAAAATTAAATGAAAACTAAGTTATTCTCCGGCCATTGAAGGATTGTGCATAAAAACCCAATTTAGAGAAAGTCCATGATAACCTTTTTTTTTTTTTTACTAAATCATGCATCAAAAAGTAAAAAAATTACAAATTATTTATAAATAACAAAATCATATAGCATACCTAGAGGAGAAACAAAGAAACAAATCAAAGCACAAAATTGTTTGCAAATGGCTTTGGTGATATGAAGACGTTTGGTGCAAAGAATATCACAACCGACATTTACATTCGTATGAATCAAACCTTTCAACTAATAAACATGTACAAAGAATCATAGTTACATAAAGGGGATTTTCATGTTTGCTCCTCGACCAAGTACGTTCCCTTTCCAAAACTTTTAGTTGATATGATATGGAAAATCATATAATGGATTTAAAATCCATTCAGTTGATCAGTGTGCATCAGCTGAGAATTTGAATGGTTTCACTAACTTATGTGAAGTGAAAACCAAAGACGTAATCGAGATCGATGAAAATTAAGGGAAGTTATTAGTTTTGAGAAAGTCAATAATTTTAGGAGAAGGAAAATACATACTCGCGTAAATGTCGGGCTGACTTATCGTATTTATTTTAGAACTTCTGTGCAGACTTCTTTTTTTCCTTCTAATTTTGCACATTTTAATTTTGGAATGATAGGGAAAGCGGAAGTATGGGTAATTATATATACACGTACAGACCATCCGAATTAATCCTAAAAAATATGATGAAACACTAATACATGTGCAAGATTCAGCCTAATTAACCAGATAATTCATGCGGAGTTTGTCAACATCAAATATCAAATGAACTTGCTTGTAATATAATCTGTAAGAAAACCCTGACAATGTAGTTTGTATTCATGCTGATTTTCATTGCTACAAGTTCACATAGGTCAAAATAAGTCTTACAATAATCATTATAAGAAATTATTATTCTGGTTTATGCCGTGTCGCTAAGGCACGGGTTATTTCTATTCATATGTACAGTTTATTTAAATCATTAAACCATATTACCTAAGACGAGATTATGTTAAAAATGTATTCTGACAGGTTAACACATACCAAATTTTATGTGCTGAATTCGCATCTTAAAAACGATTTATACACGTATATATTAAAACGATTTGTACACGTATATATGTTGTTCCGGATTATCGCTGAATCACGAACCGTTGAGCGAATATCAGATCAATTTACATTCATTATTCGTACACTTGTCGTCCCAAATTTTTTCCGTATCCCGAATTTCTAACTAGTTTCTTGCATCTACGTAGAAGTACGCTTCCACTTGTACCAAGAACAGACAAGTAGTACATAAGTTTATTCTTTGATTTCTTACATAATAATAAACTTCTCTCTTTACCGTGTAAGACATGAAACCAAATTAGCACAGTGGTTCAGAGCTTGCATGCACCTGGGCTCAACAAGCCCAAGTCTTTCAAGTTCGAGTTCCAAGTCCAACAGTGGTCGACTAAAACCAAAAATTTGGTCAAAAACCCAGACATTACGGAGAGGAGTAAAGAGCAAATACCAGACTAAAACCAAAAACCAAACTATATTTGGTCTTTGGTCGGGCGAAATTTAAAGGTTACTCCTGGTGGGGCGAAGATTAAAGTTACGTCCGAATTTAAAAAAAAAAAAAAAAAAAGGGTTGTACCCCATCAAATTTGGTTTTCCCACCGTAGCGTCGCACCATGGAGTAAACCCATTTTTTTTATTTTTAGTCTTTGTTATAGTCTCCCAATGCGGTTGCTCTTAAACTTCCAAATCATAAAACTGTTCGGCTCCAGGTCCCAAAATCGTGGATCGTTCCATCATTTTGAATTAAGTAAACCAGGAGACAGATGAGTCGTGAGTTGACTCTGAAGAGTCGGTATCAAAACATTGCGCAACTGATTTAATAGACCTTGTTAAATGATCCCCAAAAAATAGTGTTAATAAGAACGGGCCCCTAGCTCAGCTGGTTATCCCCGTTCTCCAAAGTTTAATGCGCTTCAGGAGGTCCCAGGTTCGAGTCCTCAATGGCGTAATATTGCAAAAATTAACATGGAAGGTAGTGTTAGTTTGCCCCCCTTGTGACACAATCTCAGCCCCCTCCCGCCGTTTCGGCTCCCTTGACTAGGTTACCCATGAGGCTCGCTGCTAGGTTAGCACAACAACCTGTTCAATTAATGTAGTAGTAAAGAAAGAAAAAAAAATCCTTTCTTTTCTTAGAAAAATCTACTGCAAGAGGTGTTTTTCCCCTTGCGTTGGTTGCAAGGGGAGTCGTACTGACATAAGAATACCAGCAACACCCAACTGGGGCTGTCTCTCACTCCAACACGGGACGGTTGACCTTAGGGATGGCAATTTGCCCCACCTAAACCCATTCCCGTAGGGATCCGCCCCTATGGGTTAGGGTTTTACCCGTATAAATGGGGAACGGGGCGGGGTACGGAGAATCCCCGAAAGTAGTGATGCGGGGATGGGGTGGGCATGGGGTGGAAGGTACCCACCCCATACCCGCCCCATACGGACATACCATAACCTATTATATTTGATCAAGGAACTTTTTTTGGAAGATAACGAAGAAGATCATGATGAGATGATTAACATGGAGGACGATGGTTAATACTGAGGAACTAAGAAGTAAAAGGAACCATAATACTTAATTGTGGATCAATTGTTTCCTTTACTTATCAGTTTTACTTGGTTAGTATAAACTTAAATTTTTAAAATGCACTGCTTAGGTTATTATCATTGTTTGCACCATTATAATTATTTTTAAATTATTAATATTTACAAAATTTTAAATATTATTGTAATGTTATGGTAACCCATGAGAAACCCATCCCCTACGGGGATTCCTCATACCTGTCTCCACCCCATTCTTATGGGGAACGGGTAGGGGATGGGTTTGGGTTTTTTGAACGGGGTAGGGGATGGGATTCAAGGTCCCCGCCTCATTGCCATCCCTAGTTGACCTTCAGGCGCGCGCTCAACATTATTTCAAAAAAAGAAAAGAAAAAACCAACCAAAATTTTATTTTATTTACATGTAAATTAAATCTGTCTACAAAAATCCTTACATGGGTCTTTCTTCTAATCCTGGCGGTCGTACCGCAACACCCAATATCTCTGTCCGCCAAAAATTGAAACCACCGCTGACCTATAAGCACACTTATTTATCTCCCTCGCCACGTGTACTAGTAAAGCCCACGTGGAGGCCATGTCATAAAAGTGGATGACACGTAGGGGCATCCGTGGGATCTAGACGGCGTGCCATCTGTCCAGATCAACGGTCGAAGATGAGGGAGCATCAAAGGAAGATATCCCCGTGTAACGCCCAAGAGCTACTCTGCCACACTTTACCTCATCACGAGGTAAGGTATAATCAACGGCTGGGGATAATCCGACTGACACAGACGTGACAAGAGAAGACTGACACCGCCTGGCGTAGACTGGACCGCCCCAACCACCCGCATTTAGTGCTGCTCAGAGGGCACGTGTCGGATGACCAACGAAGAGAACGAGGGTTGGTCAGCGTAATGAACATAGGAATCATAGAAGGCGCGGAGTGATAAGGAAGTCCGCGGACTATGCACAGAGCACAAGAAGATAAGATTTCAACAACTCTTTTCCAGCAGACCCACATAAAGTAGCTATATATACATCTCTTCCATGAGAAGGAAAGGGGGAGGAAAAGTTAGGATATTAGGAGAGAAAGAGAGAATAGGAGAGAAATCAGTGAGAAGTAAGTATGAGCATCTATTTGAGGATTTGATGATCACTCAAAGTCTTGCGACTATTCTTGTAACCGTTTATTTCATAGTGAATATCCCCAGATCCGTGGATGTAGGCCTTAGTGCCGAGCCACGTAAATCATCGTCTCCTTTACTTTCACCATTCGTATCTCTATTTATGTGTTTACTTCTTAGATCTACCATCTTGGATGTTGATGAGATCATGACAAACCCGCGGGGGTTAGGAATCAATGAATCAGCATCTACCAATTTGTCTTAGGCTAAATTAACACTTCAATGCGTGTATTCAATACACGCAGAGATTGTTTGTGAACACGTGGATGCCTACGTGATTTCCGTGTTCACAATATGGCGCTAGAAACAGGGACCTTGTCCCGGTAAAAAGATTTATCTTTTCCTGTGACTTTATAGCCTCTACCTCAAAAGTTTTACTTAGAACATAGACAGATCTATGTTTAAACTCATTTTTCGCACATATCCGTATTCTTTGTGCTATCTACCAGCAGATCTGGGTCTTTTACAATTTTTAACTAACAGATCTGAGTTTTGGGCTATTTTTCGCACATATTTATGTCCATTGAATTTTCTACCAACAGATCTGGGCGTTGTGTAACCTTTAAACCAACTGATCTGTGTTTTAACTACTATTTCACACATAATTTCCACCAATAGATTTGGACTTTTTGCAAACAATAACCCATGGACCTTATCCCGGTTAAATTCGCATCCGTCTATGTTTTTCATATTGTTCGCCAAACTAATAGCTTGAGTACACTCTTTGCCACTAGAAATCGAGCTTATGAAATCGAGTTTGAACTAACAGCTAACCCGTGGACTTTTTGTCTCGGTTTACCTCCATGCTCTCTCTGCAGAATACTACAATGGAAAGGAATAAAGATGCAGGGAAGACAAAGATACCTTCAAAAGATGTGCCTAGGACTACGCCAGTAGTAACAAGGAGCAAACAGAAGGGCGAAAGACGCACAGCCGGGGACAACACGCAGAATGGAGCGGAAAGCACATTACTCTTAGATGCGGGCATCATTGCAATGGAAGCAAAGAAGGCCATGGCGGCAAGAGCTGCTGCACCGAACGAAGGAGTTTCCCAAGTGATCGCTTCCAAAATAACAGCTACAACCAGTCCCACTGAGCCTCGAGAAGCAATAGCAGGATCAGTAATCCAGAACCATCCTTACGGGATGCCGCCGGCCAATGAGCAAGACGAACAACTGCAGGAAGGATTCTACGGAATGATCGAGCCGGACATACCGCTAGTAGAGGAAATCAATACCGCGACCCCCGAGGGACAAGCTCAGCTACAGGTAGGAACGCCAAATCAAGCATCGAACCAGTCTGCACAAATATTGGCGCAACTAGAAGAACTAAAGAGGAATCAGCAGACATACGCGGATGCGGTGGCCTTGTTATCCCAAGAAAACCAGCAATTAAGAGAAAAGATCCTCCGAAGCTCGGAGCTAGAGAATCAGCAGGACGAAGCTAACTCTGCGGTACAGAATAGAGACCGGAGGATGATCCTCGAAAACATCCCTGCAGTAGTCAATCAAAGAGGAATACCCCAAAGAGGTGCGCGGGGCAATAGAAGGTCTGACCCAGACTACCATCCGGAGACTTCGGACTACTACGATGAAGAGGAAGCCACGACGTCACAACCTACACAAAAAAAATGATCTTCCATTCGGGATTTGTGCATTGTTTGGCAATGGAGAATCTTCGTGCGGAGATGCTAGCAGAGATCAATCAAATCAAGACCAGGCAAGGAGGTGGAAGACTAGAACAGGTTATGAAGGAGGCCAACACTACCCCACTAGCACGGCAGTTGGCTACGGCTACCATTCCGCAGAAGTGTCCGGTCCCGTCCTTTGAGTGTTACGACGGGTCCGCGGATCCCGCAGCTCATCTATGATATTACAACAGGGTAATGGCCGGTGGGACCATGGTGACGAAGCTATACTATGCCGATACTTCCCTTCAAGCACCGAAAGGATCCCGCGTTATCTTGGTTTGATAACCTCAAGCCGGGATGCATTGATTCGTATGATCAGCTCACCGAAAAGTTCTTGGCCACCTACATGTATAACAAGGTTGTGAACACGAGGTATGGACAAGCTCTTCTCGCTTGCAATTAAATACAAGGAGTCCATTCGAGAATACACGGATAGGTGGCACAAGATATGTCGAGGCCATAGGACATGTGAATCCCCGTGGTGAGTATTAAGCGTTACAAATGGGGACTTGACGAGGATGAGCCCATTGTTTGTCGAAATCCACGGTACCTCTCCAACCACAAGAGGGAGATTTTAGGATAATCATTGAAAAACATGCGAGGTTGGAATAAATTCAAAGAGAGAACCCAAGAGCACAGGCTCAACGCCCCCCACGGACTAATTCCGCGGAACTAGCGAACAGATCCAGCGAACACCAAAAGGATCGGAAAGATGACCACAAAAGTGGTAGAAAATTTGAAGACCGAGTCTACACGAAGCTCAATACCATCTATTCGCGCATCTTAAAGGAGATCAAGGATCGCGAAGACTTAGACTGGCCCTGGTCTAAGGGGAAACAACCACCAGCCTCGGCAGAATCCAAAGAGTACTGCGATTTCCACTGCTTCTACGGGCACACAACAGAGAAGTGCAAAAATCTCAAGATAGTGATACAAAAGCTGATAGATGCAGTGGATCTAAAAAAATATGTAGAGAAGGCTGGGAAGGAGGAGGATGGCCAAACGCAGCAAACGGGTCCAATTACCAGAGGGTAATCGCACATTGAATACTATATCCCGCTCCAGGAAAACAAAGAACCAACCCTAACAAAGCACAAATAGGAAAAGACTGAGAAAGCAATTTGAAGACTACTGTGAGCTTTACAGTTTAGACGGAAAAGAAGTGGAAGATCACGAGGAATGGATGAACGCACCTCTAACCTTCGAGGCCGAGGATATTGAGGATGACATGGAAGATCACAATGATCCTTTGATCCTCACCTTTCTGATCGCAGGATGCAACATAAAGAAAATCCTCATCGATGGAGGGAGCTCCGTAAATGTCCTGTTTTACGATACCTTCAAACGTATGGAGCTTAACGATGAGCAACTCTTGACCTCGCACTACACTATCTATGGGTTCAATGGTACGGCTACGAAGCCTCTTGGGGATATTATCTTACAGGTGGACGCAGGCCCCATGAAAGTCGACACTCGCTATAGTGTGGTGGGCACGCCTTCACCCTACAATGCCATTATTGGGCGAAGATGGGTCCACAAGCTTAAGGGAGTCGCAACCACCTACCATCAATACCTTAGGTTTCCTACTCCCCTAGGAGTAATGGAGATCAAGGGTGATCAAGCTTCCGTAAAGGAATGCCATGCAATGCAAATACAACTCAACAATGAAGAAGATGAGAAAAGGAGAACCCGTAGGGCTCAGAACAAGGCAATATCCAAGGACAAAGCCATCGACGAATACTTGGAAGGGATATCAGGGAAAAGCTTGTCTAAGGGGAATTCCGTTGGGAACACGGAAGCATCAACATCAACTGCTAACCAGGGCGCTCTCGCAAACAAAGAATGGAGCCTACCAAATAGCAATTAAAGAAAGTCCCCCACCTTGGGAACCAAAGTCCACGTTTACATCCTTGGAGGCGGTGAAGGAAGTTAACATAGGGACGAGACGAGAATCCAAAAAAGATCAAGATAGGAACTCTAATGGACGGAGAACGCGAAGCCTCACTGATAAAACTACTAAAGGAATACGCGGACATCTTCGCATGGAAACTATCTGATATGCCTGGAATAGACCCGAACACAGTACAACATGAGCTGCGCATTAAACCTGGCACACCCCCGGTAAGACAAAAGATACGAAAGGTGGCTACGGAGTATCACAAAGCGGTAGAAACTGAGTTTGCAAAAGTTTGTTTGGAGGCCGGTTTCATAAAAGAAGTCAAATATCCTACTTGGATCTCTAACATGGTAATAGTACCAAAGAAGAGTGGTGGGGTCAGAATCTGCATCGACTTCACCAACTTGAACAAAGCGTGCCCCAAGGATAGTTATCCGCTACCCAGCATTGATCAATTAGTCGACGCAGTAGAAGGATACGAAGAGTTATCATTCATGGACGGATACTCCGGGTACAACCAACTATTTTTAGCAGAAGAAGATCAGCAACATACAGCATTTTACACACCCCACGGCCTCTATTGTTACGTAAGGATGCCTTTCGGACTCCGGAATACGGGAGCAACATACCAAAGGATGGTCGATGCTATTTTCAAGCCATGGATTGGCAGGATTTTAGAGGTCTACGTCGATGACATGCTCGTAAAAAGCAGATTGAGGAAGAATCATCACCAAGACCTGAGGGACATCTTCGAAGCTATGAGAGAACAAAATATGAAGGTAAACCCGAGAAGTGCACTTTCGGGTAACATCCTAAAATTCCTTGGGTACTGTGACAAAAAGGGGCATCGAAGTAGATCCCGCAAAAATCCGAGCCATAGTAGACATGCCATCCCCAAAAAACCTAAAAGAAGTACAAAAGCTAAATGGATCTCTAGCAGCTCTGGGAAGGTTCATCTCGAGATCCTCGGATAGGTGCAAACTCTTTTTCAACATACTAAAGAAGGGGACGAAATTTGAGTGACCGAGAATGCGAAGAAGCTTTCCTAGGCATCAAACGGTACCTAAAGTAGATCCCCATCCTTCGAAACCAGACCCGGACGAAGTTTTGGCACTATACGTTGCAGCAACAGACGATGCAGTAAGCGCAGTACTTGTCAGAACCCACACAAAGGAGGAGCAGCCAATCTACTATGTCAGCAAGACCCTGAATTCCGCGGAAAGAAACTACACAAGAATCGAACAACTAATCTTAGCCATCGTATGGTCTACCTTAAAGGCGGACGTACTTCCTAACGCATGACATACGTGTCCCATGTCGAGCACCCTTAGAAGCCATCCTCAAAGGGCGAGAAAGGTAGGACGTATAGCAAAATGGAGCACGTACCTCGACCAATTCAACATCCACTATGAGCTTCAACACTCTCGGGAAATCGCAAGTGTTAGCGGACTTTCTAGCTTGAGACCTACCTTTGGACAACGAAGAAGAGGTGCGCATACAAGGATGGAGGGCCGCGGGCGCCCCAGAAATAGAAAAGCAAAAGGAACCAAATAATATTCTTGAACCGGTAAACCCACGAAAATGGGAGGTCTTTGTCGACGGCTCCAAAAATAGAGAGGGTGCGGGGATAGGCATCGTCATCACCACACCCGCAGGGGATATGATTGTGCACGCATTCAGATTGGAATTCGAAGGCCATACAAATAACATCGTAGAGTACGAAGGAGTTTTCCATGTCTGCTTGATAATTGAATTAGGGATACAAGAAGTGCGGTTGACAAGTGACTCCCAACTAATCATACGACAGATAGGCTACGAATACAATGTGTATGACGAGACACTGATGGCATACATGGCTCTGGTGCAAACGTTGGTTTCCCAAATACCAAAAATCAAATTCCGTCATCTGCGTAGGAAGGAGCTCAGGCACGCGGATGCCTTGGCATACATATCAGCCATGCTCAAGAACGAGGATGTCAAAGCAATCAAGATAACAAGAGTGTACGAGCCATCCATCAAGCCCCAAGAGACGTGCGCGGCTAACCAACGCAAAACTAAGAAGGAAGATACCTCTGATGATGATGTCGGAGAGCACATATTCGACGACTTCCAGAACGATGACATCATGAGACAAGCGAGATGAGGGCAGACGATTACGGTCGGGCGAAGATTGGAGAATCGAAATCCATTCTTTCCTGGAAGAAGGAAACTCCCCAGACACCAAACGAGTAGGAAAGTACAATCCCGAGAAGCGGGGATGTGCGAGCTAAGAGACGGAACCTTATACATAAAGTCATTCCTCGGGCCACTTCGTCGTTGTTTGTCCCGATCAGAAGGACATATCATCTTGAAAGACATCCATAGAGGAGACGCGGGGAATCACAGCGGAATGAGGTCCCTTGCAGATAAGGCAAAGACGCAGGGCTACTCTCGGCCAACTATGATCCGAGACGCGGCGAGAATGGCGCAAAGGTGCGAGGAATGTCAAGATTTGGCGGACGAATCCCACGCCCCAGCCACAAAAGTTGAACTACGTGGGCAGTCCGTGGCCCTTTGGAAAATGCGGTATCGACATAGTAGGCCGCTTAGTATCGGGGACACGGAAAAGAAGATTCCTAATAGTGGCAACGGATTACTTGACAAGTGGGTAGAAGCCAAGCAGGCAAGAATTCGTGATTCGAGACGTTTTTACTTTCATTTTTCAAAATATCATTTGCGGGTTTGGCATCCCCGCGAGAAATAGTTTTACGGCAATGGTAAGCAGTGCAAGGAAAGAATATCGACTGGTTCGACACCCTCAAAATTCGAAAAAACAAATCCACCCCCATATACCCACAAAGCAATGGACAAGCAGAAGCCACAAACAAAACTTTGGCACTTATCCTTAAAAAACAACTAGACGAGTACAAGGGGCGGTGGTGTGAGCAGTTACATAACGTTCTATGGGCATACAGGACAACTCGAAGAGCAGCTACCGGAGAATCTCCGTTTTTACTCATGTATGGAGCAGAAGCAGTAATCCCTGCGGAATTCTACTACCAACAACAAAGACAGAAGCATGGGAGAAGAACCTCACCACGGACATGATGTTGGAAAATCTTGACGATCTCGAAGAAAGGAGAGAAGTGGCACTGCAAAGAATGGAAAACTACCAACGCAGACTAGCCAGAGAATATAACAAAAAAGTAAAAATTAGGAATTTTGTAGAAGGGCAGTATGTGTTAAGGACCATTCCCCAATACCAGCGAGAAAAGAAGTGGGAAAATTAGCACCAACTTGGGGAGGACCCTACGTAATACACGACATCGCAGGAAATGGCTCTTACTATCTGCGTAATTTAAAAGGGGAAATCCTCATGCATCCCTGGAATGCCAAATATCTTAAGCCATACTACCCGTAATCTATCACCTGCGTATGCATCTCAGAAGAAGAAAATTGACTTACAAGTCCACATGTTTCTATCTCTGATGGAGGAGTAACGCACCTTAACTTTTCAATCAATCCAAGCTTTCATCTTCAAGTGTCATATTCTACTCATTACCCACATACGTTTCAATTTATTCAAAACCCACAACCAATACCACATGGGACACATGTATATACCACTAATATACCCATCTGTACATAGGGAGGTCAGCAAAAGAACAAAATATGAATGTACATTGAAAACCATGCCACATCTTAATAAAATATCGACACTATCGTTACCCCGTGGATGTAGGCCTTAGGGCTGAACCACGTAAATTTTTGTGCAGTTACTATTATTAAGAACTTGCATTATACTTTAATAAGAGGAATGTCCTGCACAAAGCATGGATCATACCCGCACAAAGCATACACATGCAATCTCTGGGGAATATCCCGCACAAAGCATACACATGCAATCTCTCGGAGCATACACATGCAATCTCTCGGAACTCCCCCATAAGTGTCTATAAGTGTATGACCAGGGGGTGACTTCCTACAGAACGAGAGATCCGAGCAATTTTATAAGCCGCGAACTCAATGGAATACATCCTTGAACGTCGGCCAGACCCCCACCGTTCAGAAATCCTCTGGCCAAGGAATTAGCTGGACGGGGTGCAAGGTCACAAGACAATTCCGAGGAAATCAACCTACGGAACTGCACGAACAATACACTTTCTTAAATTCCAAAGATCAACATCCTGGGATTACAAATATTACGGAACTAATTATATTAACTAGATTCATAAAACCAATAGATGCGAATTCAACAAATACAAATTCTGATTTAAACGCTAAAGGTTGATCTAATACACAGTTGATTACAAGCCTAGCAAGAAAAGCAGCAAAAACGCCAAAAAGGCTAAGCAACCGAGATCAATCCCAAGCATACTAGTTATGATCTACTGAGAAGGAACATTATCTGCGGGTTTATCCTTCAACGAAGAAGGAACACTACCACCAGAGGAGGGGCCAAAGGAACCTGAAGGGAGCGCGGGCACGGGACGACGAGTATAGTTCTTGGTTAGTCCATGATTCTTCTTAAGATCAGACTCAATCTCACCAAGAGTCCTGTTAATCTCTTCTGCCAACTGCTTACGAGCCACGAAGCCTATAGCTACGCTCTTCATCTCAGCCTGATTTAGGGAAGTAGAAAGATGGTCCACCTTTTGATTGGCTTGCTTCAGCGCTTCCTCCTGAGACGAGACCAGACCACGATGATAATTGACTTGGCCCTCTAGTTGAACTACCTTAGCCCGAGCTTCGGCAAACTTGCCATCCGCAGCTTGAAGCTGTCCTTGGAGCTCTGCGGATATTAGAAGAGGAGAGTGAGTTATAACAAATACAACACAAAGCACACTCGATGACAAAGACGTATACCTTCACAATGGTCAACCGCGGAGTCCCGTGCTTCTGCGGCATAATCATATTCATTTGATAACCTATCATAATCTACCTGCAGAAGGTTATGAGCATGCTGACTCGCGCTTAGGTCATCTCGAAGCATTGAGTTCGAATGATGATATCGGTTAACCTCATCATTCTTCTCTTCCAACCCCTTGTTAAGACGGTACATAGTCATCTCTAGGTTTTTCTCACATTCAACCTGACGGGCCACATCATCCCGAGACGCGGATAAGGAACTACTAAGAGCGCTAGATTAAGCCCTCGCGTCATCTCTTTCCTTAACAAGACGTTGCATATAAGCCCGCACATTTGAGGGATGAGAAGAACGCGCTTGCCGCAATTCTTCTTCTTTAACATTAAGCTTAACTTCTAAAGCGGAAATCTGGCCGCGGGCTTTCTCAAGATTATCCCGCGTCCATAAAAGAGCCCTGTTGAATAAATGACGGTCATGGTTGTTTTGATTTTGCAGATCTACCAAGCAAAACTTTTTCTTACGCCATTCTTCGGCCATAGCATTATGGAGATCCGTTGAGCATTCCATTTCGATTCACTCTTGAGTTTTTCAACTAACTCGGCAGATACGACCTTTTGACGAATTCTCTCACCCCGAAGCCATATCAATTTCGGGGACACCACCCCTTTGAAGATGGTACAGCGGGAGGAGGAAAGAAGAAGATAACTCAGAACATATAAGGAGCATCTAATAAACAAAGAAGAGGAAACGCAGACCTGAAATAGACGACGAATTCTTCTCAGCCAACTCTAACTTGCCCTTGACCGAAGCTAGCTCAGAACGCAGCTTTGCCTTTTCCACGTTCTGTTGTTCTTGGCGCTTGAGCAGGCCCTTCAGCTCTGCTATTTCCTCATCTTTAGCAGAGGCCGCAGCCTCAACACTCTAAAGCGTCTCTTCACAATGGCGGAGCTTCCCTTCTAGCTTGAGAGACTTAGCATTGAAGAGCCGATACAGAGTATGGTTACAATACTCACTCCTCATCATCTAGCAAACAAGAAGGGAAATTAGTTCACATAACACACCCAAGTAAAATCAGGGTTAGAAAGCACAGGACAAACCTCCAATAATCGCTGCTAGGGATAACTGCATTGGTACCCATCAGCAATGGCCATCATACCAGCAACAGTAGAGGGAGGATTCACCACGAGATCAATCCCGCAGGTCACAAGATTCTTATCCCACTCTTGGCCTACCACCTCCCCAGGGGTTAACTCCATATACCTGCGAGTAAAGGAGTCCGAACTCTTTTCCCCTTCAATCATAGGGGCGGGATGAGGCACGACAAGCAAATCCTTCTTTTTAAGCCAAGCCAAAGCAAAGATTTGCTCGTCGTCCGACCAAGGACAAAGAATCATCTGAGGGCTTCCCACCAAGTGAAGCACCAGTATTACCTTACACAAAGCCCCGCTAGCAGCGGAGGAAGTGCCTACAAAACCCTTTGGATGAGCCACCAAAACCTCAGCATCAGATCCACGTGCTGACCCAGCTCCGCAGCTACCTTTAAGAACGTCCCAGTCATCACCAGCCGGAAGCAGATTGAAGTCCGAAACAAGCCCCATAACCGTGGCCATGTCAAAAGATTGTCCCTCGGATAAAACCTTACCAAAGGAAAACTCGCAGTAAGCATCCCCATCCTTGTCACTACCACCAAGAGCAACCTCCTTGCCCTTGTCTACAACAACCCGCTGTAGGCCAATGCCACTGTCCTCGGCAATCGGACCTTCACCAAGTGCAATACCCGCGGCCCCACTTGACTTAGCAGCCCCCCAGACACAACACCACTACCACCACCAGCGGTCTGATCACCACTACCACCACCAGCGGCCTGATCACCACTACCACCACCAGCGGTCTGATCACCACTACCACCACCAGTGGTCTGATCACCACTACCACCACCAGCGGCCTGATCACCACTACCACCACCAGTGGCCTGATCACCATCACCTCCACCGACGCCCCCACCGCCAACACTATCTCCTTCTTGAAAGGGCGGAGAAGTCTCAATCCGCTCTTCCCCATCAGAAACATCCTCGTCGCCATCCACGGGACTGTTCACATCTTCGAAGTGTGTAGAATCTTCGGTGGGAGAATTTGACGATTGCTTGGGATTGATCTTCTTATTTCTAAGCACCTGTGAGGCATAATAATAAAAGAGCCATTTACATCTCCTTTCCTTGGCATAATCAACATTACTTAAGAAAACGAAGGGGCATATATACGTAGAAAACAAACAACACACCTTAGCAACATTAGTACTCTGCGGAAGAAGGTTAGCATCAGAGATATCTTCGTCTTCCGCGTCATCAACATCGCGATTATAAGCAAAATCCATACCTACAAAACTCATCTTCCAAGGGCAGTAATGGGCATAACGAGAGGGAGAGGCTTCGCGACAAGGACTGTCAACAGTGGGCTGCCAACCATGGGGTCCAGGGACCCAACCATAGGCCCACGAACCAACGACTTCAAGAACAGTGGCAGACCACTCATAGTCATGATCACGCTTAATTCTCTCATCAGCAGGAATAGGAAGACCTTCAGCACTGGGAACCCTCGCCATCTTGGAATCACTTACCTCGCTCAAAGGCGAACTTCCCCTGCGGGGAGCAATGTTCGCGAGACTCACCTGACCACGGCTTACGTGTATTCCTATTAACATAATTCCAAAGGACTTTTGAAATTTTCAGGAGTATACCTTTTCTCCTTTTCTAATTTGGGAGTATAACAGGTCATCATCGTTTGCCCCTTGCTACGAAAGATAGCATTCTCGGAGATGAAGATAATTTCCTGTCAATATTTTGCACCCCACGATTATGACTCTTCTTGGCGATGTCGCGGCTAGACGAACCCATAGTAGAAATCATCACCGGCTTTATACAACAACATCAAACCAGCCTCAGAAAGCACCCACGGTCGTCAGCAAATGAAAGGCATCTATCTTTTGATAATTGGTAACCATCTCATAAGTTATATCTTTATCGGGGGCATAAAAACGCACTTGGAAGTCTTGAAATGATGCTTCAATTTGAAGGCTTCAAGATCGATGTGTCTGAAAGTAAACTTCTTATTACCCAAAGGTAAAAGGACGAAAAGTAACGGCGAGAGTCATCCTCGAAAGCATCTCCCGTAGTATCTTCCATGAACCCAGCGCCTTCTTCTAACCAGAGGAACTACATCTCCCGAAGATTATATCTCCGCAGCCTTCCTCTTCGAAGGCTGATTCTTAGTTGACTTACTTGAACTAGGCACAGGTGGATTAGTCCGCGGTGGAGGCTTGGTGCGGAGAGGTTGTACATCTAAAGGTTCAATGCGCGGATTCTCTTTGTTTCTTAGAGACCCATCTTCTAGGACGATTCACGGATACCTGAACCCTCGCGGCGATCACCTCTTTTAAGCGAAGGCCTCGACCGAGAGGACGAGGACGTTCCGTCTATCCCGAGGATTACCCTGAGTAAGCGAAGGCGGCTTCCACCCCTAATATTGGAATCACTCCGAGGAGATCTGTGAGGACTTGACGGAGGGGTTTGATAAGGAACCCGCGGACGATCGGACATATCTGCGGACACAAACACAAATAAAAGTGCAAATCAGAGTCAAGGAAGATCGAAAAGCAAGAAAATCTCAAGAACAACAGCAAACGTAAGGAAAACCCTAGACTTCATCTACAGCCATTTAAGCTCCCAAGTTATTACTCAAACTCAAAAGAAGAAAAAGAGAATCAAAACGTGGCTAGTGAAACACACGGCTCAACGATCTCAACTTTCAAACTCCATGATATGCATAAGATTAAACTCATCATGATTCATCGCCAAAAAATCAAGAACTCAACAGCGGAATCAATAGAACCTTACCTGAACTTTAAGGAATAAAGCAGCGAGAACGGTTAAGCGATAATGACGACGCGAAGCAACAACAGCAGCAGAGATGTTGTCAGAAGAAATTAAGAAGATGAAGAAGAGAGAGGGGCAGAGAATAAACAGAGAATGTGAATTTACTTCACACTCCTTCATTCTCCTCCTTATTATAGAACCAAAAGAAACCATCCACTACCCAAGGGGCAGTTATGGTCGGACATGGGAAACGTGCACAATAAATGCCGGATATGGGAAACGTGCACAATAAATGCAGTTAACCCCTTTTTAGGAGAAGTTATGAAGAGAGAGATAAAGACGTATCCCACGATTCTTCTTCCAACTAAAGCTGGCGCCCAGTCACAAGAAGAGGGGCAAATTGTAAGCACACTTATTTATCTCCCTCGCCACGTGTACTAGTAAAGCCCACGTGGAGGCCATGTCATAAAAGTGGATGACACGTAGGGGCATCCGTGGGATCTAGACGGCGTGTCATCTTGTCCGTCAACGGTCGAAGATGAGGAGCATCAAGGAAGATATCCCAGTGTAACGCCAAGAGCTACTCGCCACACTTTACCTCATCGCGAGGTAAGGTATAATCAGCAGTGGGATAATCAAGGCCTGACACAGACGTGACAAGAGAAGACTGACACCGCCTGGCGTAGACTGGACCGCCCCAACCACCCGCATTTAGTGCTGCTCAGAGGGCACGTGTCGGATGACCAACGAAGAGAACGAGGGTTGGTCAGCGTAAAGAACATAGGAATCATAGAAGGCGCGGAGTGATAAGGAAGTCCGCGGACTATGCACAGAGCACAAGAAGATAAGATTTCAACAACTCTTTTCCAGCAGACCCACATAAAGTAGCTATATATACATCTCTTCCATGAGAAGGAAAGGGGGAGGAAAGTTAGGAAAGTTAGGATATTAGGAGAGAAGGAGAGAATAGGAGAGAAATCAGTGAGAAGTAAGTATGAGCATCTATCTAAGGATTTGATGATCACTCAAAGTCTTGCGACTATTCTTGTAACCATTTATTTCATGTTGAATATCCCAGTTCCGTGGATGTAGGCCTTAGTGCTTGAGCCACGTAAATCATCGTCTCCTTTACTTTCACCATTCGTATCTCTATTTATGTGTTTACTTCTTAGATCTACCATCTTGGATGTTGATGAGATCATGACAAACCCGCGGGGGTTAGGAATCAATGAATCAAAGATCTACCAATTTGTCTTAGGCAATTAACACTTCAATGCGTGTATTCAATACACGCAGATTGTTTGTGAA